>CM069076.1:8822889-9422889 GCA_035578085.1 Solanum pinnatisectum
TGTCAGACTCGGAGGTAGCAGTAAGATCTCTGTCTCCAGAGAAGGCATGAGGGTTTTCTAAAAGTCTCCTCTCATTACTTATGGATAAAGCTCTTAAGCTTAAGCTTTTACGAACTGAAAGATCTTCCCATTCTAAATAAGAATGAGAGTCTTTCAACTAGATGTGCTCCTTTGGCTGGGTTTGAGAGAGAGATCGTGAGATAGTTGGTCTAATAACTAGTCCAACTTCCTTATATCTGAAAGCGATGACAGGATGTTAGGTCTAGTAAGGAGACTTTTTGGATAATTTACTTCCACGAATAGACTGTTAGGCTAAGAAGAATAGGTTGGGATTGATCCTATTTGTGAAAGAGTGGTTTCGCTCTGTCAATACAGCTTATCGAGTTATCAAGCTGAACTGCCTTCTGTAAGGAGCTTGAATCGTTCGTTTACTCTAAGTCTTATTACCAACGCGATGGATTGCTATTTGAAAATAATTTCAATACAAAAAGAGCTCCTTCCAGCTATACTCTAGTTGGACAATCTTAGTTCAGTTTGAGAAGTCAAGGAGGCACGAAGAGCTGACAAAGAGTATTTCTATTTGACTGTCCAAAATCAAGTGGGAGATTCAATTGAAAAGGCCCCTTATTATAGATAGGGTGTTAGCGCTGTTTTTTGAAATAAGGACATTTAGGTTTGACTAATAAGATAGAAAGGGGCAAGCCAAAAGCCACTCACGAGTTCGGCTGGGCTACCTACTTAGGGCTTATGTAATATATAAAGAAGAACCCTTTAGGGCCTTTTTGTTTAAGGGTTGCTCGCTTTTGAATAGAAGGAAGTGGAGAGCAGAGGTTATTTCAAGAACTCCCATGCCCCGCCGACCGAAAAAGTAAGGGCTCATAGGAGTTAGAAGCAAGCGAGTAAAAGGCGGTAAAACTCACATAAGCAGAGGAGACACATTCATGAAAAGAAGCCTGCGTGGGATCGACTAACTATGAATAGATCTTACTTATGCTTGCGGGTAAGAACATATATTAGTCCGTATCGTGGGTCTATTTGTTACAAAAGGCAAACATCCCCTTTCCAAAACATTAACATAGGTCCTCAGGCAGACATCGAAAAGGGGGCGAAAAGAATCTATTTACCTTTACAATATTTCGGAATGTATCATGGCTCTATCTATTCATTAAAAAAAGAAAAAAGAGTTCTGCATCTTGGGTGAACAAATAGGCGTGGGGAAGAGAGAGAGGGGGAGGGGGCTACGAGCCCTCTCTTGTTGTTGTTCCTGAACCACCCATCCCTTCCTTCCCCTTCACCCGGCCCGGTGAGATCAGATTTCTAGAACGAAGTGAAGTGACAGGAAGAGAAGACTACTGGAGGGAAATCCCTATTCATGAAAGCCCCTTGTTAAGGTTAGGGGGAAAACGAAAGTGCACTCCTGCGCACCAGCTGAAGAAAGGAGCTTTGGAAGCTTACCTTATTATTATATTAAAAGGGGAAAGGGTTCCAAACCTATCTGACTAATAAGAAGAAATGGGCGTTCAGCCACTTGACTATAAGGAGAGGGGCAAGCCAAAACCTACTCCTAAGAAGTTGCTGGATCGAAGTAGTACATTATACATCTGCCCGCCAACAGCAGAGGGGGTTTGATTCCCCTTATACATGATATGGCGAAAAAGACTGATTCAACGAGATATGCCTTGCCTGCATTAAGATTTAAAACTTGTCGTCTACTTTCAGGAAATGTTTAGAACAGAGAACTTACAATAATACAACGCCATATTCTCGGAAGATTGAGGAACAAGAAAAGATCTATTAAGAGAAAGATTTATTCTAGAGAAAATCTTAACAGTTACATCCAATCACAAACTACACGAAAGTTGTCCCTTTTTTATGGAGATTTACCAATCACAGAGA
This sequence comes from Solanum pinnatisectum, assembly GCA_035578085.1. NCBI lineage: Eukaryota > Viridiplantae > Streptophyta > Magnoliopsida > Solanales > Solanaceae > Solanum > Solanum pinnatisectum. The sequence continues at coordinate 8,824,786 of CM069076.1, forward strand.
TGCATAGAGGAAGAGAACGAACTTCATATATCCCTTTTCTACTCAATCCAGAAACAAGATCGGACGTTATCTCGGTTCGTCTCCATTTTTGTGAAATTATTCCTCAAGCAAGGCAGTCGATAAGTCATCGAAGGGTTTGTGTGAATAATGGAATGGTTAACATTACTCATTTTAAACTCTCCCACGGTGATATAATATCTTTTCAAGAAAATGATGCAAGAACCCGCGGTGAAGAAATAAAAAGATCCTTCTATATCAAAATCTCAGTTGAGAAAATAATAGGAAAATTCCTGGATCACCCGTGGAGAAGAACTAAAACATAATGGTTCCGCCTACTCAAAACTAAGAGGGGATGCTGCCTACTACTAAAATCCCAGTTTTTGCAACAGTTGCATTCTTCTATGCAAGAAGAAGACTTAGAAAGAACAAAGAAGTTTGGATCTGAAAAAGTATGCTTAGGCAGTTCTTTCGCTGAGCACAACAGAATGAAAAGGAATTTGTATCATTTCAAATCCCTATTCTTATCGAAGAGAAGGAATAAGAAAAACCGAAATATTCCTACTCGAACAAGAAGTCCTATAGTTTACAACTCTTCTTTATATAGTAATTCGACCTATTGCTCCGCACCCCCCCCCCCCATCAGTTTACTAAAAAGATCAAAATAAAAAGGATCGAACTACCTACTCATTATTCGGAGGTAAATCATGGAACACCAAAGGCTGTGGTATCTTATGGACCTAACATAGGTCACATACCTCACGACATAAGATTGAAAGATCCAAACCTTCTTCTTCGGAGCGGAAAGGGACGTGGCCAAAACATATAAAGATCGGCGTAGTCGCTCATAGGGACATATCTATCCGGATAGAGGATAGTCTAGGCCGAGATAGATCTCTCTCCATATAGATAGGTGTCTCCGTGGATTGAGATAAAGATAGGGATCCATCTAGATCTTGATTCACTATTTCCATATTTTTTCTTTTTTTGACGACAAGTTTTCATTTTCAATCTTAATGAAGGAGCGGAAAGCCACTTGACTGTAAGGAAAGGAAACATCATTTTTCAATTATTACTTGATGGGCAGAGCGTAGACGAGCGAGCAGAGCCAAGGAAAGAGGGAAGCCCGTCATAGAGTAATCGACTAGAAGTAGAAGACTGCTAGCCTGAGAGAAGGCGGCCTCTCTCGGTAAAGATGGCCCAATTTCTCTTCTTTCTTTTTTATTTCTGCTTTTTTTCAGGGGTCCAGAAGGCTAAAAGGTGGGGGAGAAGGAAGTTGAACCTCTAATCGACCTGGACACATAAAGAATTCCCGGCGTCTAGAGAGATTTGAGATTCCGTAAGTAACTCAGTGAGTGCTTTCTAAGAAGGGCTTGGAAGAAGAAAATGAAATAGGAACAACCGCACTGGTCGTAATAGATCGACTTTCATACTAGTTCTTGCTCCAGCATGAAAGTTCCATTTCAGGGAAGGACGATGTACTGTGATACTTTCCGTTTTGTCGAGCCCTGCTTTGGTCTCTGGTTTGATGGTTGTACGTGCTAAAAATCTGGTACATTCCGTTTTGTTTCTCATCCCAGTCTTTCGCAACACTTCAGGTTTACTTCTTTTGTTAGGTCTCGACTTCTTCGCTATGATCTTCCCAGTAGTTTATATAGGAGCTATAGTCGTTTCATTCCTATTCGTTGTTATGATGTTCCATATTCAAATAACGGAGATTCACGAAGAAGTATTGCGCTATTTACCAGTGAGTGGTATTATTGGACTTATCTTTTGGTGGGAGATGTTCTTTATTTTAGATAATGAAAGCATTCCATTACTACCAACCCAAAGAAATACGACCTCTCTAAGATATACGGTTTATGCCGGAAAGGTACGAAGTTGGACTAATTTAGAAACGTTGGGCAATTTACTTTATACCTACTATTTCGTCTGGTTTTTGGTTTCTAGTCTTATTTTATTAGTAGCCATGATTGGGGCTATAGTACTGACTATGCATAGGACTACTAAGGTGAAAAGACAGGATGTATTTCGACGAAATGCTCTGGATTCTAGGAGGACTATAATGAGGAGGACGAAAGACCCGCTCACGACAATAAGGAGAAACAGTGGTTCGAATCCACATCGTGAGCTTTAGTGCACAAGTCGTTGAATCCCTTAATTTGGGGCAGGAGTCTCGACAACAAGTCGTGCCTGCAGTTGTTCATGCACATCTTAAGAAGCTCCCATGATTCAAGATTGAAGTTTTCACCAGAAATCTCTGTAAAAAAAAGAACATTGTAACGAGATCGCATAGGTCCAACATAATCCTCCTAACAGGCAACCAAAGATGGGCGAGGATCAATTAGCTAATGAAGTTGATATTGAAGTAGAAAGAAGGCTAATAAATAGGAACGGAGTTGGGGAATTCTAACTCTTAACTTGCTCCTGCGACTTCCTTTTCATTTGGTAGGGCATGCCAACGAGATCTCATGAGAGCTTTTCAAGGTATCCAGTTAGACCCCCGGGTAAAAGAGATCTATCCATTTTAGCCACCATTTCCATTACTGATCTAGTTGCTCTTGCTATATAACCCGCCACTTTATTATATGATCTTTTATTGACTTCAAAAAGTCAATTTTTTCCTTTTTCTCGGGCTGACTTCATACATTCTTTTACTTATAGAAATAGTCATGCCAATATTCTCGGTAAAGAAGAACTCTTTCGCACGATCTTAAGAGAGCCTAGTTCCACAAGAGCGTTATCACGAGCCTTTACTTGATGAAAGGTGCCCTGTAAGATGCGTTATATCGACAAGGCGAGGAGAAAGCAGCCTAATGGGAATAGCTCCAAACCAAAGCTGCCCTCCATCTCGCATTTAGAAATGGTTGACAGGCATACCTATTCATGATATCGAATAGGAATGATCATTATTAGGGGATACAGATATGCCATGCTAGGATGAGCTAGGCTTTCAACAGCATAAGCCACCTCCCAAGCGGCTCCCTCCAAAGGTTTTGCCTATTGCTACTGGCCATCAATCGCAGATTGAATTGAGACTTTCCACCTTGCTTTGGACTTGAATGGATCTACTTCTCCTCCGCATCGATCTTCATTAAGAGGTCAACCCAAGCTATTGCTCTACCTCCTCTCCTTATGTTATGGTAGATTTGGAATCCCTATTGGATTTCTTACTCCGTAAAAATAGACTAATCAACAATAATGCGCACACATGAAAAGGCTTACCCCGCAGTGACTCTTCCAATCCAACTCTATCAAAGGAGAAAAAGCCGACTACGACTTACTTAGTGCAGGGCTGCTTGTCGTGATTGGTTGGACACTCTCTTCGTCTAAGGTCTTAGCTTGGTCACTCTATTAAGCTTTCCCAGCAAGTCTATTGAATGGGGTACGAAAGATTGCTATTCAAAGCATCGTTAAGAGTTTTGTCTTCTAGGGAGTAGTAAAGATAAGATGACTCTGATCTTTACTTCTATGGAGCTGGATGTGAGCTTATCGCCTACTGATCTTACTCAAAAAGAGTCAATGGGAGTAGACACATCAATAGCAGCAGACGCAGAGGAAGAAATCCTTGCTCTTCGGGCTAAGATGTTGACTTTGCCGTGGAAAGAGTAATAAGAGGAAAGCCTTGACCTTTCCTTGTTCTACCCTTCGAACTCGGAGATTGAAGAAGATCACTCTATGCAGCGACAAAGGCAAGATCTCTATATGTTGTTAGATACCCGAGAGACTGAGTCCTTGGGGGAGAGAGAAAGGAGGCATTACTCCCAGAAAACGTGCAACCAACCTTTCCTTCCCGCTTCTTCCTTGAGATTCGATCTCATAGAGTTCAATTCCCGTTCTCAACCCATGAACAATATGAGCTCGAAGCTTCCTTCGTAACTCCCGAAACTTCTTCGTAGTGGCTCCCTTACATCCCTCATTTCAGAGGGAACCTCAAAGTGGCTCTATTTCATTATATTCCATCAATATCCCAATTCCATTCATTTAATATCCCTTTGGTGTCATTGACATAACAGATGTCGTTTCTAGTCTATCTTTTTCGGTGCTAGGCGAGGTTTGTGATTATTTTTCAATTTTTTCTACTAGGTAATCTAGGAACCTTATGCATGAAGATAATCAATTCGGTCGTTGTGGTCGGACTCTATTATGGATTTCTGACCACATTCTCCATAGGGCCCTCTTATCTCTTCCTTCTCCGAGCTCTGGTTATGGAAGAAGGAACCGAGAAGAAGGTATCAGCAACAACTGGTTTTATTATGGGGCAGCTCATGATGTTCATATCGATCGATTATGTGCCTCATACTACCAGAAATTCAATGTGTAATCTCAGCATTCAATGTGTATTCCTGAATAATCTCATTTTTCAATTATTCAACCATTTCATTTTACCAAGTTCAATGTTAGCCAGATTAGTCAACATTTATCTCTTTCGATGCAACAACAAGATCTTTTTTGTAACAAGTGGTTTTCTTGGTTGGTTAATTGGTCACATTTTATTCATGAAATGGCTTGGATTGGTATTAGTCTGGATACGGCAAAATCATTCTATTAGATTTAAGAAGTACATTCGATCTAATAAGTACCTTGTGTTAGAATTGAGAAATTCTATGGCTTGGATCTTTAGTATTCTCTTATTTATTACTTGTGTCTACTATTTAGGCAGAATACCCTCACCCATTCTTACTAAGAAACTGAAAGAAGCCTCAAAAACAGAAGAAAGGGTGGAAAGTGAGGAAGAAAGAGATGTAGAAATAGAAAGAGCTTCCGAAATGAAGGGGACTAAACAGGAACAAGAGGGATCCACTGAAGAAGATCCTTCTCCTTCCCTTTTTTCGGAAGAAAGGTGGGATCCGGACAAAATCGATGAAACGGAAGAAATCTCTCGTGCTTAAGACATGAGAATTGGAAGGCGTATCCCTTATGTACTTTTTCTTAGCCGGTGTGTTGATGATCCATAAGCCCTATTCACTCCTTTTTTCTTTTTTTTTTGCTTCTACGTCTCATGACGGGAGTGCTAGAGCCAAAAAAATGCATTCTTTAGTCTAGAAATGAGAAAGATTGACCAATCTCATCATATGCTATTTCATATTCATATGCCCTCTAACTTGAACTTCCTTACTTCCCAGGGTTTCCACTGCCTAACTAGACTTCTCATTCATCGGAAGTAAGGGCTAAGAGTTATCATGAGTTAACTCCGACTTATCTACTAAAGGCTGTAACTTTGAACTCAACTCTAAAGGAAGTGACTTCAGGGTTGGAACATCAGAGCAAAGGCAGGCATAGATTCGGTAGAACACAACTTTTTAGAAATGATGAGACTCAGTAGTTATCAAATTTTGAATTCACTTTTGATTAAATTGATTTAAGTTTATAAATGAGTGGGTTAGTGACTCGTCTAAAATTTACTTAAGTTAAATGAATTATATTGAAAAAAAAAAAATACAGTCCCATACACTCAATTCTTATAAAGTTTTAAATTTTTTTTATATGTCTTTATATTTTATTTAAGTGGTAAAAGATTTGTTTTCATTTGTTATACCGGCTATATATAATAAAATTTATATATATCATGGATCAATATATCATCCCAACTTCTAGATGAATAATCGAGAGGATCGAAGTGAGCTAGGTTAATAAATGAGTGAGTCGATAACCACAACAAAATTGAATGGATTGGATGAACTATGTTTGATATGGGCTAATGTTATGTGTAATTTATCAAAATCTCACTAGTTTAGGAGCTAATTACTTAGATAAACACTAGTTCATAATATTATAAATCTTATCAGAATTTGATGCATTCTAATACGTCTAGATACATATATTTTGAAATACATAACATCAAAATTATGTGTAATTGTGACTTAGAATTAAAATTGGATAGATCTATATAATGGATTTGGGTTAGCATGATATTTGAATGCTTGGCTAAAATTTAAAGTAGATTCGAGGTCACAAAGTTACTATGAGTCTATGAATGTTATACCTAAGGCGTCAAGTTTACTCACAAGAGAGATCTGTATTTGTGAGTTAAACTTACATATCGATTAGGAAATGTGGATCAGTATAAATATTCCAACTGAAAATTTTGAGTAAACTAAAAATTTTTATGACAAAAACGTTAGATTACGACTTAAAATTTTGTAGATATTAGAAAACAGACAAAAATTTAGGGGAAATAGCCTGATATACCCCTCAATTTTGCCATTGGAGCTGATATGTCCTTCATTATGAAAGTGACTCATATATACCCTTACGTTATACAAAAGACTCACATATATCCCTACCATTACAAAATAAGCTCACATATATCCTTCATTTAACGGAAGTGAATAAATTAGCTTTAAATTTATATTTCTGACTTTTAATTTTAAAAAAATTCATGTAGGGGGTATATATAATCCTTCTAGGTATATTTTAATCTTTTAGATACATAAATTATTTTTTGACTTCTTTGATTATCATTATTTGAGTTTCTTATTCTTATTTAATTTTTTTTCTTTCATTTTTCTTAGTGTAAAGAAAAAAAATAAAAGTATTTTTTTTTTGTGGCTATATTATAATTTAAAACTATTTTTTTACTATATTGTTATTTAGTTTTTGTATTGGAAAAAAAAAATTGGGTCATCTATAATAAATTTTACAAGAAAATTAGTGAAACATAAATTAATTTGACCATCAAAATAATAAATTTAAATTAATCCTTCAAACAAAAAAGTCAAAAATAAAAAGTATGTGCAAGGAGGAGTAAATGTACCCATGTGGGATTATATTTTAATTAAAAAAATTAAATCAAAATCAATTTTTATATGTGATTCATTTGTATAACAGTAGGGATATATATGAGTCACTTTCATAGCGAGGATATATACAAAGTTAAGAGATTTATCAGACATTAATAGTCAAAGTTAGCTCCAAACCTAACCCCTGCGGCTGCTCGTGAATCGCGACTTAGAAGCCTCTCATGGCTGCCGCTGCCTCTCCCCAGTCTCAAACTGTGGGAGAGTCAAACCTTAACAATACCCATGCATCTCTAATGAATTATAATCGTACGGCACTGACCAAAACAATCTTGAAACCTATTCAATTAATACACGGGGAACCGACTGTCCGATTTACTTTTAAGGAATTAGATGAGTATGCCGTTGAAGAGGGACTTCATCAAGCCGTGATTATGAAGCTTTCCTATGGTGCACCAAGCTTACAGGAACTGAGAAAATTAATTCCAAAACAGTTGGTCATCAAAGGACGTTGTTTAATTGGCTCGCTTGCAGCACGACATCTTTTAATTCGTTGTGATCTTTATGAAGATTTTTGCTCTGTTCTTTCAAAACAGTTTGGTTATCTTCAATTTAATGGGGAACAACATCTGTTCCGTAACTTTCCATGGACACAAAATTTTAACCCTAAGGAAGAAACCTCAAAAGCTTTGGCGTGGGTTTCACTACTGGATCTTCCACCAAATCTTTTTGCTCGAAGACCTTTGTTATCCATTGCATCGGCTATTGGTAAGTCAATAGCTATAGATAAAGCCACTCAAGATAGGACAAGACCTAGCACAGCTAGAGTTAAGGTCATTCTTGATCTTATGGACAAACATCCGAAACGAGTAAGGATGCATTTTCTGGATGAACAATCTGGTAAGCTCGTTGAACACTATCAACAGGTTGTGTTTGATAATCTTCCTTTCTATTATACCTATTGTAAGCACCAAGGTCATGAAGATGATGATTGTCGACTAATGATCCAGAAAAATAAAAGGGGAGAGGGTAATCAAGATGACATCAGGCAGCAAGGTGACAAAACAAACAATCTGGAACAATTGCAGGGTGATGCACGTGACTTCTTGAATGCAAAAAAAAAAAAAAAAAAAAACTAAAAATAAAGTCTCTAATGATACGGATAATGCAAGTAATGTGAACGGAACACCGAATATCAATTCTATGCAGCACCTAACTACTGAAAATAGTGGTGATACAAGGCTAGTATTAGTTAGTCAAAGGTCAGTGCAGGAGGAACTTTTGGTGCCTGGAACAAAGGTTCAGGAGGGCCTTTCGGTGCCTGGACCAGAGGTTCAGTTGTTAAATATCTCTGCAAAAAGTTTGACTGATGCTACGAAAACTTCAGATAAGGGCCAAGGATAACAAGAATGCGATACATGTGTAATTTCATGTGAAGATCAAGTTGGTTCGAATTAATACAGGTCAGTTGCTGGATCGAAATTCAATTGTAACGTGGAAACTTGAAAATTCTGGGCAGCAAACATGTCAAACAGAAGTTGGGCAGCAACTAAATTATAATGCTCCTGAAAAAGAAAATTTTACAGCAGCTACAGGGGTCGCGAGGGTAGGGAGTGAACCTGCAGATACAACAAATGATAAGATTGGGCTTCAAGAAAAAACAACTAATTCAAAGGCTTTTGTTGTTGCGTCGCAAGCTGCTTCTGGAAAGCTATTGACTGAAGATGTAGCCATTAACACAGCTGCTACTTTTGTGGCACAAATAAAAGAACTTAGACAGTCTAATATAGTTGATAAAGAAGGGGTAAGGATTGATGTTGGAGCTCAAATTGGTTCTCCAGGAGCCTCTCAAATTAAGCCTCATGTTGCTCCTAAGTTGAATATGGTTAACCCTCATGCTCTACCGATTGTTTCAATCTCTCAAGTTACTTCGACAAATAATTTGATCACTTCTAGCGGGCAAAAAGGTGTTATAAGTGAGAGTCGATGGGCCGATCGGGTGGAAAAAGAGGATGAACATGTCACAACTCATAGAAAATTGAGCCCCGAAGCACCAATTTTTGTGCCTAAGGGTAGTGGCATTACCAGTGATTCATCCCCATTACATATAGGGCGACAATTGGTTTTAACAGAGGTACTAATGTTCAAAAAGTTTCAGTTGGTGACAAAGAGCTTCTTGATGCGTTGGTGAGTTCTAATGTTAAAAAGTTGACTTCTCTTACGCCTATTAACACAAACAAACAACTACAAGATGTTGGTAGTAGTTCTTTCTCCACAAATAGATTTGCTAACCTACAAGATGAGGACACCTTTGAGGAAAGTGAAGAAGAGGATATGTTGAATTATTGTTTTGCAAATGCAGCTAGGGATGCAGACATTTCTCCTATGCAACAACGCAACAACAAAAAGAAGCATGGAAGAAAAAATAGTTGGGATGGTAAGATGACTGAGGAGTTTGTTCCAAGGCACCTACCGATGCGACTGGCAAAGCAGAATCATATGATAGTGTCAACAACTTTAACAAGATCCAATAAATCTACGAAGAATTGATGAACTGTCAAGTATTGTTAGACAGATTTGAAGAGGAAGACAAGAGGAAAACACTTCAGGTTACTTTAGAAGGGCAATCTATCTTTTTTAGTTCATACTTTTGTAAAACGAAGTTTGAGTTTAATTTCTCAAATCTCATCATGACTTTTATACTTTTGTATTACTTAAGCATCCTCATTTGTAATATTATCATAGAGTGTATTATAAACTCTGTGATGATCATAGAATACTTAGTTCTCTCTAGCTCTTTTTTTCTTCATGCAGGTTAATTAGTAGATTAATTAGTAGAGGTTTCGTACCTCATTAGAATTGGTAGGGTAAGATCTAGCACCCCTTGCTTGTACTTATCTCTGTTGAGGTTTTCTTTTAATTATATTATTAATAAAAGGCCGCTAAAAAAAAGGGGTTTATCAGACTTTTTTTCCAAAAATTTATCAGTTTTAAGGATTTAATATGTACAATTTTTTGAAAAATAGGAACAAAATCTGAAAAAATAGAGATTTGCATGCATAATTGATCAACCGATAGTAGTCCAGAACAAGCTTTAGTACTATATACGACCAATTTAGCTTACAATAATACTCTCTTAAGTTATCCCTAACAATGCCTCCAAATAGCTCGAAACTCGCATAATCATCAAACTACACTAACATAAGCACAATTACTATAATTAATATTCAAAAAAATAATATACAAAATAAAAAAGGGGAAATTACATGGTTAAACAAATATGTACTAGTTAATTAGTCATCATAGCTATAGTTTTAGTTAATTACCACTAAATCTGCATCTACCTCTCACAAAAATGTACTAGTTAATTAGTCATCACATCACAAATATGTAATAGGTATTTTTTCAATCTGCATCTACCTCTTCTCAGCACTACTATTTATACCCAACCTCTCACATATTTATATCCGCTAGTGGAAGAAATCTAGCTGACATACAAGATGGAGGGTAAAAATTATAAAGCATGGGACTTTAGTCTCCATTTTTCTTTTTAAAACATTAGACTAATGAGGTGATGAGGGAGGGAGAACCTGGACACGTGATTGACCGAAAACGTGAATTGTTGGTGATAGAAATGTATCCGAGAGACGATTTTTGTAACTTTTTTAAATTGTAGGAAATTTTAAAGATTATGATATCTAAAGTTGTGTATGGACACAAAATCAAAAAAATATTTTCCTCACAATACAATTGGTTTAAACCCTAACCTAAAACCTTTTTCCTCCACTACTACTTGCTGCATTAGCCAATTTACCAACACTAACGCCACCGAATCATACTAGAAAAAAGAAATTACATACCAACACTAACACATCAAATGGTGTTAGAAAAAAGAAACTACATAAAAGAAATTACATACATCCATTCTTCCTATTGATATCCTTCTCAATATCCTCATTAACGTACCAGCTAAACCTTTGTTACGTTTTAAATCTGTTTCTAAGCCCTGGAACGTTATGATCTCCGATAATTAATTCAAGAAAACTCATCGTGATCAATCTAAAGCTTTGGGTCATGAAAAGCTCTTGTTATAATGATTTAATAGTAATGTTTTCGAGTTTAGAAACCTCGAAAGATCTCAATTAGTAATGATGGAAAATCAACTGATAAAGTTTCCTTTAAAAAGATTCCAACGTGCCATAGTCTTGTGTTCGTGTGATGGTTTGGTTCTTTTAAAGAACCCTAAGGCTTACAAAAATTATGCTTTGTGGAATCCGTCTACTAGATATCAATATCGAACTCTTACATGTCCTCATAATCATTTGTATTACAATAACTTGCCTCGACGTATGAGTGCTTGTGGTTTGTGTTATGATTCTAGTGTCGATGATTACAAGGTTATATTGATATATGACTTGTATTACGTTATCTACTCCTTGAATAACAACTCTTGGACAAGAAAAACAGGTTTCCCCTGTCCAGTACAATGATTACCACCACGAGACATTGTGTCTAGTGGAATTAGTCTTGAAGGTTGTGTATTTTGGTCTGGAGAAGTACGACTATTTGTAGATGGACCATCTACTATTATATACTTTGACGTGAAGTCAGATGAAATGAAAAGTCTTCCAACACCTGATTTTGTAGGTGAGAATGACTGCTTCTTTTTGACTAGTATAAAAGATTGTCTTAGTTTATACGGTGGGAATATCCATAGTGTAGTATTGGACATATGGATTATGCAACAAGACGAAAGCTGGAAATTGTTAATGAGCATATCCAACTTACCAAGTATTTGCAAAAAGGTTGTACAAGATAGAGTTCTTTTGGGCGGCACGCGAAATGGTGAAGTTGTCTTTCAAGGATGGCAATGCTGTCGTATTTTTATGTATAATCCCCAGCAACAATTGTTTAGAAAAACTAAAATATCCGTGGATCTTCCCATAGCTTCAATATGTTTGGATAGCTTATATTCTTCGTGTCACAATCTCAAGCACAAGGAGGAAGAGACGTCTGCACGATCTGCAACATTAAGGAAGGTTCGATATGATGTTTAATTAATTGAAGTATTGTATGGTCGTTTGCAATTACGATGAGTTGGGGTCCATCCAACATAATTGAAGTATAGTATGGTCGTCTGCAATTAATATGAGTTGGGGTCGATCCAACAGAGAATGGAGAATAAACATGTGTGTTGGATTGTGTGAAAAAGGTCATTGAGTGTGAAGTTTCGTCATAAATTGACTAGTTTTACGATTTATATCTTGAGTCTTGCCAATTTTTCTATCTTTGCACAATTCTTTAATTGATTCACTAGGGTGCAACTTGACCTTTATTACAACACAAAACAGATTTTTATATAACATTAGAAGAGGAACTTCACTTTAATGAGTGAACTGGACTGAAATTTGGACGCATCAAAGTAGGTTGAGTTAATATATAAATGACCCGCTTAAACTTGGACAAATCGGTTTTCATGAGCTAATTTTCGACAATCTTAATCATTGGACACTTCCTCTGTTCCTTTTAATCTGTATTTTACTAAAAATACTATTCCATATTGTTAAAGACTTATAGTTCTTCCGTTTAAAATACTTGTCGTGTTTTACATTTACATGTTCCTTAAGAAAATATTAATCAAGACATTTATATGGTCTCAACTTACAATAAATTAAAACTCTAATTCATCCTCATTGTGTCTCGTTGACACCTCATGTTGATGTGATACATAAATTTTGAAGGTATTTATAAGTTGGAATGTTCAATTGACAGCACTAGAGACGATTTGAGGTGTGTCTAGATATGCATACTCAAAGTTAATTGGAATATTTACTTGACAGTTGCGTCTAAGTTTGAGCGTCCTATGTATTATGCCATTAAAATATAATCTATTCATTGAATATTTATTCAATTTATATGTCATAATTGAGGTGTTTACAGGTTTCCACAATAGTTATTACTAAGGGTAAAATAAAAAAAAGTATAGTAATTAATATCGTCTTAAACTTCTAAAATAACAAGTATTCCTTACTAATATAATTTTTAGCAAGGATGACCAATATTTGAGACGTGGACTACTAGGTATAAAATAATATACAAATTGGTGTATTAAATTATAGAGAGATTAACTATACACGATTCAATATACAAGGCAAACATTAAATAAATTAATATAAAATTTATTGATCATGACTATTTATTTATCCCAATCCCTCTAATCAAACAATTCCGATTAACGTATCAACATGAGTTGTGGTGCAATAATATAATTGTTTAACCCTTAATCAGAGGTTCCGGTTTCGAGCTCTGCGTAAGAATAAAATCTCAAAAATTGACCCTACAGTGTGTGATCTGGATTTAGTTGAGACTCCAATGCGGGCTTCAGCCACTCAAACAAAAAAACAAAAAAAAAGTCCAATTAACGTGTTAATTTTACACCGTTTATTTGTCTTCCTAATACAAATCGGAAAAGGATTAAAAACCCTATTAATTTGTCCTTATTTATGGAAGTTACTTCTCTATATAATTAAATTCATCACATTATTATAATATATGAAATAAACAATAACAATGTCGAAGGGAAAATTACGAAAGATTATGTATGAAAACAATACATGTGTTCTTCCACATGATATCCTTCCGACGTCCTAATTAAGGTACCTGTTCCATCTTTGTTACATTTTAAATCTGTTTCTAAATCATGAAATGTTATAATCTCTGACAACAATATATTTGCGAAAGCTCAGCGCGATCAATCCAAAGCGTTGGGATGTCAAAAATCATGTTACAAAGAACAATGGGTGAATTCGAATTTATACGCTTGAAAAATCATAAAGGTATCGTAGAAAAACAAAAATTTCCTATAAAGAAATTCCAACGTGCTCATATTTTGTGCTCATGTGATGGTTTGGTACTATTAAAGAAACCTAAAGCATACAAGAAATTTGTTTTATGGAATCCATTGTCTGGACAACACCGTACAATTGAGTGTCCATATCATAAACTTTATAACCACAATCTTCCTCGTGCTTGTGGGATTTGTTATGATTCTGACACATCGATGATTATAAGGTTATATTGATCTATAGTGTGTTTTACGTTGTTTACTCTACGAGTAAAGGTTCTTGGTCAACGATGAAAATAAATCTTGTAGACATGTAATTTTGACCGAACATAAAATTTTATACTATTTTTATTCCTTAAATATTTCTTTTATGTCAAGTTAGATATTTTGATTTTGTCTTATTTTAGTAAGTTTATTTTAAAAGATTTGAAAACTACAAAAAAAAAAAAAAAAATGTTGTATTTTAATTTAAATTTTAATAAATAAACTAGTATTTATTCATTACATTTTTAAATTAATTATTTAAATCTTCTTATATTTTATTAGTTCAAGATAATGAGTTAATATTTTAATATTCTATATATAATTTAAATAAAAATTACTAACCTACACTACCCTTCTACCATACATCAGCAACTACACTCCACACTCCCTCACACACGACCGCACTTCACCATTACCCCAACTCCACTCCACTACCCTCAACACCCAACACCTCTACACACTCCTATATACTCTGCAGACAACACACAAACGAAGAAAAAAGGCAACCAAAAATTCTGCACAACACACACAATACACACACGATATACATATTTCTACTACAAAACACGTACAAGAAAAGAGAAAAATTAGAAAGAAAAAAAAAAAACAACACAGACGCACAACACCAAAAGAAGAAAAGAAAAAAGAAATCAGCAAAGAAAAGCAACACACACACAAAAGGGACAGAAAAGAAGAGAAAAAAAAGTCACTCTATTTTTATATTATTTTTCCTTCCATAATTCACCAACACATTTGTATTTTTCTTCCTTCTTCATTACTACTTTCATATAAATTGAACACATATATCATTACATACAATCTACAAAAGATTCATGAGTGTTTTAATCGAGCTTCGATCAAGATATTGAGGTACTTATTTTTCTTCATTTGAGGTATAACTTTGCCTTAAATCTTTAATTTATTTATGGAATTTGATGTAACTATATGATAAGTTTTATTTTATTCATAATTTGATTGAAATGAAGAATGAATCAATTGTTATTTTTTTGTTTAATGAATGAATGTAGCTTTAATCGATGATTATTTTCTCTTTATTTATTTTTATTTGTTAAGTTGTGACCTCTTAAAAATGAAAGGTCATGGCATTGTTCTTGTCTTCATTTAGATAATATTGATAAAGTAGGTGTAACATCCGACAATTTGAAATAGCTATGAAGAAGCTTGAAATTGGAAGTAGCCATTTTTTTGGAAAAAAAAATACAGAATCTGGAAAATTTGGCTAAGTGTGGAAATCAGTGATTTTTGGCCAACTTTGAGCAGTCTTAACTCCTAGATCAGGACGAGTTAGGAGTAGTTCCAGTTATGGTTGCGAAGCTTGTGGAATGATCTTTCCAACGCCACTGAGATTGCTCGATTTCGAGTTCGTATGAGCGAGTTATGGCCATTGAAAGTTGGGCAGTTGGCAGGGAATCCGTCCGGAAATTTTAAGGGCATTTGGTCTTTTCCCTAGTCATTTCTTTTGAGGTTATATTGTGTGTTAGGCTGATTCTGGATCATTTTATCCTATTTTAAAAGAGAAAGAGTTAGGGTTCTTGAGAGTGAAGAAGAGAAGAAGAAGAGAAGAAGAAGAGAAGAAGAGGAGGAGAAGAGGAGAAAGGAGATCAACAAGTTTCCGTCGTGGATTTTCGTCGGGGTTGATCCCTATCAAGGTATGTGAGTTCTTTGTGTGGTTTGATCCTTTCCCCCACACATCAAGCTCATTTCTTTTATGATTTGAGAAAAGATTGGATTTGTGTTGAAGTTGTTGAAGTTGTTGAAGTTGTTAGTTGTTGTTGATGTTGTTAGTTGTGTTGTTGAAGTTATTGTTGGTTGTGGGACATGATTGGGTTGTGTATTTGAGTTGTAATTTATTGTATGTTGAGAGATTGATGATCCTTAGTGTTTGGGGTTAAATCCATTGAAGTAAGGGTGGTTTAGAGTTGAAGAAAAGAGGGAGAAAAGTCGGGTTTTTTTTCTCGAGGAAAGTGGCCGCACTGCACGCAGAGTGCCCAGCAGTCCCCTTTGAAGCTGAGGGCTGGTGCCTGGCAGAGTGGCCAGCAGTCCCGTTTGAAGTTGAGGGCTGGCGCCCCGCGCCTCTTAGAGCGCCAAGGACGCCAATCCTTCCTGTTACCTTAATTCCCCATTTTATTTTATTTTTGTTCCTAGGTATTATACCTATGTTTCCTAGTTGTTTCCAACACTCCAAGGTACTTCTAAAAGTCAAGAACTCATCAGTAACATGTGAGCAAACACCTTGAATCCAAAATTCCAATTCAAGGAGAGTTAGTTAGAAGTCAAGTGAAGTTAGAAATTAAGAGTTAAGCTTAGAAGTTAAGCAAGTCAAGCTAGTTGTAAAGTTGTTCAAGAGTCTTTATTGAACGTTTTAACTTTATTTTTAGACTCAAGTGTCAAGTCAAGCAAAGAGCTTAGAGTTTCAAGCTAAGTAAAGAGTCTCAAGTTTCAAGTTGAGTTCATTTTCTCAAAGTTATTAGGGAACTATGTATTCCCAAAGAAGTTTTAAAGAAATGTCTTTACATTTAAACAAGGTTGAAACCAAATTTCCAAAGAGCCTTCTGGATAGTTTTTTGAGTAATTATCTCATGTCACAGGAAGAAATGTGTTTTAAAACATAAGAGCCATAACATTTTTGGGAGTAGTATCGAGCACCGAATTGGGGGAGCGTTCAAAGAACCCACAGCCCCATAGAACCATGTTAGCCACCATGGGTAGAAAAGGATCATACTCTTTAGATGAATCCTTTTCATATTAGACTAGTGGATCCATTAGGCAGTTCAGGTCTTATACCTTTGGCCGGGTATAGGATGCTCTGGCAGCGTGAGGTTGATCGCTGTATCATCACTTTAGCTCTTATGTGATGGTTGTCGGTTAGAGAAACTCCCACAGGTGTTATTGTATTTTTATACACTGAAATTATTGTATTTTATATACATTAGTTCAATTGTATTTCTATATACATATTAGGCTTATTGTATCCTTGTATACACACAAAGTTTATAGCATGTTTTAAACACTCTTTCTTTATATCACACTTGTTTTAAATTGCCTTATATTGAAAGAAGTCAGTCAGGTTGAGTTGAGTTGAACAAGGTAAACTTTTCAGTTTCTTCCAAATTTCCTTCTAGCCTATGTTGCTTAGTTTTCCAGCTCGCATACTTGTACCTTCCATGTATCGATGCGGTTGGCTGCGTGCCTTATGATGCAGATACAGTACCGGATCGGATCCCGCACGTCGTTGATCCAAATTGAGCACTCAGTCAGTGGTGAGCCTCCTTGCATTCCGGAGGACTCAATTATTTTGTGTTCTTAGTTTTTGTTTTATTAGGATGTTGCGGGGTCTGTCCCAACATCCATCTCAGTATTTAGAGGCTTCATAGACAGTCAGACAGTCAGTCAGTTAGTTTAGAGTCTCTCATGCATGTATATATTTAAATATCCTATTTTGAGACTCGAGATGCCTTGTTGGCAAATTACTTTCAGTTGAGTTGTTTTATAACCTTTCATTGCATTGAGTTATCATGTTGAGTTAAGTTTCCGCTGAGTTAAGAAAGCCAGGCCAAGGGTTCGCTTGGGGGCCAGCGATGGTCTTCAAGTGCCGGTCACGTCCGGGGTGTAGGCTCGGGGTGTGACAGTAGGAATTGTTAGGCTAAGAATAATAAAAAAAGTTATTGTTGTTTTATTTTATCAATCAAAAAATGAGATTTATTTTTAACAATTCGGTATAGTTTTGTTGTATGAGAACGTGTATGCTTAGTTTTGACATCAACTTTAAGAATAATAAAAAAAATATATAAAAGATATGGAAATGATCCAAAATTTTATTCTAGAAGTTTAATATTTTACTTTATTTTCTTTTTCTTTACAAGAAATAAATATTTTCTTTTAATGTTAAAACAAACATTTAGGAACATTAAAAAATATTGGTTTCAATTAAGAATGTGGTTAAATATCTTTTTTTTTTGAAACATTAAAATAAACTCAAGGATGCGGTGACGCACCTTGTCCAATAATATAATTAACTTTCATTGATTTAAAGTAGAGACTTATAAAAAAAAAAAAAAGGGGGATAAGATTATTAAGTGTGATAAAAGAAGACAGTTATGTCTCTAAATGTCCAGACCAAGAGTGCGGTTATGCATCTAGGTTGAGACCAAATAAAACCTCAACAATAAAAATTGCGAGTGAAACTGTGGCCTACAAACATATATCCAAAAAATAATCATAATTTAAGTATAAGTCAATAAAAGCGACATAAATTCAAATTGGAGGCGTTTTCTTTTGATTAGGGAATAAATCAAAAGGTGACTTGAAACACCATAACTCAATTCCAAGTGGCGACTCTGAAAAAAAATAAAATAATCCCTTTTCAAAATGTCACTTCAATTGAAAAAACCCTTCCGCCGTGTGCGAAAAGGAGTGTGACAAATCTCCCTATACTAGTGCAACATCTCCCTAGTTTCGAACTACAACCTAATTCAAGGTTATTTTTGTGCGTTGGGGGAATTTGCATGGAAGGTCGTGTATATTGATCTCTGGAAAATAAAATCGAGCCTTTTGTACGTAAAACTTCTACAATCATATACTTTGACATGAAGTCAAACGAATTGAAGGAGCTTCCAACACCATTATTTGTTCGAGAAGATGAAAATGAGTTGTTTCGTTTGTCTAGTGTGAATGGTTGCCTTTGTTTATACGGTGTAAAACGCGTTACTCATGAATTGAACATCTGGATCGTGGAACAAGATGATTGGAAATTGTTAATGAGAATCAACAAGTCAATTAATTATTTTATCCATTGTTTGAAGCTTTTGTGTTGCACAAAGAATGGTGAATTTATCTTTGATGGACCAGGTTATAACAAGCTTTCCATCTACGATCCTAAAATACAACGATTTGTTACAACAACTTATATATCAAATCTGATCAAGTATGTGCTTCCTTATGCCACTCCATTATGTTTGGATAGCTTATATTTTCCTAGTAATGTAATGCACATGAAGAAGAAACTCAAACATATACAATGATATACGTTTCTTTTTTTCAAAAGTTTGTAATATATCTTATGGTTATAAGTTATCTATGTATCTTCTTATAATTAGTAATATGCATCGTTACAAAATAGTGGGTCGCTTTTCATGACCAAATGTTCATGATAGAGAGTCATATAAGGTAATGTGCTATTACATAATTACAATTCAAAACTTGATAAGTTCATGTAGGCAATCAACTGAGTTACTAAGATTCATCGCTACACAACAAGAGTTTGTAGAGGAAAACAATTTAGAATCTTAATTAAAGAGAAAAGTTAGTAAATAAAACACAAATCAACTTATAAAATTGTATGACTTTAAAATGAATAGAACTATAAAACTAAAATACTAAAGAAAAGAAAAACTTTAGATATAGTCAACCAACTGAACTACTAAGATTTGATCTCTCTTGTTCATGCATGATATTAGGTTTTGATAGGAAAATAGAAACTCTCCAAACATATTGGAATTATGTCATGTTTTGAATCTTCGAATATACGAACTGTCTGAACGAATTTATGTCGTTTAGGATCTTACATGACAAGATGGTCAAGCCTCCATCCTACTTGAAAGAGAATTTCACCATTTCTTGTGCTACCCAAAAGTACAATATTGCTTATCAATTGATCGCGAAAATATGAATTGTTACAATTAATTCTCATTAACCGAGTCCATTCATCTTGTTCCATGATCCAAACATTCAGGTCACGTCTGATACCATATAAACAAATACAACCTTTAAAAGAAGTCAACGTACCCCTTGACCACTTATGTAATCTGGTATTTGAAGCTCCTTTAGTTCATCTGACTTCACATCATAGTATGTAATCCTACGATATACTAATGGTCAACTTTCGAATTCAATGACCACAATACATAACCACCAACGCTAATGCCCCTACTACACTCTCGTGACAATTTCATGATCACATGCCCGTACTAAATTAACGACAATAATTTTCTTAGTCCAACGATTCCTCTTTATATGATAGATGGCATAAAACTATTTATAAATCAATATAACCTTGTAATGATCGTCACCAGAATCATAACACAATCCACAGCCATGTGGAGTCATTCCATTCAAAAATGGACATAAAAAGGACGATAGTGGAAATTCTTGTTTTCCTATAAGGATTCCACAAAGCTTATTCATTATAATCCATATTTCTCATTAATACCAAACAATCACACAAGCACATGACTATAGGATTTCGAAATCTCTTTAGTGGAAATTTATGTTTTCCTATTGCAATTTGGGGATTTTCCAAGTCTCAAAACTCGAATATACCATCATTCTTTAGTACCAATAAGAGCTTTCTAGGGCACAAGGCTTTCTTGAATTCTTGGTCGGATATTATAGCATTCCATGACTTAGAAACAGATTGAAAACGTAGTAGAGACTTAACTGGAAGCCTAATCATGATGGGAAATATGATATCATAGGCTTCCATATTGTTGTATCTTGTTAGAGGCAAGGGAAAAAAAGGTGTGTATTAAAAAGGATATTCTAACCTACAAATAGACAAGAGGGAGTTGCTCAGACGGTAAGTACCCCTCACTTCAAATCCTAAGGTTGTGAGCTTGAGTCACCAAGGGATTAAAAGAAAAAAAAAATCTAACCTACGAATATATATATATTTTTGAAGAATAAAAAATGTTTAATTTACTTTTATGGTGAAGAAAATATATACACAATTTGTGAAACAAATTTGAAGGTTTTAATGCGGAAAAGGCAAAAAAGGATTAAAAAATATTGTATAGGTTTTAGAGATAAAATAGAATTCTAGACCTGTTAGACGACCTTTTTATGCTTCTTGCTCCCAAAGTATACATTTAAAAAAAAATATTTTCACCATAATATATTCCTCTTATTTTCTATTGTTTCCCCCCCTACCTTTTATTCCTTTGTCTCTCAAATTATTGGTTGTGTTACTTTTTTACACACCTCTTTAATAATATTAATTAGGAGTTTTAAATATATATATATATATATATATATATATATATATATATATATATATTTTACCCTTCATTGATTATTTAACAATCATAATACAATCTCATAATAATGGTGTTTTGTAATTTTCAACACAATTACTATCATTGATTTTCATCGACAACAAGTAAATGTGACCTGATAGTCAAACGAAATATTTTGCCATGTCATCGGGAGTCAGGAAGGATTCAGGAGCCAGATCCACTATATTAAAAATTATCTTTAGTGATAACTCGCTTTGTAAGTGCTCATAAAACTTATAACGATATTGAATCTAATGACGTTAATAAAAACTTTAGAAATATTCATTAATATGCATATTTCTTGCCGATAAAAAAACAATTTATGGTAGTAATGTCAATCTGAGTCACCACCAAAGACCTTGAACCATGTTCAACAACATAAAAATCAACCATACATCAATTACCATGTTAATTAAATGAAATGACAAATGTAACAAACATTTACAACATTCAATAATAGGGAACTAATTCCTTTGCTACTATTACATTAGAAGCTTAACTTATTAATGAAAAGCAGTAAAACCCTTTTAGGGTTCTTACATTAGGTTTCGATAGGAAAATAGAAACTCTCTGAACATATTGGAATTATGTCATGTTTTGAATCTTCGAATATACTATCATGTTTTGAATCTTCGGATATACAAATTGTCTGAATGAATTCATGTCGTTTAGGATCATACATGACAAGACGTTCAAGACTCCTTCCTATTTGAAAGAGAATTTCACTATTTCTAGTGCAATCCAAAAGTACAATATTGCTTATCGATCGATCACAAAATTATGAATTGTTATTATTAATTTTCATTAATAGAGTCCATCCACCTTGTTCCATTATCCAAACATCCAATCCAAATGTGATGTCACCATACAAACCAGTGAAACCACCATATAAACCAACACAACCACCATATAAACCAACACAACCTTTCAAAGAAGTCAAACGAAACAATTGATATGCACTTACAAAGTATGGTTTTGCAAAATTTTTCAGTTCACCTGTCTTAACGTCAAAATATATAATCATAGAATATGTATTTACAAATTGGTGAAGAATTTCCAAACTGCTAAAGGACCAAAACGCATCACCAATAACACTGATCCCCATAATGCACTCCAATGACTTTGGATAGAGTGTAACTCCAATAACAACTTTTTCTATTCTTTTACTAGAGCTATTTGTTTTCTTTATCCATTTATTCCTCTTTACATAATACACCACGTAAAAAGATGTATAAATCAATATAACATTGCATTCATATCGTCACCAGAATCGTACATCAATCCACAACCATGTGGACTCATCCCTTTCAAATATGGACATACGAAAATACGATATTCATTAGTATAAGAATTCTATAAAACGTATTCGTTATCATCCATACATGTCTTCATTAGTACCAAACTATCACACGAGCCCATGACGATAGGATTTTGAAATCTCTTTAGAGGGAACTTTTGTTTTCGCATTATAATTTGGGGATTTTCCAAATCTCTAAACTCGAATACACCATCATTCGTTTGAACCAATAAGAACTTTGTGGTACTCAATGCTTTGGATTGATCCCTGAACTCTTTGTCAGATATTATAGCATTCCATAACTTAGAAACAGATTGAAAGTGTAACAAAGATTTGACTGAAAGCTTAATGATTATGGGAAAGAGGATATCATAGGCTTCCATGACAATTTTTTTGTGAGGAAAAAAAGGTTGGTATTAGGTTTATTTTTATGTAAATTATAAATAAAGAAACGTACGTGTCTTACTTCAATGTAAAGAAAAGAAAGAAAAAGAATGTGTAGGTTTGTGTTTAGTACTCCAAAAGGGGAAAAAGCCGTATAGGTTAATTAATTAAAGCAACAAAAGGAAATTATTGTTGTGATATAAAATTATGTTTGGTAAATAATAAAAAAGTATCTTTTTTTTTTTAATAATTGTAATATAGAGTTTTAATTATCGTTGTGGTGTGATTTTCCCTTTTATTGATGATCACAAAGTTTGAGATTAGACAAATCTAGAAATAGTAATTACTCCGCCGTTTTTTTTTTTTTCACTTGTTAGTCATACTAAAAAAAAAATTATCTTTTACTTGTTTATTTTAATAAATCAAGACGGATTTAGTATATTTTTTTCTTTTAATAGAACTGTATAAATTAGAAAATCATGAGTAGTAAAAAACTAATATTTTTTTTAAGTAATTACTTATTAATAAGTCATCCAATTTGATAATGATGATCCACACACCAAATTCTTTCATGTTATCATATAAACCAACATAACGTTTCAAAAAAGTCAAACAAAACAATTGAGTTTCACCGACCACCGATTATAACAGATATTTCTTAGTCAACTTCTTAGAACAAGTGAATGTGACATGATAGTCCAACGAAATAATTGACAACATTTTGCCATGTCATGGGAGCCGAAAAGGGTTCACTAGCCACATGTCACGACCGATGGTCAACAACATACAAATCAACCATGTTTAAATGAAAGCACCAATGTAACAAACACTTAAAATGTTCAATAATAAGGAAGCTCATTTAGTTCATTTTGACTTTATGTCAAAGTATATAATCGTGGAATCTTTCTCTACTAATTATTGAATTTGCAAATTATGCAATGACCAAAATACACCATCGTTAACCCTAATCCTCAGCTTGCACGCCCATGAGTACCTTGAATAGAGTGTTATTATTACACTACTAATAACGACATTTTGTATTTTTCTTCTAATGACATTTTCTTTATTTCTTCATTTATTCTTCTTTACATAATACGTCGCGTAAAAAGATGTATAAATCAATATAACCTTGTATTCATAGTCACCAGAATTGTAACACAATCCACAACCAAGTGGAGTGGTCCCTTTCCAATATGGACATACTAAAGTACTATATTCATTAGTATAAGAACTTTTGAGACTCAATGTTTTGGATTGATCAATGTGAATTTTCTTGAATTCTTTGTCGGGTATTATAGCATTCCATGACGTAGAAACAGATTGAAAGCGTAACAAAGCTTTAACCGAAAGCCTAATAAAGATGGGAAATAGAGTATCATAAGCTTCCATGGTGTTTTTCTGTGAGTTAGGTTTGTTTTGATGTAAATTATAAATAAAGAAACGTAATTTACTTTAATGTAAAAAAAAAAAAAGGAAAGAAAAAGCATCGTCTTGGTTAGTGCAATTAGTACTCCTAAAGGAAAAAAAATTCCTATAGGTTAATTAATATAAAAAAAGGAAATTATTATTGTGAGGAAAAAAATATTGATTCCCAAAAAAGATTGATTCATGGCATAAATAAATTAATTAATTATAAGTGGGAAATAATTTGAGGAAAAATATGAAACTAAATTAATTAACGAAAATAACTTACTTGCTGCTAAATATATTATTTTATAGGCAATTACTAGTGACAATAATATGTTAGCATTCTTTGTAAATGCCCTTAAAGAGAATTTCACCATTTCTAGTGCAGCCCAAAAGTACAATGTTGCTTAATGATTGACCGCGAAAATACGAATTGTTACAATTAATTTTCATTAACCGAATCCATCCATTCATCTTGTTCCATGATCCAAACATCCAATCCAAATGTGATGTCACCATACCTATCGTTGCCACCATACAATCCAATACAACCTTTCAAAGAAGTCAAATCAAACCATTGGTATTTACCTATAAAGTTCTGATTCTGAAAACTCTTTCAATTCATCTGACTTTATGTCAAAGTATATAATCATGGAATCTCTCTCAACTACTATTTGGTTAATTTGCGAAAAAGTCAATGACCAAAATACACCATCATTAACCCTAATCCCCGGCCTGCACTCCCATGAGTACTTTGAATAGAGTGTTATTATTACTGTTCTAACGTCATTTTGTATTTCTCTACTAATGTCATTTGTTTTCATTGTCCATTTATTTCTTTTTACATAATACACCACGTAAAAAATGTATAAGTTAATATAACCTTGTATTCATCGTCACCAAAATCGTAACACAATCCACAACCATGTAGATTCACCCCTTTCAAATATGGACATACAAAGGTACGATATTTGAAAACAAATTTGTATAGGTTAATTAATATAAAAAAAAGGAAATTATTATTGTGAGGGAAAAAATATGATTCCCAAAATATATTGATTCTTGGCTTAAATAATTTATCAGTGGAAAACAATTTGAGGAAAAATGAAATCACATTAGTCAATAGCAATGCTTTCTTATTTTTCATCACACATCCTTTAAAAAAATTAATTAAGAGGGGAATTTGACTATCTACCCTTATTTATATCTTAAGATATAATCTATTTTTTGAATATTTAGTATATTTTGTGTCATAACTAAAGTGTTTATAGTCTTCTAGAATAATCTAAGTTTAAACTTCTTATTTTCTCTTAATTTTATTTTTAATCATAAATTTTAAAAATATTAATTTCATTTTTACACTCTGTATAAGTCAAACAATTCGTAAATTGAAATATATCTTAATTTTATTTTTTTTGGTACAAGAGGACAAGAGGACCATAAATTGCTTTAATATTTTATATCATTTCATTTATTATTTTTTCCTTCTCATCTCCTATATAAACTGGTATAATATCCCTCATTTTTACTAATAAAAATAACAAAGAA
The DNA here is from genome assembly GCA_035578085.1 of Solanum pinnatisectum. NCBI lineage: Eukaryota > Viridiplantae > Streptophyta > Magnoliopsida > Solanales > Solanaceae > Solanum > Solanum pinnatisectum. Next base: position 8,850,337 of record CM069076.1, read on the forward strand.
AAAATGGCAGAAAATAAGAGTCCAGTTGATGAAACCACAAAAATTAAAATCCATGTGTAATCTCAGGTTCATCATTTCACTCTCTAATATATTTTAAAAAAAAATGTATGTTCCTAATTTTTTTTAATTTTTTTTATAGGATGGATCAATTATCACTTTTAATGTGACACCTGATATAGTTACCAAGAGAATCTTCATGATATACTGTAAGAAAAAAACAAATAGATTACAAAACAGCTCGATTTCTCTTCGATGAAAAACGTGTTTCCCCAACAAAGACTATTGATGAAGTAAGACCTTAATTTTCTAACTTAATCTAATTTATCGTTAATTTAAAATTATATAAATTTAATATTTTTTCGTGTTACTATTTTTTTATGAAGAATTGGTTAAAAAATGGTGATGAGATCGTCGTTGTGTTGCACCAAGATGGAGGAGGATTCACAAATTAAATATGAAGAAGAACACGAATATGTTGTAATTTTCTAATTTATGCTTTTTATTAGAATTTTAATTTTGAAGTTATGTACTTTCGTTTTTTTTTTTTTAAGAAAACGTGGATATTATGTGTCTAAGTTTTGATCATGAATATGTTCTTTATAATTTACCAAGTATTATAAACTACTTAAATTTGATTATGTGAATTCAAGAGGGCTAATATATAAAGTTGTTTTTTCTTTTTTGAGATTTCAAATTTTACTTTTTTAAGTCAAAAATATCCACCAACTAGCAAAATAACTCATTTGTGATTTGTGCATTGAACTATTCTTTCCTCTTTTAATCTTAGTTAATTAATAGAATGGTATTACTAATTTTTGACCAGTCTCTTTGAACAAAATCTTAACTTAGATTAAGTGATCTTAACTTTAATTAATTATGTGATAATAAAGCCTTTTCTTTATGTCTTTTTTATAGTGGATAAATGATTTTATTTTTACTTTATTATACAATATTAAAGTTTGTAAAAAAAAGGGCATAATATCATTTTATAAAATAATAATAATAAAAGAAAGATGGTCTTCATTTTAACATTAGATTAGTTCAAAACCTAGATTAAATTACTCAAATCTTTATTTTAGTATATAAAAATTCAAATCCGGGATAATATATAAGATCTCTTACTAATAATTGAAAAATAAAATGAGTACCTTTTCAGCATTATGAAAGTTCTTAAAATGGATAGAAAAAATAAATAAAGAACTTTTATGTTTTTGTGTATCTAATGACATTTGTTTTTTTTTTTTTGTCTATTCATTCCTCTTTACATAATACATCGCATAAAAAAATGTATAAATCAATATAACCTTGTATTCATTGTCACTAAAATTGTAACACAATTTAGGGCTACTCAAAATCGAACTGAAACTGATAATTCAAATCGAGAAAAAGCTATTGGTTTAGCTGTTTTGATAACGGTTTTATTTTTTTTTTCTTATCTGATTATCGGTTTTTAACGATTTGAGGTTTTCTTCTTAACGCGTTAACCGATAACCCGATAGTAAATTAAATAATTATATTTATACCATTTTGTATATAAAGTCATTGACTTAGAGTTTGGCTTCCTACTTTTATTTCCTGTGTCTCAAACTCTTGGTTATTCTACAATATAAAAGTGTTTGCTTTTGAGAAAAAATGTACGTAACTTATGAACTCATGTGCATGGTTCATTTGGTTTTTCACTTTGTTTTACTCATTAAAAATGGGTTTGAGTGTGTCCTAGTTAGTGACAAAGTTTTTATAAGTAAGAATGATATGTTCTTAGGAAAGGGCTACCTCACTGAGGGCCTTTTCAAACTGAATGTAATGGTTGTTGACAGTATTAATAAGAATTCTACTTCTGTTTACTTATTGGAGTCAAATAATAAATGGCATGCCCGTTTGGGACATATCAATTACAAAACCTTGCAGAAATTGATTAATTTAGAAGTATTGTCTGACTTCAAGTGTGATAAATCGAAATGTGAAATTTGTGTTGAATCTAAGTTTGTTAAACATCCTTATAAGTCTATTGACAAGAATTCAAATCCTTTAGACTAAAATCACACAAATAAATGCAATATGAAGTCAATACCATCTCGCGGTGGGAAAAAGTACTTTATAACTTTTTTTGATGATTGCACTTGATATTTTTATGTATATTTGCTTAATAGTAAGGATGAAGCAATTGATGCATTTAAGAAATGCGAGAATGAAGTGGAGAATCAATTAAATCGAAAGATAAAAATGATTCAGGGTGATAGGGGTGGAGAATATGAATCTCCTTTTGCAGATATATGTTTGAAATATGATATTATTCGTCAAAGTACTGCCCCTACACACCACAATCAAATGGGATGGTGGAACGGAAGAACAGAACATTAAAGGAAATGATGAATGCCTTGTTAATCAATTATGGTTGATCGCAAAACTTGTGGGCGGAAGCTATCCTTATGGCTAACCAAATACTTAATAGGGTACCCATAGCAAAACACAATCTATTCCATATGAGTTATGGAAAGGGAGGAAATTTAACTTTATACACTTCAAAGTGTGGGGGTGTTTAGCCAAGGTACAAGTTCCTTAGCTTCTAAATGTTGTGATGGATTTCAAATTTGATAGTTTGTGTATCAACTTAAATTTTCAACCACTCTCTAATATTCACTACAGGGTCGTTTGGTAGAGTGTATTAGGAAAAATAATGCATGTATTAGCCTTGTGTATTACTAGTACCTTGTTTGATAATCTTTTTCAACCTATGTATAACTAATGTTATTGTGTATTAAGGTGTGCATTGCTAATACCATAGATTTCTAGGTATTAGGAATGCAATGGTTTTAATGCATGCATTAATATGATAAAAGACTCAATTACCCCTCAAAACCTTTTTTACATCTTTTCCACCATAAAAGTCAAGGGTATCTTTGTAAATAATTTTTTTAATGCAATACACACTAATTTAATGCATCAAACCAAACAATGCATTAAAATAATCTATGTATAATTAATGCAAGCATAACTAATACATGCATTGCTAATACACTCTATTTAGCATTATTCTTATACACTCTACCAAACGACCCCTACAAGTAATAGAGTAAACATTTCAAATTTGGCTGTGAACTATGTGATAGTGCCAGAGAGAAAATGCACAAGCTAGTCTGTCTCTAAGAGAAAGCGAGGGAGTGAAATTTCTTAGCTTAGGGAGGGACCTTGGTATATTAAGAGCCCTGTCTCTCCTCTCTAATGAAAAAGTTGAAAGAGGAAAACAGTAAAGAATATGATCTTTTGGAAGTTGATTTAAACACCATCATTATAAAGTAGTAATTGGGTGGTTGTCAGTTGGAGGAAACACAATAAGAATATTGTGAGATTTTTTAACTGTAATTTATCGGGTATTTGTCAGTTGGAGGAAACACAATAAGAATATTGTGAGATTTTTTAACTATAATTTAGTACTCCCTCCGTCGAACAATAGTTGTCCATTATACTATTTTGGGATGTTTAACAATATTTGTCCACTTTATGAAATCAATGGATAATTCTACACTTAGTTTCTAACTTACCCTTATCATTAACTAGGTAAATTGCCTGCGCTTCGCGCGGTGGTGAACTACATCAATAATCTATTTCTGAATATTTGATAATATAAGTGTTTTTTAGTGGGTACATCCCTAGGATAAATTGTCAAAAATATTTTATCCAAAGATGAAATGAAATATTTTTTTAATCTTAAAACCAAAAATTTGATTCTAAGTGTTTATGCATTTTGTTATTAATTCTTCATTTTACTGTAGTTATTCATCACCAAAGTCTTTAGAAAAAATATGTAATTGTTTCATTATCTATATTTGTATTTTTCAAAAAGTGGTACAAACATTTTATTCATCAATTGCGAGAGTTTTCTCCTATTCAAGGTCTCTACATACAAAATCTAAATATTATACATCTTATATAATTAGTTGTATCCTTGATAAGTTCATTAAATTTAAAAACACATCTCTTGAAGTTCAATGGAATAACGTATGTCGCTCAAATAATTTGGATTAAATGATGTCTTGGCAAGTTCCTTATTCAAAATCATTCGCAGTCGATTACACTACTTTGATAGCCAAAAGGCATATTTTGTTGTTTATGTTTCGATCAATATGGTTAAAACTTTTTTTTTTTTGCGACTTTTAATCTAATGTTTATAAGGAGATAATTATTTCTGTAATGTTAGATTAATATGGATTCATTCTACTTTGAGGGGTATTTATTGACTCCAATCCAATATTTGAACCCCAAGCTTTTGATTAAGATTGAGTACAATACTTACCATCCCACTACATTCCTTTATTTTTTGGATGTCACTACTCGATTGAATGCCTCGATAAGATAGAAAGTTGAATAACTAAAACTCCAAGGTAGTGTGGAACCACCATAACTTCTGAACACTCAAAAGTCCCTTCTTGGACATCCCAAGGATCTTTTAGCCACTGAAAACTCTATAAAGATCAAAGTCATTTATTTTACAAGTTTAAGAATTCTAATCTACATGACACCAATAGTCTAATGATTATATCGAACTCTTGATTAACATATCTTTACTTCAAGCATAAACATAAACAACAAAGTTTTAAACATGTACTCAAAAACAACAATTAATAACATAAGCATAAATTAATGACTGTAAAAAAAAACATACCAGGATCTGTAACAATAGAATGAAACAAAAAGAAAAAAAAATCGAGCCCACTGAATGCACATTATCCTCTTAAGGAAATTATTCCCCTCTAGTACCGAGGTTTAAAGGAATAGATCAAGATAAAATGATTATATTCACCAGTGTATTGATACAAAAACAATGATGTCAGTGAGTCACTCAACAGGAACAAAGTACACGAATATTTAATTGTGCAGGAGAAGTTCAGAATTTTTGTTGTTTTAAAATGAGAGGAAATCCCTCTATTTATAGACAACAAAGGATAGCGCGAATAAATGCTTATTGTTAGGGTTGTTCATGGTTATGGTTAAAATACCAAACTGAACCGCAATTCGAACCAAACCGATTAAAAAAACCGATATTTGGTTGGGTTTGGTTAGGTTTGGTTTTAAATTTTGAAAACAAATGTTATTTGGTTTGATCTTGGTTTTACTAAAAAAAAATCACAAAAATAACCAAATCGAACCGATAAATTAGATATATAAATTTTATAATTATTTATTTATTATTCATAAATAAAATATAAATATTTTATTAAATTTTAATTAATTAGTTAAGTCTTTAACTTTATAATTTTCTCAAGCCCAACACTTTAGCCCAAATATAATAATCCTAAATCCAAATCCATTAAAATCCATTTTAGTCTTTACCTACGTTACTTCACATAAAATAGTCACATTTTCTCTTAATTGAAACACTTTGTTGTAATGATAACTCTAGTATTTCTTAATTGCTTAATTGAACCGACAATGGCTTTTCTGTGGATTGTTTACGTGCTAGATGTTTGTGTCTATCGACATAAGTCCTCCAAAAAATCACTATTACTTTCAAACCGGATAAACCAAAAAAACTAAACCAAATCGACAATAACCAACCCGCGGTTATTTCTTTCGTTTGGTTTGGTTTGGTTTTGGAAATTTAAAAAAACAACTAGATTGGTTTGGTTTTTGTTTTAATCAATAACCAATCCAAACCGAACCACGAACACCCCTACTTATTGTGCCTTATCGGAAAGGTCACAACTCTTTGGAAAAGTCACAACCTTTCATAAAAGTCACAACAATTCATAAAAATCGCAACTTTTCATAAAAGTTGCAACTCTTCATAAAAGTCGCAACTCTTCGTAAAAGTTGCAACTTTTCATAAAAGTCGCAACTTTTCATGAATGGAATGCTAATTTTGGATATAAATAAATTAAAAGGGAATCCTGGTTTGTGGTGGCGCCACGTAGGCGGGCCTAGGGTTTTCTTATATATATATATATATATATATATAGTCATTTCTCTATTACATTTTTCAAGACATTGTATTTATTATATTCAAAGGATACAGATATAGTAAAATTATCATTCTATTTATAGTTTCTTAAGGGTGTGCCAAGTCAATAGTGGATAACTATTGTTGGACCGAGGGAGTAGTAATATTGCGTTTATCAACACTATTGAAGTCATATAAGATATATTGAATAAAACGATTCCTATTTTTGAGATTAAAAGACCAAATACCAATGATTCAAGTTGAAAGGGTTGTAGAAAATCTCAAGAGACGTTGGTTGGAAGTTAAAACACCATAATTAGTTACTCCTCAAACTCTCTCTATATATATAAAACGTCAAATTAACTACTTCATTTCTTAGAGAAAGAAATTAACTACTAATATAATGAGTATAGATAGGTTTATGATAAAGGTTGGCCCTGCTGGAGGAAAAGGAGGTGCTGTTTGGGATGAAAATATTATGGATTCAAATAGGAGATGATAGTTGTTTCGGTGGATTTCACGGCACCAAATTCAGTAACTACGTTGAGAGTATTGGCGTATATGTGAAGGCCATCACACCAGCCACGAGGTGAAAGATGAAGAAGATTATTAATTATTAATTCATGGTTAAACCTAGTTTTAAAGCTTGATATATATTTGATAATTTGACATCGTTTGGTTTTGTGTTTAATGTTGGGGATAATTGTAGTTTTAATTCTAATTTTGGTCATTATGATATGTTTATTACATACAAAATATGTTACTATTGAACTATTTCTCAAAACCACATTACCCTCCATCATTGAGTAACAGTACAAATCTAACATAACTTATAGATAATTATATTATATTGTTTTCCACAAATGCATGCATGCGACATATAAATTCGTTTAGTGATCACTCCAACTTATATCTTGTTCGTTTATATATGTTGGTGTTAACAGCTAAAGAAAAACATACGACAGAAGAAGAAAAAGAGATAATTTTATTAAGCTGAAAGACGAAATATTTAAATAGAATGAACTTCTAACAATCTGCACTAAATAATGCAGTAACTAAAAAACAGAATCTTCCTATTAACTAGGCACTAAGTCTACCAACAACTCTACATGCCTAAATATTAGGAAACTCACAATTGAAAGACTAAAACAGAAAATATCTATCTTCTAAAAACAGAAAACACATCAGCAGCCATGTCATTATGCCAACTCAACATCAATTAACAGCTCATGAGGCAGATTTCAACACTCCTCCTTGCATCAAGAGCTGCAAATTCCAAGTTCCTTTCTCAAGAACTCAAATTTGCTTGCCAGAAGAGCTTTTGTAAAAATATCAGCCAACTGCTCTTCCATTCTGCAATATACCAGATTCACTAAACCATCCCCTTGCACTTCTCTAAGAAAATATAGCTTCACATTGAAATGCTTGGTCTTTCTATGAAAAACTGGATTGTGAGAAATAACAATGACAGCTTGGTTGTCCACAAATATCTCAGTGCTTTCCTTCATCTCTAACCCAAGATCGCAAAAGATTTTCTTTATCCATAAAGCTTGATTGACCGCAGTTGTAGCAGTAATGAATTCTGCCTCTGCAGTTGATTGAGCAACAATCTCTTGTTTTTTCGAACACCAAGAAAAGCATCCAGCACAAAAAATAAAATAGTACCCTGAAGTACTTTTCATATCTTCAGCAGAACCACCCTAATCACTATCAGAAAATCCTTGAAGTTTAAAATTCTGGCATTTGCTAATTTGACTCCATAGTCCATTGTGCCTTTGACATATTTGAGTACTCTTTTTGCAGCTTGCATATGCAATTCACTAGGAGAATTCAAGAATCGGGATAGTACACTTACAACATACAATATATCTGACCTTGTTGCTGTAAGATACATCAAACATCCTATCAAGCTTCTGTAGCTTCCTTCTTGTACTCGTTCAATATCATCGTCCTTTATTAACTTCTCCTTTTGATTCATAGGCGTACTCATATTTTTGCAATCGTCCATTCTAAATTTCCTCAGAATTTCTTTTGCATACTTCTTCTGAAAAATGAATATTTGATCTTGGATTTGATTAATATCCATTTCAAGAAAGAAAGCCATCTCTTTGAGATCCGTCATTTCAAAGAATTTCATCATCTCCTTTTTCAACTCTTCTATGAGCACAACAATACTCCCTGTTACTAATAGATTATCAACATAAAAAGAAATTATAATAATGTCAGAGTTAACATGCTTTATGTAAATAGTTGATTCACTTAGGCTTTTATGAAAATCTAAGTCAGAAAGATGATCATTGATTCTACTGTACCAAGCCCTTGGAGCTTGTTTTAATCAATAGAGGATCTTTTTCAGCAAGTAGACTTTGTCTTCCTATCCTTCTGCAACAAATCCTTCAAGCTGCTCAACATAGATTTCTTCCAGCAAGAAGCCATTCAAAAAGGCTAATTTAACATCCAGTTGGTAGATTTTCCAACCCTTTTGTGCTGCAATTGCCAAAAGAAGCCTGATTGTGTCAAGTCTTGCAACTAGTGCAAATGTTTCAGAAAAATCTACACCAAAAATCTGAGCATAACCCTTCACCACAAGCCTAGCTTTGTGTTTGTTCACCGAACCATCTGCATTTAGCTTAGTTCTATAAACCCATTTAACACCAATAACCTTTCTGTCTGAAGGCCTTTCTACCAGCTTCCATGTGTCATTTTTCTCAATCATGGTTAGCTCCTCCTGCATGGCGACTATCCATTTCTTGTCTCTTTCAGCTTCTGCATATTCAACAGGTTCAAATACGGCTACATTGCATCTTTGATAGATATATGAAAGTGATTTGGTTCCTCGAGCAGGAGGATGATCAATTTGTTCCTCAAAATTGTGCAACTTTTTAGCTTCTCTTTCTTGCTTTTCTCCATCCCAATCCCATTGCTTTTGTTCTACAAATTCCACATCTCTGCTTGCTAAAATTTATCCAGTTTGTGGTTGGAAAATTATGTAAGCTTTTGACTGCAAGCTATAGCCAATGAAAATTCCAGGTTCTGCCTTCTTGTCAAGTTTATCCCTTTTCGGCTGAGGTATGTGAGAAAAACATAAGCAACCAAAAATCTTGAGATTTTTTAGTAAAGGTTTGTACCCATGCCAAGCTTCAAAAGGTGTTTGACCATTCACTGCCTTTGTAGGCAGCCTATTCAACAAAAATACAGCAGTATTGGCTGCCTCTGCCCAAAACTTTTTGGGAAGCTCTTTCTCGTGCAACATACACCTTGACATCTCCATGATGGTCCTATTCTTCCTTTCACTTACTCCATTTTGCTGGGGAGTATATGGAGTAGAAAGTTGATGCTCTATTCCAGCAACTTCACAAAAGTTTTTGAACTGATATGAAGTGTACTCAGTCCCATTATCTGATCTGAGCACTTGTAGTTTGCAACCGCTTTGATTTTCTACCTAGGCTTTGAATTTCCAAAAAACTTCAGCAACCTCCGATTTGAATCTTAAGAAGTATATCCAACACATCCTTGTTAGATCATCAATAAAAATTATGTAATACATGCTTCCTTTCAATGATGTAGTTCTTTGGGGGCCTCCAAGGTTTGTATGAATCATCTGCAATTTTTGAGTCGCTCTCAAAGTTGATTTTGGGAATGGCAATCTTGTCTGCTTACCAAATTGACATGCCTCGCAACTTGGGAGTTCCTCTTCAAGTGGAGGTAAACCTTTTGCCAACCCTTTTTTCTGCATATACAAAAGTGCCCTGTGGTGGAATTGACCCAACCGTTTGTGCCAAGTTTATGTAATACTGGACTGACTTGGAAAAGCTATTTGTTCTTCTTCCATTGGATTCTAAGAAAAGCTTTTACCCTGCATTTTAATTCTAAATAGTTCCTGAGCACTTGGATCAATGATCAGACACGCCTTATCTTCAAAAACTTATTTGAACCCATTTTCAAGTAGCTGTCTAACACTTAATAAATTCTTATCAAGTTCAGTAACAAACAAAACTTCAAAAATAAGTTTTGTACCTGTATAACTCTCAATAGCTACAGTCCCCTTTCCTTTTGCAGGGAGGTATTCTCCATTTTCAATCCTGACTCTTGATGTTGTTGTTTTATCAAGCCTTTTGAAAAGCTTTTCATCACTAATCACGTGCTTTGTACAACCACTATCAATATGCCAATTGTCACATGAAATACTAGATGCAAAACATGATGCAACAAATAGTTGTTCTTCCTCATATTGATTTGCAACTTGAGGTTCTCCTTGTTGCTACTATCTTTTTTCCTTGCAGATGATCTCAGCATGCCCAAGTTTTTGACATTTTCAGCATCTCATATCCGGCTTTCTCCAGCACTTGAAGTGAGGATTATTCTTGCATCCACAATATTGACACAGAAGGAATTTTTCTCCTATGTTGCTGCCTAAATTGTGGCTACTTCTATTACCAGCAGAAACTTGATTATTTGCAGCATAATTCTTTTTCCCTTTGATTTTCTTGTATTTGTTTCCAGGATAGTTTTGCAACTTCGCCTGAAGTGCACCTTCTACCGACCCTTCCTGTCTCATTAACCTTTTTTGCTCTTGTGCCTACAATGCATTTAGTAATTCTGCCAAAGTGATCTTTGACAGATCCTTAGTATTTTCTAAGGAAGCAATGGTTGGTTCAAACTTCTCAGGTAATGTAACAAGAAGTTTCTCAATAACTCTGCTATCAGGAAGATTATTGCCTAACATTCTTACCTTGATCACAATCCTAAGAAGCCTATATGAGTATTCTTTGACAGTTTCAGAATCTTTCATTCTTTGTATCTCAAATTCTCTAATGAGATTCATAGCTTTCATACCTTTGATTTGCTCATCTCCTTGGTATTCTTCATTTAGAAAATCCTAGATTGCTTTTGCCGATTCCAACATCATGATTCTGGAAAAAATTGTAGGTGAAAGTGCAGCATATAAGCAAGATTTCTCCTTGGATTTTCTTGTCTTCCTTTCCCTTCAACCACGAACACCTCCTAGTTTCATGAGTGTATAGAGAATGAACTATTTACAATAATTCTCTTTGAAGCGGCTTAAACTTTACGCTCATATATGTGATTTCTAACTTATGTTATCACACATATATACTATTTGGTCAAATCCGCAAAACTTAGAAAATCATTAGAAAACATTAAGCTTTATTAACTCGTTAAAAAGCCTTAATGTTTTATCCTTATTCCTAAACATTATCTTCATCATGAGAATGATTGAGTTGTTTGACAATGTCGAACCGCCAGTCACAACTTTATTTTCTCGTTGAGCAATAGCTCTTGGGATCTCCAATCTGCTAGGTAGAGTTACCGCAATGATGACTTGTCCCAAGCCTTAAACCCATTCCCTTAGATGAACTTTCAACTCTCTCTCTCTCTAGTTAGGATTTTTTTAAGTGGATCCAACACATTATCACACAGTTAATTGTGATAATTTTACTAGAGAGTAATTTCCTAACGATATTATGTTTATGTCTTATATGATGAAACTTTCCGTTATACATCATGCTCTGCTTATAGCTACTACCGATCTGGGTGGACACGGGAATGGGTTCCTCGTCTGGCCATCCTCGATTTAAAGTTAGCTTGACTCGCTAAGCACTAATAGCTTGTAGTGAATATCCCCATGACAAAACTCAAAACGGATCCGTCTGTCATGACTTCCAATAAGAATAAAGGCTAGCACTTCAGTGGAAATGGGGGAATCGCCGTTTCACAGCTGAAATAGACAGGGGATGGAGAGTTGGCAGTAATTGAGACAATTCGAATGGACGATATGGATTTTTTCGAGATAGTTAACCACTTTTTATATAGTTGCCTGTTTTACTATCTATAGTTTTTAGGTAGGTTGGGGCCTTGTTGCCTTTTGTATTCGTAAAGGCTAGCAGAGTAATCTAATGGATTGTATAGTTACGATGTTGTCATATTGGGCCTTATTGTTATCATTAATAGTTCAACGGTCTGTTGTTTTAGCTTATTATATTTATCCATGTTAAGTTTTGTATAAAGATCACGGTGGCCTCGACGACCCAAACATGACTTGTGTGTTACGTGTTTATTGATTTATATAAATTGTTGGGAGGAGTTATTTTCTTTGTAGAGCTGTTGATGGGGGACTTGTCGGTCGATGGTTTTTAAGACAGAAAATATCTTCTTTTTTTTCTAGATTACATGTGGGTGTTATGCACCATTGACAAATGGCTCAACAATGTTGGATTTGATCTATGCTTAGGTATCATAGTTGCACCACTCCTAGATTGGGCATGACAGAACCAACGATAACTTTGACTAGGAAGGAGTTTCGAAAGTTAACGATAATGCAAAATCTACAATATGTTGTTGTAGTGAAATTTCCCTATGGAAGGCCAAATCTAAATGAATTGAGGAAGGCAATATCAATTCAACTGGAGATCAAAGGACCATGTAAAATTGGTTTCTAGAAAACCTACACATATTGATTAGATTATCACTCTTGGAAGATTATGCAATGTTGATGCCCAAAGCCTAGGAAATACGAGTGAAAAATAGATATTATCCTTTGTGATTTTTGAAGTGGTGTCCTTGGTTCAACCAAGATTTGGTAACAACGATTGCAATTGCATGAATGTCATTTCCAGGGCTGCCAAATAAATCTATTTACCGAAGAGTCTCTGCCAAATAAATCTATTTACCAAAGAGTCTTTGTTCTCTTCAATTAACATAGTGAGGAAACCATTATTTATTGACAAAGACACAAACAATCAAATATGACCTAGTTGCACTTGGGTAAAGGTGAAAATTGATTTACTCAAAAAATTACCTAAGAAAATTCAGATAAACTGTTCAGAAAAAGAAATATGAACAGTGAAATCTAAATGACTAAGAATCTAGTATTAAAAGTATGCCTATTAAAAACTTCCTTTATATGTTGAAATTGTGGAGGGCCAAATTACCATTAGATGATACTTTGAGAAGTTGGGAATTCAATTCCCCTCTTGATGCTTTTGTTATGATTTGCCTATGGTAGAGGACATATCCCATGTCTTTCTACAATCACCAACTAGGTAAACACTTATGTGTGAAATTCAAGAGGGGGGGGGGGTGAATTAAAACTCCCTTCAGTCGACTTCCTGCTATGGTCAGTCGACTCACCTGCACGTTAGTAAAATAGATATACAGAGATAGTAAAAACAGTAAGTAAGTAAATGACACAGAGAGTTTATACTGGTTTAGAACATAGATGTGGTGCCTACCCCTTGGGTTACAAGGGCTTCCTTAAGAGCTTGTTGAGAACTTGGGTGTTACAGAATGTTACTATTGAGAGCTATGTCTGATATGTAAATCAAATTTTCTTTTTCGACACAACCTCTACTTGTATAACCTACACTTGGATCTTTCTTTCTCTTTTATTTTCAATTGTTCACTCAAGTGCGTACAAAGTTTTATGAAAGATAAAAGAAGATTACAATATAAGTTCAAGTGAAGTGCGTACTTCACAACTATGGCTAAGAGAGGTTTATTTAGCTTTGGAGGACTTTACTCTTTTACGGAAACCCAAGGGAGTTTGAATCAAGGATCTTTGATTAAGTCCTTGATTTTATTTTGATTGATTTGCTGAGTCATGTCCATATCATATATGTGCATGAGAAAATTGATTTATTCCTTTGTATGATGATCTTCTTGTGGTTTTTAATCTTTGGTTGATCTTGTTAACTTGAATGCATCCCTTGATTTCAATTTCTTCCTTGTAGTCTTGGATGTTAACTGATCTTGTTGTCTTGAAAGTATCCTTTGATTGATGCACATTATCTCTTTTCTTCCTTAGGTGATTTGTTCTGCAATCTTGAATATATTTGATTGACTTTTTGCATTTGATTGATCATGCTCTGCTTGATTGATTCTGGAATCTGATTAATTCTAGAGATTAAGACATATCTTTGTTCTGGAATCTTTGATTGATTTTACAGATTAGGATATATCTTTATTTCTTTTTTATGCTTTATGCTTTATGCTTGGTTTCCTTTCTTGTTGATGTGTTTGCCTGCGAAGATAATGATTGAATGTTTAAGTGTCATTTATCAAAATCAACGCTAAGGAGTTAACAATCTCCCCCTTTTTGATAATGACAATAAAATTCACAATTTCATTATAGTAATATGAGAGACAATGAAACTTCCCTGATGTTCATGTAGGAATTCGTTGGTCTTATAGCTCCCATTGTTTGTAGGGATTTGTTGGTCTCGTAGCTCCCCCTGTCTGTAAGACTCCTCTGTATGTGTTGGCTCCCTCTGCCTTTATGGAAATTGTGGAAGCAAAGATGTTATCCCCCTTTGGCATAATAATAAATGCAGGGCAAATAGGATAATAGTAGGACCAAAAATAGATAAAAATAGTGTAGCAGATAGGAGGATAATAAGTCTTTAATATGCAATCCAAACAATAAAAACTGAAGAGACTAGAGTAGGAGATTTGAACCGTCACAGCAGGGTCGGTGTTGGAGGAGCTGACTCCACTCTTAAGAAAGTCAACTTGTTGACTGTGGAGATTACTTCCACTATCAGGAGAAATACAGAGGTTTGTATAGAAGTGGTGAACAACTTCCTCGAAAAGTTCAAGACTGCACATAATGTTCTTTTGCTTGATTCCCCAAAAGTGTTGCATGTCCTTGGGAGAGAGGGATCCTGAAACATTGGGACGCGGCTTCTTTGGAGCGTTCTTTTTGAATTCTAACCTTGCTACCAGAGCAAAAGTTTCATCGTAATCAATACCTTCCTTGTTTCTTTCAAACTGGTCAAGTTCTTCTATCATTGTTTGTCTCCAAGATTCACCTTCCATTGCCTCATTTATATATTTGGGTTCAAGTTGAGACACGAGTGCAACAGATGCTTGTTTTCTCAATGAAGCTCTGGTCTGTATTGAGTCGGTTGGTTTACCCATAATGAAGTCATTTGGATAGCTAACTCTGTGTCTTCATGCCTGTCTTTTCGATTGGGCTAGTCGACTTCGATTCTAGACTTGTTGCCTTCAATTCTGGAGTAGTCGACTCCTCTATTGTAATTTGATCAGAAGTATTTGAGAGGTTCTCAGTGTTCAATGCTGGAGTAGTTTAATCATCTATAGACTTTAATTCCTGCATCCTTGGGTTAGTATCATTAAAAACAACATGAACATATTCTTCAACACTTAAAGTACTTTTACTAGAAATACACGACTGATGTGTGCATCACCAAAGAATATACCTTCATCACTTCATAGATCAAACTTACTCAGATTTGTCTTACCATTGTTGTGAATGAAATATTTGCATCTGAAAGGGTGAAAATAGCTGATATTAGGCTTCTTACCTCTCCATAGCTCATATGGAGTTAAAATAGGTCTGATGAGGCATCTATTCAAAATGTGGTATGTAATACTTACTGCTTCAGTCCAGAATTGATTAGGGAGATTTCGATCAAAAAGCATGGTTCTGGCGAATTATTTTTCCATTCTACCACCTGTTATGCTAAGGTGATCTAGGAGATAAGAAATTTTGGCTGAATCCATTTTTATTACAGAATTCCTCAAATGCTTTATTCAATGCTTTATTCTCAAATCATGATCACTATGAATTGTGGAAATAAAATATCCTGCTTCTCTTTGTACTCTTCTACAAAACACTTTAAAGTTAGAGAAAGCTTCATTTTATGAGATGGCAAAATTATCCAAGTAAATCTTAAGAGGTTATCAACTATAACGAAGACATATTTCTTACCACCAATGCTAGCAGTCTGAGTGGGACCAGAGAGATCCATATGTAGAAGTTGCAAAGGTTTAGTGGTACTTACAGTATCCTTGACCTTGAACAAAGAACGAGTTTTCTCACCAAGCTGCATCACATATGTGGTCCTTTTCGAATTTTAACTTTGGAAGCCCAATGACTAGTTCAAGTCTGGAGAATATTTCAAAGGCATGCATGCTAGCGTGACCAAGTTTTCTATGCCATAGCCAAGATTTATTTGATACTGCAGTTAGACATGTAAGTGTTGGCAAGTCAATATAGATATTATCATTACAATCTCCAATGATTGTGATATCCTTAGTCACATGTCTGATAGTGCATGTTGTAGCATTGAATGAGAATTTGAATCCAACATCACATAGTTGACTGATGCTAAGCAGGTTGTGTTTAAGTCCCTCAACCAGGAATACTTCTGATATATCATATGATGAGCTAAGAGTGATTGATCCAACTCCTACTACTTCTCCTTTTGCATTGTCTCTGGTCTGTGCATATCTTACATCATTTTTTTTAAGAGTTTTGAAATTTTCTTTCTTTCCACACATATGTCTGGAGCATCCACTATCTATTACCCACATTCCCTTTTCGTAGGTTCTTTTGGTCTGCTCCTACAAAACAAGTAGATTAATTTTTTTTTTGGTACCCAAGTATTTTTGGGTTCTTGAGGGTTAGGATTAACAACTTTTGGTCTCCAAATCCTTTTTCCAGAAGAAAATTTCCTACAGTTAAAAGATTTGTGACCAATGTTACCACAGAGAAATTAACAGAATTTTCAGCAGAATGATAAGGAGAATTAGATATAAATCTATTGGATCTGTTGGAACTTTGATTAGGAGATCTTCTCCTGTTGAAAGCAGTTCTGTTAGATCTGACAGAGCTATGACTAGGAGATTTCAGCTGCATTTTTACTTCTTCTAGTTCTTCTGCTAGTAAGTCAACTTTAATATGACTTGCTTTGAGAAGAATCTGCCAGTCTTTTTTTTCTTGAGCAATCTTATTGTATTCATCAATTACTTTCTGTAACTCATCAGTAACCATGTCTAAAGAGTTTTGTAAGTCATTACAGTTAGGACAGTTAAAAGATCTTACCTCACTTGTTTCACCTAGTGCCATGAAACATATGTTGGTAGTTTCATCATGATCATTTTCAGATGTTTCTCCTTGATCCCAGGCTTCGATACTTTTTTAGATCTTTATTTCTTCGATTGTTTCTCCTTTGCCGTTCTGGACAGTTTTGTTTGATATGTCTTGCTTTTCCACAGTAGTAGCAACGATAATCATTCCTTCAATTATTCTTAAAATCTTGTTGGGGTCTCTGTCTTCTTTGTTTAAGCATTTGTCTCACTCCTCAATTTATGAGAGTCATTCCTTCGTCTTGATATTCATCACCTTCTTCTCCAACTTCAGATGTCTCGGCAGTAAAGTCCAGAGTTTTCTTTTTATCATCTTTCATGTACCTGTTAATATGGTTTTGCTCATAGACCACCAAATTGCCTCGACGTTCATCGTACGTTATTTTCTGCAGATCTCCATCTTAAAAAATAACAGCTTTAGTTTCCCAAGCTTTGAGAAGACTTCTAATGAGTTTTCTAACTTATAGCCCATTTGAGTATACCATTCCAAGAGATTTGAGTTCGCAAAAAATTTTTCTAAATCTCGAGAACATGTCTTCTATGTTTTCATCTTCGGCCATTTTGAATAATTCATATTCATTGACTAGTGAACTGATCCGAGCTTCCTTTACCTTGGTGGTTCCTTCATAAGTTACCTCTAGTTTGTCCCACATTTCTTTTGGAGTTTCACATTTTGATATCTTGTCGTATTAAGCTCCACTCACTACACAGTATAACAAACTTATAGCTCCATAATTAGTTTGAATTACCTCTTGTTGCTCCTTTGTGATATCGAAGGATTCGGGATCAAATGGCTTCTTAGTGCCATCTTTTTCGGTTAGACTAAGAATAGGCTTTGGACCTTTCTTGATCACAATCCATGCTTGATGGTCATTTGAAGAGACAAAGATTCTGAATCTATCTTTCCAGTGGGAGTAATGTTGGCCGTTAAAATACGGTGGTCGAGTTGAGGAATGTCCATCTTGATGTAGAGCACCAGGAATCTGATAGTGTGCCATTGGATCTTTGCTCACGTGTGGTTAAACACTTTACTAGTGAGACCTTCTCTGATACCAATTGAAAGTCAAAAGGGGGGGGGGTGAATTAAAATTCCCTTCAGTCGACTTCCTGCTCTGGTCAGTCTACTCACCTGCACGTTAGTAAAATAGATATACAAAGATAGTAAAATCAGTAAGTAAGTAAATGACAAAGAGAGTTTATACTGGTTTGAAACATCGATGTGGTGCCTACTTCCAGTCCCCTTGGGTTATAAGGGCTTTCTTCACAACTTGTTGAGAATATGGGTGTTACAGAATGTTACTATTGAGAGCCATGTCTGATATGCAAATCAGATCTTCTTTTTCGACATAACCTCTACTTCTATAACCTGCACTCAGATCTTTCTTTCTCTTTTCTTTTTAATTGTTCACTCATGTGTGTACAAAGTTTTATGAAAGATAAAAGAAGATTACAATATAAGTTCAAGTGAAGTAGGCAGCATTAGATGATACTTTGAGAAGTTGGGAATTCAATTCCCCTCTTGATGCTTTTGTTATGATTTGCCTAAGGTAGAGACATATCCCATGTCTTTCTACACTCACCAACTAGGTAAACACTTATGTGTGAAATTCAAGAGGGGGGCGCCAGTGAATTAAAACTCACTTCAGTCGACTTCCTGCTATGGTCAGTCAACTCACCTGCACATTAGTAAAATAAATATACAGAGAGTTTATACTGGTTCAGAACACCGATGTGGATCCTACCCCTTGGGTTACAAGGGCTTCCTTAAGAGCTTGTTGATAACTTGGGTGTTACAGAATGTTACTATTGAGAGCCCTGTCTGATATGTAAATCAAATCTTCTTTTTCGACGCAACCTCTACTTGTATAACCAACACTTGGATCTTTCTTTCTCTTTTATTTTCAATTGTTCACTCAAGTGCGTACAAAGTTTTATGAAAGATAAAAGAAGATTACAATATAAGTTCAAGTGAAGTGCGTACTTCACAACTATGGATAAGAGAGGTTTATATAGCTTTGGAGGACTTTACTCTTTTACGAAAAGCCAAGGGAGTTTGAATCAAGGATCTTTGATTAAGTCCTTGATTTTATTTTGATTGTTTTGCTGAGTCATGTCCATATCATATATGTGCATGAGCAAATCGATTTATTCCTTTGTATGATGATCTTCTTGTGGTCTTTAATCTTTGGTTGATCTCGTTAACTTGAATGCATCCCTTGATTTCGATTTCTTCCTTGTAGTCTTGTATGTTAACTGATCTTGTTGTCTTGAAAGTATCCTTTGATTGATGCACATTTTCTCTTTCCTTCCTTAGGTGAGTTATTCTGCAATCTTGAATATATTTGATTGATTTCTGGAATCTGATTGATCATGATCTGCTTGATTGATTTTGGAATCTAATTGATTCTAGAGATCAAGACATATCTTTGTGCTGGAATCTTTGATTGATTTTACAGATTAGGATATATCTTTATTTCTTTTTTATGCTTTATGCTTGGTTTCCTTTCTTGTTGATGTGTTTGCCTGCGAAGATAATGAGTGAATGTTTCAGTGTCATTTATCAAAATCAATGCTAAGGAGTTAACAATGTGGACTTAAATGCACAGGGATGAAGAAGACGACCTTGTCTCTACATCTTCCATGTTGTTCCTACCACTATTTTGTGGGAACTATGAAAAAGGAGAAATATGGTGAGACATGGAGGAAAATTTCCAGTATTTGATTACTTCATCAAATTATCCATGCTCTAGTTGTACATATAAATACAATGAGGAGAAACACTAAATATTTCACATATAATTAGAGGATAGTGATGGAATCTCTAAATAACTGCAATTCCAAAGTCAAGGTAACAAAGGTAATTTGTCAGCGAAGTGACATTGGATGAATCAAAGTTAATATTGATGGAACCTCAAAAGGAAACCCATGAATAAGCTCCTGTAATTTCTATCTAAGAGATTAAAAGGGGATATTTTACAAGCTCAAGAGATTAAAGATTTGGCCCATACAAACACATAAGGAGAAGCTATGGCTAATCGACGGGCAGTAACTTTCATAGAGACAACACAAATGAATTAAGTGATGATTAGAACTGATTTTTTTTTAAATGCAAAACATTTTAGAAAAAAGTTGAGAGCTTCCCTGGGAAGTTGTGACTATTTTAGAGGTAATTTATAGACTAATACAAGAACAATGATGATTAAGCATATCTCAAGAGAAGAAAACAAATTGACAAATCACCTGCTTATTTAGCATTAAAAAGGAAAACTTTCTGTGAGCGATTTTCAAGAGGTAGAATCCTAAGGAAGGAGGATAATTAATAGTGACAAGTTGATGATGCCTTACCTAAGAATTCAATTAAGCAGAAGATGAAAGTGAGACTGCAGAAAGGGAAAAAAAGAGATCCTCAAGCTCAAATCCCAGGGGAGGAGAGCTATGAGGATTCCTTTTTTACTAATTGTTTATTCATTTGTGTAGGTAATCAATACATAGGCAACATATAAAAAGAGAACACCATACAGAAAGCAAGAACATCGAAACACTCAACAGACACAACATATTGAACCAAATGAGATTTCTCATATACAAGGAGAGGGGTAACAATGGAGACACATAAATAATAGAACTTTGCTAAATACATAAGAATTTTGGGAAGTAGTGGTATCGGCATCCATGGTGCTCTACCCACTGCCAAAACCATATATAAAATAGCAAAAGGATCAACAACCATTATTTCCCAAAATGATACCTGGGAAATCTATTAAGATGAATAACAAAGAAAAATGAGTTCTTCAAATTCAAGCCCAAAGGTGAAGAAATATGAAGAAGCTGTATACAATGATCGATTTCCAACTTTGCAAGAACTCAACATATAGATAAAGCATATCAAAATAATAGATATAAAAGAAAAAAAAGGGTCTAAAACCACATAAATAGCACAAAAAATTACAGCACATCCATTAGTTTGGTACAAAAGAAGGTTTTCAGACAACAAAAGACGTGCAACAACGAAAACATACATAACTTGAAACTATATTTAATACATTAAAAGTTGATAGTGGTGGTATCGACATATTCAAAAGCTCAACCCACTGTTCAAACTTAAATGAAAAATAGTAAAGTATGAGTGTCAGTGTTCCCTAAACAAAAGCCAGAAAGAGTGATTGAACAAGAAAGATAAAATTACATTAAGTGCAACAAACATAAGAATAACAAACATATGAACAAAGTATCAAACATAAAGTAAGAAGTTGAATTAGAAGAACAAGAAAAGATACCTACCTTAAGCGTAAACAGATCGCAAGTCCAAATCAAAATAGAGAGCACCACGCTCAACAATAGCCACCACTAGATTTGGATGCCAAGATGACACACATATAAGAGTCTTTCAAGAACAAAGAAAAAAAGGGGAGAAAATTAAAATAAACACGAAAACATCAAGAAGTTGAAAGTAGAGTACAAAAATCATACCTTATATGGAATGAGGAAACAAATGAATGCATCGGAGCATGAGCCACCGACGGACGAAATGAGAATGAATCTCAAGACTTCAAAATTTAATTTGAAAACTTATTTTACTTTTGTTCTTTTTCTTTTACATAATTTTTGCATTTTGTACATACCTCTTTCATTCAATAAAATAGTTATTGGAACCTGGACCCAGTGACCTTAGCATTAAAAAAAGAACAAGTATATATTATTTTCTTTAATTAAAAGTTCTAAAATATTAGTCAAAGTTCTATGGCCGTTTAAGTAAAAACTTAAAAATTTAATTAACTTGCTTTACTACATTCTTAATGTTATGATTATATAAGGAAATAGATAAATCTTTTCAAATATAGATTGTAACGTCTTTGTGATACATATAGTAATGTTTTAGTGTCTATATAAAAACTTTTGTCGAAATTAATTGTAAATCAATATATTGAAATAAAAATATGATCATATGGGAAGGAGATCAGCGCTTACTTTATCAATATTCACGAAAAATATAAAATTGTATATTAGCTAGGTTAATTTCTTCCCGCAAATTTGTTCTCCCTTTCCCTATTTATGATATTTAAATAATACTTTTTAATTTTTTTCGAATTAATTATTTTTATATATCCATTAAAGAAATATTTGAAAGAATTGATCCTTAAAAAGATAAATTTATAAGGGTTTGGGTATCGCCATTTAGGACTTTGTTAAATGGCAATAGAACTTTATTGATATTTTAGAAGTTTAAATTTTAAAAAATAATTTTAATATATACTTGTTCTTTTTTTAAAGTTAAGGTCAGTAGATTCAGGTCCAACTAACTATTTTATTGAATAAAAGAAGTTTGTACAAAATGCTAAGATATCGTAAAAGTAAAAGAACAAAAGTAAAATAGGTTTACAAATTAAATTTGGAAAGTCTTGAGCTTCTTCCTTCTTTTGCCCGCCGCCGACTCATGCTCTGATGCATCGATTTGTTTCCTCTGGCCAACTAAGGTATGATTCTTGTACTCTTATTTTATCTTCTTGATGTTTTCCTGTTTAGTTTTTTCATTTCCTCTTTTTCCCCCTTTGTTTCCTGAAATATCTCTTGTATGTGTGTCCTCTTGGAATCTAGATTTGGTGGTGGCAGTTGTTTAGCACGGTGGCTTCTATTCTGATTGGGACTTGTGATGTGCTTACACTTGAGGTAGGTATCTTCTCTTCTTCCTCCGATTTAGCTTTTTGTTTTATGTCTGTCACTTTGTCCATACACTTGTTATTGTTGTGTTTGTTGCACTTAATGTAATTCTATCTTTCTTGTTCAATTTTTTTTTTTTTATGAATTTTGTTCGAGAAACACTAACATTGTTCATACTTCATTGTTTTCCATTAAATTTTGAACACTGGGTTCAACTTCCAAAAATGCAGATAATCCTCATCTAGTTCAATATGTTGTGTCTACTGAGTGTTTAGCTCTTCTTTCTTTCTTTGTGTTGCTCATTATTTGTATGTGTTTCGTATATATTGATTACCTATAAAAATAAAAAAAACATTTTGTAAAAACAAATCGAATCCTCATAGCTCTCCTCCTTTAAGATTTGAGCTTGAGGATCTCCTTATCCTACCTTCTCTGGTCTCACTTTCATCTTCTACATAATTGATTTCTTAGGTAGGGCATCATCAACTTGCCACTATTGATTATCCTCCTTTCTTGGGATTCCATCTCTTGAAAACAGCTGACACTAAGGTTCCCTTTTGCTAGTGATCAATAAGTTAGGTAATCTATCAATTTGTTTCTTCTCTACTGATATGCTTAATAATCAATTTTCTTTATCGATTTAGTCTACATATTTCCTCACATCTTTCTAGGGAACCTTCCAGATTTTTTCTACAATGTTTTTATTAGAAGAGAATCCATTTCAATCACTATCCATCTGTGTTGCCTCTATGAACTTTAAGTCCGGTAGAATAACCATAGTTTCTGGTTGGGTGTTTATATAGGCAAGATCTTTAATCTCTTGAGCTTGTGCATGAAAAATATATTCCTTTTCATCTCTTACATAGAAATGACAAGATTTTTTTTTTCTAAGTTCCTTTTGAGACTCCATCAGTATTAACTTTGATCTTTCTAGTCTCAGGTGACTTCCGAATTGTGTGGGACATGTTTAATATTTCTCATCTTTGTCTTTATAAGTTAAACTAGGTAATGAATGATTTGGTAAATTATTCACTTTCCACCACGACTCACCTTATTTCTCCTTTTCTATAGTTCCCAGAGAATATGGTGACATGGATATCATGAATGAACAGGTGAACTGTTATTTCCCACATAGTTGTTTCCCTGCAAATTGAACAGTTACGCTTGTGAGTGTAGAAAGATATGGGATATGTCCCCTACCTTAGGCTGATGATAACAGAAGCATCTAGAGGGAAATTGAATTCCCCAAATTCTCAAATTATCATCTAATCGTAGTTTGGAGTTCTACCGTTTCTACATAAAAAGAAACTTTTAATAGGCATACCTTTAATCCACATGTGGTTGTAAATCTTATTCAATTCTTGTGTCTGTTTTAAGGTAATTGTACTGATTCTTCGAAATTTAGATCTCACCATTCCTGCTTCTACTTCTACTTAGTTTATATGTATTCTCTTTACACATGGTGGTGGGTGTGTAAAGAGAGAAAGAGAAAAAAAATTGAGGATTATGGGTTGAAAAACTAGGGCTTCTGCAAGCAGCACCAATCAGCAAAGTAGCTATCACGATACAACAATGGCCGGATAGAAGAGTCCCCCGTGAATGCCATCTTCACCGAAAATAGCACAAAAACAAGAGACAACAGAGAGATTGATAACCCCGCTAAAAACCTAGATACAATTCATTTTGCAAAATTCGATGCAGGGTCGATGAAGTGCACCAACAATTCTTTAATTTGTATGTGAAGAAGTGCATAAGGACTTACAAATGACTCACATGCCCAATGTAGTCATGTCGAACCTAGAGAACCGGGACTCAATTGCAATAAGGAAACTCACTTTCTCAGCAATGGCCTGTGGGACCAGACCCACAATAATGGAGGTAGTAAAGGAAAACTGACCCACTCAAATAGGACTCCAGATAGAGTTCTATCCACAAATTTTGTAGGATGATAGGAAGTGGTTGATGCAAAATACAGTAACCTAATTAGGTTGAGGCCAAATCACAGAGATAGCATACGAGAGTTTGTTTATAATTTGATGTTGAGTATAACATAAGTAACTATTATTTGGGAAATTAGGGTTTTTTTGGCTTATAATCTACTAACTATTTGTTGTAAAACAAGAGGAAAATGCAAGAATACTTAAACAAGAAAGTAAGGCAAAGTGTGATGGAAAGTATAAACTCTGCAATAGTATTTCTTAAGGGTGAAAGGATACCCTTTTATAGGATGTAGAACTCATCCGTTTACAACCTCAAACCAAAATACGTTAGTAATCTTTAAGGCTTACATTAAATTAATACATTACGTTAGGTTGTTGATGAAAATAAACATGCATAATTAAATGGATTTGTAACACTCCCCCTTGGATAGATAATGTGCCTAGTTAAAACCTTACTAGGAAAAACCCAGTGGGAAAAAGCCTAGTGAAGGAAAAAGAGTACACACATCTTGTAATATGCCTTGAGTGCTGCCTCATTAAAAACCTTACAAGGAAAACCCAATAGGACAAAACCTTGGTTAAGGGAAAAATAGTACAACGCGTATTTTACTCCCCCTATGAAAAACTTATTTGCTATCTTGGAGACGATGCATTCCAATCTTATATCTTAGCTTCTCAAATGTTGACGTTGGCAATGCCTTAGTGAATACATTTGCAAGATTATCACTCGAACGAATTTGTTGAACATTTATCTCACCATTTTGTTGAAGATCATGCGTGAAAAAGAACTTAGGTGAAATATGTTTTGTTCGGTCTCCTTTGATATATCCTCCCTTTAATTGAGTAATGCAAGCAGTATTATCTTCATACAATATTGTTGGAGTCTCTGTTTGCACAAAAAGACCGCATAATTGCAAAATGTGTTGATTCATTGATCTCAACCATACACACTCTCGACTGGCTTCATGAATGGCTATTATCTCTGCATGATTTGAAGAAGTAGCAACTATTGTTTGCTTCATCGAATGCCATGATATAGTTATACCTCCATATGTGAATAAATAGCCTATCTGAGATCGGGCTTTATGTGGGTCAGATAAATTCCCACATCTGCATAACCGATCAACTCTGACTTGGATGTATTTGAATAAAACAATCCCATATCAGTTGTTCCTTGAAGATATCTGAATATATGCTTAACACCTTTCCAATGTCTTATTGTTGGCCATGAGCTGAATCTCACCAATAAACTTACTGCAAAACAAATATCTGGTCGGGTATTGTTGGCAAGGTACATTAGTGTCCTGATAGCACTAAGATATGGTGTTTCATCACCAAGAATCTCTTCATCCTTTTCTTGAGGTCGGAATGAATCTTTATTTATATCGAGAGATCTCACAATCATCGGGGTACTCAATGGTGTGATTTATCCATGTAAAATCGCTTCAAAACCATTTTAGTATATGTTTATTGATGGATAAATATTCCATTTTTCAAATGTTCAATCTAAAGGCCAAGACAAAATTGTCTTTCCAAGATCTTTCATTTCAAATTCTTTCTTCAAATAGTCAACAACTTTTGAAAGCTCTTCAGGAGTTCCAATGATGTTCAAGTCATCAGCATAAACATATATTATTACAAATTCATATTTTGACCTTCGTATAAAAATACAAGGACAAATAGGGTCATTCTTATACCCTTCATTTAGCCAATATTTGCTAAGACGATTATACCATATTCGCCCTGATTGTTTCAATCCATATAAGGATTTCTGAAGCTTTATTGAACAATTTTCTTTTGAATTTTTATATTCTTCAGGCACTTTGAGTGCTTCAGGGATTTTCATAAAAATATTGTGGTCTAGTGAGCCATATAAATAGGCTGTGACAACATTCATTAGATGCATATCAATCTTTTCATGAACTGCCATATTTATCAGATACCTGAAGGTAATTGCATCTACCACAAGAGAGTATGTCTCCTCATAATCAATACCAGGCCTTTGCGAAAATCCTTGTTCCACAAGTCGTGCTTTATATCTTACGACTTTACCATTTTCATTACGTTTTCACACAAAAACCCATTTGTGCCCCACTGGCTTCTTCAGGTGTTCGGACTATTGGTCCAAAAACTTCACATTTTTCAAGTGAAGCCAATTCTATTTGAATTGCTTCTTTCCATTTTGACCAATCATTTCTCTGTCTATATTCATTGACAGATTTTGGTTCTAAATCCTCATCTTGTTGCATTATTTCAACTGCAACATTATAGGAAAAATATTATCCACCACAATATTATTTCGATTCCACCTTTTTCTCGTCGAGACATAATTTATAGAGATTTTCTCATTCTCATTATTTTTAGGTACATGGACCTCCTATGTGGTGTCATCATTTATTATGTCTCGGAGCTCTTCATGAGCAATTGCCTCCATATTATGATCATCTTGATCATTTATTCCTTTCCTTTTTCGAGGATTTTTATCCTTGGAACCAATTGGTCTACCACGTTTTAAGCGTGGTCCAGACTCATTTACCTTAACATTTTGTCCTATCAGGACATCAACTCGAACTTGAGCATTAGCAGCTGGGATATATGATTTAGTAACCCGTGGAAAGTTAGTAAATGCATCCGGCAGTTTATTTGCAATATTCTAAAAATAAATCATCTTTTGAACTTCTTGCTCACATTGATTTGTTCGAGGATCTAAATGAGACAGTGAAAGTGAATTCCAATCTATCTCATTTCCAACTGCTTTTGTTCTCCCCTAATGTTGGGTATACTGATTCATCAAAATGACAATCATCAAACCTTGCCGTAAATAAATCTCCAATTCTAGGTTCCAAATATTTTATAATAGAACGAGATTCATACCCAACATATATCCCCAACCTTCTTTGGGGACCCATCTTTGTGCGTTGTGGTGGAGCAATTGGAATATATACTGCACAACCAAGATTCTAAGATGGGAAATGTTTGGCTCCTGACCAAAAACCAATTGTAATGGGGATATGCCATGATAACTAGTTGGTCTTATGCGCACAAGTGCCGCTGTATGCAAAATAGCATGCCCCCAAACCGAAACAGACAACTTTATTCTCATCAACAATGGTCTAGCTATCAATTGAAGACATTTAATCAATGACTCTGTTAAACCATTTTGAGTATGAACCTGTGCAACGGGATGTTCAACTATTATTTCAGTGGACAAACAATAATCATTAAATGCTTGAGATGTAAACTCACTAGCATTATCAAGACGAATTGTTTTTATTGCATAATTTGGAAATTGTGCTTTTAACCTTATTATTTGAGCCAACAACCTTGCAAAAGTCATATTGCGAGTTGATAATAAGCACATATGAGACCATCTAGTAGATGCAACTATCAAGACCATATAATATTTAAATGGTCCACATGCAGGGTGAATAAACCCACATATATCACCCTGTATCCGTTCCAGAAATGCAGGAGATTCCACTCCAACCTTAGCCGCTGATGGTTTGGTAACCAACTTTCCTTATGAACAAGCAGCACAAGAGAATTCCTTTGATTAAAGAACATTTTGGTTCTTCAAAGTATGCCCATGTGAATTCTCAATTATTTTGCGCATTATATTATAACTGGGATGGCCCAACAGGTCATGCCAAATGACAAAATCATTAGAATCATTAAACCTTTTGTTTACCACGACATGTGATTCAACCGTACCAATATTTGTATGGTATAACCCAGAAGAAAGTGTAGGCAATTTTTCATGCACAGTTTTCTTCTCCGCATTTATTGTAGTAATATAAATGTATTCCACATTTCCTTCATTTGCAGTCTCAACATGATAGCCATTTTGGCGAATAACCTTGAAACTAAATAAGTTTCTTTGAGACTTACTACAATACAATGCATTATTAATTATCAATATTGTTCCTCCAGGTAGTAATAATGCCGCTCTTCCAGAGCCCTCAATCAATTTTGTACTACCGAATATTGTATTAACATATGCCTTTTTCATAATCAAATGAGAGAAATATTTCTTTTCTCTTAGTATTGTATGAGTTGTGGCACTGTCCAGAAGGCACATATCTCCATTATTCATCTTGGATCCAACTAAAGACTGGGAAATTTTATTTATCTTCATAAAAATAAATATACATAATAAGAAGTACGAAACTTAACAAAACAAAATTTAAGTACATGAACTTTAAGTAATATATTAAAAACACATAACAACATTATTCATTTCCTAGTTCAATTATCAATCTTCAGTTGCGATCCCCAAAGAAGTCCTCAGCTTCTAGATGAGTAATATCATCGAGCCCATCAAAAGAATCACCTTTCAATGCTAAATTTGCCTCAACATTCTCATTATCTTTTTGAGAAGATCCTTCCTTGACATCATCTTTGAGGGTCAAATGTGACTCCACCCAGGCATTAGAAGAGGAGGCACCACCTTTATGTCCTTTCCTTTTAAAGGAATTTTGATACAGCTTGACAAAATGCTCAGGTGCCCAGTATTCATTTTTCTAGGGACCTTTAAGGCCATAACGATGACAGTGATCACCCTTGCCCTTTGAAGGATTATTTTGAGAACTCATATTGTTCTCCCTTTTGTTATGACCACCACTTTGATGATTATTATATCATCTTTTGACTTTGCCACGCCCGCACACATTATCATGGCCCTGATTATTTTGTCTAATTTCAGATTGGTCGTGTGCTTCTACAATGTGTGCCTTCGGGAATGGAGCACTTCTAGCAGGACGGGCTTTATGATTTTTCATTAAAAGGTCATTATGCTGCTCAACTACCGGAAGGCATGAGATTAATTCAGAGTATTTTTTAAAACCATTTTCATGGTATTGCTGCTGTAATATCATATTGGAGGCATGGAAAGTAGTTAGTGTCGTTTCCAACATGTCCTTATCTTCTATATCTTCCCCACATAATTTTAATTGGGAAGTGATTCTAAATACAACAGAGTTATACTCAATTACGATTTTATAATCTTGAAACAGTAAGTGCATCCACTCATAACGAGCCCTTGGCAATACCGTTGCCTTGAGGTGGTCATACCTCCCTTTCAAACCTATCCACAATTCAAGTGGATCTTTCACTGTTAAGTATTGATCAACCTTCAGGCTTTCATCAAGATGATGACGAAGGAAAATCATAGCTTTTGCTTTATCCTGACTTGATGCCTTATTTCCTTCTATTATACAATCACCAAGACCCTTTTAGGTAAGATGAATTTCAGCATCAAGTACCCATGACAAATAGTTCTTTCCAGAAATGTCAAGTACCACAAATTCAAGCTTTGACAAATTCGACATGATGTAAACTATCATAAAATAATTGATTTAATATTATGATGTTGGTTTCTTTATAATGAATGGTTAATTAATGTTCAAATAATAAAATATAATATGATTATAAATTAATATTCATGTTATGGAATGTTTTAAAAACATGTAAATTCATGAAGTATTGAAACGGTAGATTTAATATGTAATTTTAATTGTTCTACAATATATATTATTAGTTTCTATAGAGATTACCGCCATTTTTTTTTTGTGAGAATTTCAAGTCATATTTAATACAATGATATTTTTCTTTATGACACACCAATATTGATCATAAATTTATGACAAGAAAATACTTATGGTTATTCTAACTAGCATGTTATCATATGCCCTAGTATTTAATTTAGAGTTATAAGCTACTAGCATATAAACAACATAAACATATAAACCTGAATTATTGATTATTATGCCTAATAAAGTATCATACAAATACCTAAAGCAAGTTATGTATGCAGTAATTAAATCGTTGTTCAAAGACTTATGTAAGTCCAATTAGATATGCTATAAACATATAAATGTATACCTGACTCTGAAAGAAAATTGATCAACTTTTAGGAAAAAAAGATAATTCCAAATTAAGTAGGTCTCAGTTGTTTAGAGACTCATGCTGATAACGTGTTGTAAAACAAGAGGAAAATGCAAGAATACTTAAACAAGAAAGTAAGGCAAAGTGTGATGGAAAGTATAAAGTTGAGAGCCTTATTTTAATCTCTTCAATTGTATTTCTTAAGGGTGAAAGGATACCCTTTTATAGGATGTAGAAATCATCCGTTTACAACCTTAAACCAAAATACGTTAGTAATCTTTAAGGCTTACATTAAATTAATACATTACGTTAGGTTGTTGATGAAAATAAACATCCATAATTAAATGGATTTGTAACACTATTCAACTACTTGGTTTTTATCAATAAGGAAGACAAACTAGAGTTACAATTTTTAGATATCAGAACTCTAATAAAAATTATATTATCCATTCATTCAAGTGCTTTCATTGTGCAAATCTGACAAATCGATAAGTCTTCTAAACTCTCTTGACCCAATTAATAGAATATCACTCTAATTCCTTCTCAAGCACTTGGGTGTCGAATTAATTTGTTCATCTACCAAAAGTCTCAAGTAAATCCTCTCTTAAGCTCTAGTTATTAGATGGTGGTTGGTATAATCAAATCCTTGTTAATAAAACTTTTTTGTAATATGTACCTCTATAGTAAAACATGTCAAAATATGGGGAAGTTTCTTTGTTAATGGTTGTCAATCATCTAAAGAAAATGTTAAGTACGAAAGTAAGATAATACATAATGATCACCCCGGTTATGAATAAATATTTTATTATAAAGCATTCATTATCATCATCACTAGTCTAAGTTCCATACCACTAGCTATGAATTTAGCTATGCATAACTAGTGTAAATGTAAAATAATAAATATAACAATTTAAACTACTAGAAAATATGAATGTCAAAGAGAATAATTGAAACCTTTGATTAAATCAACACTTGCGAACAAATATTTTTCGTTCCATAATAATCATCTAAAACTATAAAGTAAACCCTAGAAACTAAGAACAATGGCCTTAAACTCGTAGATGATAAGCCTTTCGTCGCCTTCCTTGCAACATCCTACTAGCTTAACCAAACTTTGATGGTGGAGATTGGGAAGAAATTTTGCTTCAGCCAGTCACATGAGATAACTTGTAAATGGACATGTAACAAAAAGTACAGTATTAAAGATTCAAAGTCTAGATAAGAAAGACAAAACTAGGCATACAAGCCACTCCATATGACCTTGAATTCCATGTGTATTCAGAGTTTTAATCGCAATGACAAGTCCAAAGGTCGAATTCACTGGCGAACTTCTACTCTCACTTATACAACCCTTGTAAATAGAACCAAACCCTCCCACTCCAAGAATATCTTTAGGTATGAAGTTCTCTATCGTCAATCTTAGCTCATTGAAAGCTAGCAATGTTTAGAACCCTCGAAGCTATTTCCAATTCCTTGCTTTATAGAAAATAACTTCACAGGTTTGTAAACACTGTTTTCAATGGGCTGAGGTTGGCGATAGGGAACGTGAAGGTATTCTTGGAGTGGCCA
Organism: Solanum pinnatisectum; assembly: GCA_035578085.1. Taxonomy (NCBI): domain Eukaryota; kingdom Viridiplantae; phylum Streptophyta; class Magnoliopsida; order Solanales; family Solanaceae; genus Solanum; species Solanum pinnatisectum. Next base: position 8,882,233 of record CM069076.1, read on the forward strand.
GGAGGCTTTGGTTCCATTTACAAGGAATGGATAAATGAGAGTGTAAGTTCGCTTGTGAAACCTGATACTGGGCTTGCTGTTGTAGTAAAAACTCTGAATACATATGGACTTCAGGGTCATAGAGAGTGGCTTGTATGCTACTTTCTAGTTTTTGTCTTAATTATATGAACTTTGAAAGTTTAGTATTGTAGTGTTTTTATGGATTTCCATTTACAAGCTATCTCATGTGGCAGGCTGAATTAAACTTCATTCTCAATCTCCACCATCGGAATCTGGTTAAGTTAGTAGGATATTGCAAGGAAGGAGATGAGAGGCTAATCATCTATGGGTTTATGACTCATGAAAGTTTGGATAACCATCTATTCAGAAGTATGGTATGGTAGTGATCTTCTGTATTCTTTGCTTGACAATTAGTTTTTTGTTTGTTTATTTAATTCCTCCGTTCTAGAAGTTGTAGCATATAAAATCTCCCTTGGGTAGCATTTGTCTTCAAGTAGATCATTTGAGTTTATGTCTTCATTCATAGTTTGACTAATTTGCTCGAAAGGATGTAGTTGAGGATAGCTCATCCAGGAGCTTGAGATAATGGTGTACAATTGTACTTATCATAATGATAACAATAAGTTAACCAACCAGAGAGTATGATAAGCATATTAAAGAAATAATAGATGCAATTGATGAGTTGGTTACTGATAAAGGAAGGTATCAAAGAGTAATAGGAAAGTTGTTATACCTTATAGTAACCAGGCCTGATATCGCCTACAACTCAGTTTATGCAACAACCAAAACAATCACATATGAATGCAACATTAAGAATCATCAGATATGTCAAAGCTACACCAGCAAAGGGATATTATTATTCAGCAAAGGCAAGGACGTGCTAACAACTCACTATGAATTATGATGCAGACTAGGCTGCATGCACTGTATCAAGGAGGTCAGTTACAAGCTTTGTGATTAAACTAGAAGAATCTCTAATATCCTTGAAATCAATGAAACAACCTACAGTCTCAAGAAGCTCAGCAAAGACTGATTACAGAAGCCTTGCATCCACTGTAGCTGAGTTAATTTGGTGTTTAAAGATGGTCAATTGGATACAATGACAGTATATATCTTACTTCCAAACTTGGTGTACTAAACATATTTATAACACCAATATTAAGGGGGAGTACTGAGCCAAGTAGTTAAAAGTGGCTAAGAGTAACTAACTATATGATCACTTAGTTACTGTACAGTTAGTTATATTAGTGACTGTGTAGTTAGTTAAGTTAGTTACAACTAATCAACTTATGAGCATGGTAATTAACTAGTTGGTTGGTGTATATATAGACAACATCTACAATCATTCATTGGTTCCTCTTCTTTTTAGTGTTGGGAAAATGCGGACAAGCACAAAAATATATATGGTAAAAGTAATGGAAATAAAATGGGAAAATAATGACACCAAGAATTTTACGTGGAAACCCTCCTAAATAAGGGAAAAACCACGAGCCAAGAGGATCAACTGATATCACTATAGTAAGGAATTTTACACTTTGCAGTCACAAATACAATACTCAAAGTGACTACTACACACTCAAAAAGAATAACACTCTTTTGATTTCCACCTCACTAAAATATCTCTCACACTCTATTTTTCTTGTATAGTCTATGGAGTACCTCACTTGCTCTCAAAATGATTTTTCCTCTCTAACTTGGTGTGTTCTACAAATAAGCAAGAATGCCCTATTTATAGAAGGAGAAAACCATGCCTATGTCACTAATGGCATAGACAAATGTAACAAATTTCAAAGGTAGGTTGCAAATCTTACCAATTTGCCAACCACCAAATCTTTTCAAACTTGTCACTATTGCTTTTTAACAATTGCATGTAGCAATTGAGTAGAAAAAATTGACTAAAATATGGGATGGACTCCACAAATCTCCCCCTCCAATCCCATTTACCAGAATGAGGTATCTTCCTCTTCTTTAGAGAGAGCTCATACCCACAAGTCTTTTGTATAACTCAAACTTGTCTTTTGGTATCGTCTTGGTCAGTATATTTGTAGGATTTTCACTTGTGTGGATATTTTTGGCGTGAAATGATTTACTCTCCACTTCCTCATGAATCCAATAATATCTGACGTCGATGTGTTTTGTTCTTCCATGGTACATGGATTTCTTGCTCAAGTCTATTGGACTCTGGCTATCACAATAGACAATATACTCCATCTAATGCAAACCAAGCTCTTTAAGAAATCTCTTTAGCCATATCATCTCCTTGCCAACTTCAGTAGCCACAATATACTCAGCTTCAGTTGTAAATAGTGCAACACACTTCTGCAACTTTGACTGCCATGATATAGCTCCCCCTGAAAAAGTAAAAAAATATCCAGTAGCATATCAGCATCTGTATAGCCCTTCAAGATTGGATCTGATGCTCCAAAACACAAGAATTCATCTGAGCTTCCTCTAAGATACCTGAGTATCCACTTCACAGCTTCCCAATGCTCTTTTCTCGGATTGTCAAGAAATCTGCTCACAACACCAACTGCGTGAGCAATATCAAGTCGAGTGCATACCATTGCATACATAAGACTTCCGACGATGGAGGAATATGGAACTTTGGCCATGCTCTCTTTTTCCTCCCTAGTTGTAGGACACATCTTCTTGCTCAACTTCATATGACCATCAAGAGGTGTGCTAATAGGCTTAGCATTCTTCATATTGAAGCGCTTTAGTACACGTTCAATGTACTTCTTCTGTGACAAATAAATCTTCCTTTCATCTCTGAGACGAGTAATTCTCATGCCCAAAATTTGTTTGGCATGACCCAAGTCTTTCATAGCAAAAGACTTACACAACTCATTCTTCAACTCGTCAATCTTGGAAGTATTTTTGCCCACAATCAACATATCATCCACATACAGTAAGACGATGATAAAATCATCGTCAGAAATTTTTTGTACAAATACACAATGATCTGAAGAAGTCTTCTTATAGCCTTGCTTCCCCATAATAGATTCAAACTTCTTGTACCACTGTCTTGAGCTTGCTTTAAGCCATAAAGACTCTTTCTGAGTTTGCACACAAAATTTTCTTTACCTTCTACTTTGAAGCCCTCAGGTTGTTTCACCGTGATGGAAAGCCGTCTTCACATCCATCTGCTTAATCTCTAAATTAAGACTAGCAGCCAAACCTAGAACTGTGCTAATCGAGGACATTTTCACAACAGGAGAAAATATTTCGTCAAAGTCAATACCCTTTCTTTGACCAAAATCCCTTAACAACCAATCTAGCATTGTACCTGGGCTTCAAGTTGTGTTCTTCAACTTTAACTTTGAACACCCACTTATTCTTCAAAGCTCTCATGCCCTTGGGAAATTTTACCAACTCATAAGTGTGGTTCTCATGCAGAGAATTCATCTCATCTTGCATGGCTTCAATCCATTGATCCTTGTGCTCATCTTCCATGGCCTCTTCATAACATTCAGGTTCTCCCCCATCACTGAGTAACACATACTCTTTGGGTGAATAACGCGAGGAAGGAACCCGTTGTCTTGTGGACCTCCTAAGCGGAATATTTGATTCGTCCACAACTTTATGAGCAAGAGGATCATCAATAACAATATCATTATTATTATCAACATCAACATGTTGATTCGATACATGATTATGGGCGTCACCATGATCACCAAGCCCAACAACATCATGCATACTTGTGTGAGGAACTTTATCTAGATGAACTATGTCATCAAAATTTAAAGATTCTAGCTTCTCCGCTTTGTCAATATCTTCAATTGTTTGATTCTCCATGAAAATAATATTACGGCTTCTCACGAGTTTCTTCTTAATTGGATCATATAGCCTGTAACAAAATTCAATAAGGCTATATCCAATGAAGATGCACTGCCTTGTCTTGGCATCTAACTTTGACCTCTCATCTTTTGGCACATGTACAAAAACTTTGCAACCAAATACTCTCAAATGGTCATAGGAAACATCTTTTCCATACAAACACTATTTGGTACATTACTTTGCAAAGCAACAGCAGGAGATAGATTAATAACATATGCAGCGGTTAATAAAGCCTCACCCCAAAGTGAGTTCGGCAACTTTGCTTCAGAAAGCAAATATCTAACTCTTTACATCAAGGTCCTGTTCATCCTCTAAACCAAACCATTAAGCTGAGGAGTCTTAGGAGGAGTCTTCTGGTGTATAATACCTTGATACTTGCGATATTCATCAAATGGTCCACATTATTCACCACTATTATTAGTACGAATACATTTCAGTTTCTTTCCAGTTTCTCTTTCAATTGAAGCATGAAACTACTTGAAGATACCTAACACTTGTTGTTTAGTCTCCAAGACATAGACCCAAAGCTTTCTTGAGCAGTCATCAATAAAAGTGACAAAGTAGAGTGCACCACCCAATGCCCTTGTCTTCATTGGACCACATAAATTAGAGTGCACCAATTCAAGCAACTCTGTCTTTCTTGAAGAAGGGTAGGACTTACAAGAAACTCTATTTTGTTTAATAGCCAAGCAGTGCTCACACTTTTCTAATTTAGCACTTTTGAAATTTGACAATAATTTCTTCTTGGCTAGAACATTAAGCCCTTTTTTGCTGATGTGGCTAAGCCTCTTGTGCCATAACGTTGAAGAGTCATCGCTCTCAACCGCATTTACCATATCGACACAAGCAGAAGTCGTAGTCCAGTATAGACCACGACGTTTGTTACCACGAGCCACAACTAAGGAACCCTTAATGAACTTCCATTTTCCATCACCGTTGGTACTAACATACCCTTCATCATCTAAAACACCAACATAAATCAGGTGCAGACGAACATCAGGAGCATGTTTCACATTGTTCAAAACTAGTTTATTTCCAACACTAGTTTCCAAACAAATTGTACCAATACCAACCACCTTAGAAACAATCTCATTACCCATACTCAAGGTTCTAAAATCACCAGGAGTATAGGAAGAAAAAAAATCCTTCCTTGATGTCACGTGAGATGCGGCAACCAGTGTCCACAACCTAGCTTGACTCATCACAGGCAATATTTATCATATCCGCATCAAGGACAGTAATAAGATCTTCGGTGGTGATGGTGGCTAGGCAATTTTCATTGCCATATTCTTTCGTTTCCTCTTTGTTTTTGTTCTCCCTCTTTAGTTTCCTGCAGAACTTCTTTGTGTGCCCTTTCAAGCCACAACGATAGCACTCAATATCCTTAAGCCTGCCTCTAGATTTGCTCCTATTTTGTTCTCTATTTTGAGAACCACGAGTTTTGTTTCTCCCCTTGGAGCCAGTTATTAGGACATCCAACGAAGAAGAGCCTTGAGATTTTCTTCTCATCTCTTAGTTCAAGACACTACTCTTGGTGGAATCCATTAAGATCACACCATCCGGAGCAGAATTTGACAATGAAGTTCTAAATGTTTCCCAAGAGTCTGGTAGGGAACCAAGTAGAAACAAACCTTGAATTTCTTCATCAAATTTGATGCCCATAGCAGATAATTGGGTCATGATCCCCTGAAAATTATTCAGATGGTCTGTCATCGGTGAACCATCATGATACTTTAAACTCAGCATCTGCTATATTAAGAACATTTTATTGTTTCCAATCTTTCGAGCATACAAACTTTCAAGATGCTCCCATAGGGTTCGAGCATGTGTCTCCCCAGAAATATGGTTCAACACATTATCGTCAACCCATTGCCTAATGAATCCACAAACCTGTCTGTGTAACAGATTCCACTCTTCATCTGTTTTATTATCAGGCTTTACAGTGGTAAAGACTGATTGATAAAAACTCTTGACATAAAGCAGATCTTTCATTTCCCCCTTCCAAATGGCATAATTAACACTATTCAAAGTAACCATTCTACTTCTGTTGGCTTCCATCGTTTTCCCCCAAAAATATAGTTATTGCAAACCAAAGTAAATCATTTCTGATGTGGAAGTTCAGACTGCGCTGCAACCACAGAGCATACTCAGATAAAACCTTGGCTTTGATACCAGATTGTTGGGAAAACACGGACAATCACAAAAATATATATGGTAAAAGTAATGGAAATAAAATGGGAAAATAATGACACCAAGAATTTTATGTGGAAACCCTTCTAAATAAGGGAAAAACCACGGGCCAACAGGAGCAATTGATATCCTATAGTAAGGAATTTTACATTGTGTAGTCATGAATACAATACTCAAAGTGACTACTACACACTCAAAAAGAATAACACTCTTTTTAATATCCACCTTACTAAAATATCGCTCACACTTTATTTTTCTTCACAGGCTATTTTTCTTGTATAGTCTACGGAATACCTCACTTTGCTCTCAAAATGGTTTTTTCTCTCTAACTTGGTGTGTTCTACAAATAAGCAAGAATGCTCTATTTATAGAAGGAGAAAACCATGCCTATGTCACTAATGACATAGACAACTGTAACAGATTTCAAAGGTAGGTTGCAAATCTTACCAATTTGCCAACCACCAAATCTTTTCAAACTCACATTTCTTGTCACTATTCCTTTTTAACAATTGTTTGTAGCAATTGAGTAGCAAAAATTGACTAAAATATGGGATGGACTCCACATTTAGAATAGTGTGATGAGATGAGTCTTTAGTGGTTAAAGTTAAAATTGTGTCTTGTAGATGGACAATCATTTGAACCACAAACAAGTTCTCCAAGTTATAATATTGTTCAACATGCTAATGGTGCTCCAAGTAGATGTCACTCCAAATTAGACTTAATTGCAGCAATATGTGCCAATAAATAGCCTTGTGCACAAACAGTACTCAAATCCTTCATTGAAGTGCCTCGTGCACAAACAGTATCTTAACTTTTTTCATTGAAGTGCGACCGACATATCATGAGAAAGAGACTATGGTATCTGAAATGAGGATCGTCCCATCCGTAACTCAGAAAATCTAGTATCCAACACGCCCACCATGCAGCAGCATCTGCTGAAACCTTTTTTTTTCTATCACCTCTTCAAACTTTCCTAATTTATTTTTTCTAAAAAAGCCATCCTCCCGAGGTACGTTTGGTTTTCCGACCAAGCTTTTTTCGAATTATAAGTTGAGGTTGGTTTTGGAGGATGATTCAAAACTTGTAATGCTAGACCGAGGAGAACAAAAACAACCAATATCTGTAAAATAAATGTAACCTTTGAAAGCAACTATTTGTGTTGGAATTGGATGCTACTGAGGGTGAGGAAAGACTCCCATGATTGCGTTTCTATTCATGTCATTGGATAAAATGATAAGCAACCTATGCAGATCCTATCAGATTGACAGGGTGGTTTTGTAAGGGTAGCCATTCGACATCTTCAGATTGACAGCCCCATTGATCTTCCTCTTCAAAATTGTATCTCATACTCTTCACCCACTTTTGGTGTCTGTTGACTTTGCCAGCATCGAAATCATGGAGTCATTTCATTGGTTCCGCTATTTGTAGAATAGTGTGATTGGATGAGTCATTTATTGTTTAGTGCAAGTAGAAAAAAAATAGAAAGAGGAAGTACCAAGAGGATTTAAAAAGCATATTCCGAAGAAGGGAGGCAGAGGCTTTTCTATCTTTCTTTTGCTCCGCAGTGTAACAAACTCCTGCTCCCGTGCAGAAGGAATATTGTAAGATTCATTGCAGATTGCAGATTTCAAAATTGCTTCTCTGCCTAATTGATGTTGCCTCCGTAATTAACTTATGACTAATTATGGAACCAATGTAGTTTTTGATATCAGAAAAGTAACTTTTGCTTCTTAGATGACAAAACAGTGACTTTCTTGCTCAATTTCTATTAGTCGAGTAACCAATTCCAAATTAATGCTTCATTACATTGAATGAAAAAGACGGGCAAACAAATGCAACGTTTCTCAGGCAAACTCCATTGTACTACATGATGTGAAAAACTTAGCATTGAATTAGTGGATTATCAGGCATCCTGTGTGCACCGCCTCTATATATGGATCTGGTTTATCAGGCATCTGCCTTTAACAAGACTAGTCAGTTCAAATGGGAAATAACAAAAAATAAGACAATACCAAAAAAATGCTCAATATATATTGGATCCAAAATCACTTCAAAGACTTGCAATATATTTAGAATGTAATCTCTTATACCGCAACATTGTCTTGTCATAGCATTACTACATGAATGAATTTGCTTAAACAAAATCTTATCATAAAATAAAACAGTTCTTGAAAGGTTATCAATAAGATATTTGACATACAAGCACTCATGAATACCTTTCAGTTTGAACAAAATTAGCCAAAGGGAACAAGACTTTCAACATAACTATAAATGCCTTTGATGTCGTTTTTCTTAGGAGGCCCCTTGATTTTTAATTCCCTCCAACTCTTTCTTGTGAAATCATAACACAAACAACATAAATCACCTGAGTTCACGACAAATACAATCTCCCCATCGAAGAATGATGCAAATCTAGGCTCTGCAGTGTTCCATATCGAGGGAACCCCAATAATATGTCTCTCCCATTCTCTTTTTGGAGTCTTCTCTAAAATCCATAAGTCAAAGTATCTCCTTACCCATTTCTGTAATCTATGACCCCTAATTTACCCTTCACCTCTATTAACTGGTAATAGTACACCAACTCAATTGCATCCCACAATGCAATATTTTCGATTTTTTCAGATTTAACATCAAATGCAACTATAAATATATAATCTACCATAGCAAATTGATAGATGACTCCACTAGTGCAAACACTGGGCATACAGTACGGAATACAGGGGAAAATGTTTTGAGTGTCTCTCCATGATTTGTCGATGCCTAAAGTGAAAACCCAGTACTTTGTGTGCCTTTCTCGAGGATGATATGTTGTCCGGAGAACTTTGTACTTGTTTTCTTCCAGCTCAAAACCTAATGAAAATGTATTCCAGCATTTACCTTCATTAGGGTTGGGTAGAAGTCTTACTTCTTTTGTGCTGGGATTGCAAATTGCAGCAGGTTGCATACATGATGATTCCCAACCACAAAATAAACCATTAACACAACTCGAACGAGAATATGCAGGGTTACCGTTGTAAAAATTATTAAATCTGTCAACTTGAAGAACGGAGGCCGAGGCAGAGGCTTTTCCATCTTTCTTTTCCTCCGCAGTGTAATAAACTCCTTCTTCGTGCAAAAGGAATTTTGTCCCACCAGAATGACATTTATGGATATCCAAAAAAGCTGATTCGGATACCGTCAAATTACAGAATGTGGAAACACACTTGAAACGCATTAACGAATTAGAAGGAAGCCATGGAAATATTTCAAACATTATTTCTTGAGGAATTGATACAATTTTGCCGGTAGAATTCATAATGTTGAACGCTGACTGACGGCTAAAGTTTATTTTCTTTTTGCGTCGTTTCTGTTAAGACTCTTATTGATGTCCTGTTTTCTCTCTGTTTCCTAGTAAGACTTTTTTTTCCTAGTAAAATATTACAACTAGGACTCCCAAAAAATTCAACTTTTTTTTTTGTTTTAAAATCCTAAAAATAATATTATTGCAAAAAAATTGAAATTGTTTTTTTTTCTAAACTCTGAACACAATATTGAGCAGGGCACAATTTCATTAGAAATATTTTAGCCCCAATCATCAAAATTGAAAATATTTTATACTCCCTTTGTTTCAATATGACCCGCCCATTTTATTCACTAAACATTCTAGTTTTGCCAATTCCCTTCAACTGATAAATAGAAAGAATTTGATCGATCCTTTTTGGTTCAAATTGAGAGATGAGAGCCATATTTGAATCATTTTTTTCTTGATGTTGTGTCCTCATTCCATCATTTGGATCACTGATGATGAATTTATTTGGATAATTTGCTTCGCTTTTCGATTCATTTGGAATAACTTCAGTAATAAATTCTGTAGAGGATATGTCTGTAGTCGACTTGGTTGCCTCAACTGATTCCTGAGGACAATGGATCAGAACTTCAGGGTATTTAGGAGTTACAATTACTATTTATGAGTCTCCTATGAGAGATCATTTTTCTATTTATGAGTATGTGATTGCAATCAAACACCAACACTCATTCTCAGTCGAATGCAGCTTCAGTGACTCCAAATTTTTGAAGGGAGATGTTTCAATCCATGAATGTGACGTAGAGAATATTGCTTCAGTTTTAGTAAGGATGGTGACTCACATCGATGATAATGATGAGGACAAGGAAAACTTTAAAAGCAATAGAGGTCTCACTGTTGACTTTGCCAACATCGGAAACAATCTTGGAGTCATTTCATTGGTTCCCCTGTTTTATAGAATAGTGTGATGGGATGAGTCTTTAGTGGTTAAAGTTAAACTTGTGCCTTATGTTGTACCACAAAGTTAGGATGTTGTTCAACATGCCAATGGTACTCCAAGTAGTTGTCAGTCCAAATTAGACTTGTTAGCAGCAAGACGTAACCAGTACGTAGCATCGTGCACTAACAGAACATACAGTACTCAAATCCTTCGCTAGATCTAAGTAGTTTTCTTATGTGATAGTTAGACTCATTTCAGTTTGACAGCTTAGTTGTTCTATTCTAATTAAGATTTATAATTTAGGTTGTCATTCGTATTGCTGTGATTAATTTAGATTTCTTCTTGTAATTTTCATTTTGGTTGACAATTTCAGCCGAGTTGTTTTAAACTTGAGAACAACAATGTACAGATGGTGTATATATAGACAACATCTACAATGTAGAGAACAAGTAAATGGGATATTCTCTCAAGAAATAAGATTCAGCTTTCTCTTCATCTCTAACTTGTTGAATCTTTCTATATTCTTCAGTTTATGCGTTGAGGCGAGCAGAGCCATTTCAATCAAGTCAGAGTATCAACAAGGAAATGGAAGTGTAGTTCATCAAAACTCTCAATTTGAAGAATGGAAGCAGAGGTTTATACAAATTAATGCTATATGTATAATTAGAATAGATATCTTGTACACCGGCAGTTTTTATCACCCAAAAGAAAAAGAGTACTAGGAACTTCAGTAATATTTCTCTATCTCTCTCTGTTTTTGGTTCCTCTGTTTCTGATGTAAAGGTAAATTGCTTTCCATCTGCCAGTTTGGATGCCAAGTTGTTGATGTTGGACCCCCCCCCCCCCCTGCTGATTGGGTGAAAATCAATGTTCGTGAAACAGTAAGTTCCTCTCAGACTAAAAGAATTAAGAACCTCTAGACTATGCATTCTATTTCTCTCATGTGATTTGCAATGATTTTATGCAAACAAAATGATTCCTTTGAGGTCTATGCACTGGTGCCTGGGCTTTTACGAGAGGAGGTATAATACCAATCATGCTACTTGTTTACATCAAGTGCATTCAATTTGTTTTCGTCTTTTTACACCATCTCAAAGCTCTAATGCCCTTATTTTTTGGTAAACATAGGTATGAGTTCAATCTGATCCAGCTGGTCGCCTTGTTATTACTGGTCAGCCAAACTAACTTGACAATCTTTGGGGTGTTACTTCCTTCAAGAAGGTACACACCTTGCTATTTATTTTTACTGATTTTGACTTTGATAGAGTAATTCAATCTTTGCCTTACTTGCATATTTTTGGACTGGTAATTTTCTCTGGTAAAGAGAAACGGTCATGCAGAAAACTTGATATTTCTTCAATGGATCTGAAAACTATATCATTGTTACGTTTCTATTTGTTTATCACAACACTTCAAGAAGTCTACGACAGTCAAAAGGTTCTCCATTTGTGAGTTGGCTGACATAATTTTTCTTTCAGGTGGTCACCTTGCCTGCTAGAATTGATCAACTTCGGACCAACGCTGTTGTCACCCTTCATGGGTGTCTTCATGTTCATGTGCCCTTTGCGCAGCAAAATCTCTGAGTTAACATAGCAGGAGTATTGGTAGTTGGCCAACATTGTGAATGCTTGGCCATAGCTGTTTAGTTGTTGTTGATGATACTGTGGGTCAAAAACTTTGAATGGCCCAGATAGCAAAGGAGGTATTTCGGCTACAGCCGCCCCAATAGAAACTTAGATTGCTTTTCAAAGACAGATGCATATGTGATGAACATAGATTGGAGTAGTATGTTGTCTTGATACTGAAACATATCTCTCTTTCTTGATGTTCTTATACAATAGATGTTACCCTTATGTCAGCCATATGATGATATACGTAGTTAGTCGTCTTTACTGTTTAGGACTTTATTCATTTCTTGTAATGATACCAACACAACATAGTATCAATTAAACGAAAATTATCAACTTTAATGAATGGGGCTATGGGCTATAATTTTTTTGTAGAGAATGGGTAAATTACTTTGGATTGGGGTATGAACATGTAATTATTTTGAGTTTTATGGTCCATTTATGTATTTTTATAAAAAAGAAATTATCTTTTGTTAATCTATTTAAAATGAGAAATAAAAGCAAATTTATTTTTAAAATAGCCAATCACGGATATTTCTATTAACTAAACCTCTTTTTGCTTTACTTCTTTATAGACTAATATATATGGCTTGTGCTTGTGCCGAGGACATGTGTTTGTGAATTGATTATGAGAAAGATAGTTTTATATTTATTTTTATTGGTTAGTAATTTTACATAATAGTAAGGCGGTTTAAGTTGAACGGAAATCGATCATTCGAATTGAAAAAAGTTATTGGTTTATTGATAATAAGTTACTCCCTTCGTTCCATTTTATGTCACATTTTTACTTTGCGCTTGCATTAAGAAATGATATAACTTTACCTTCTATCCTTATTTAATGTTATCTTAAGTCAACTTTATGATAAATGACGAATACATTTTCAAGATTAATTAACTACTCTATCAAGGGTATTATAGGCAAAATATGGTAATTTATGCATAAATTTTATAAAATGACAAGTATTGTGGTCCAACTATTTATAGAAAGGGATGACATATAAAATGGGACAGAGGGAGTACCAATTTAGCAGTTTTGGTAATGATTTTGATTTTTTTATTATTGGATTATCAGTTCTTAGTGATTTTAGGTTTTTTCTTAATGGGTTATCGATAGCTTGATGATAAATTATATTTATGTCATTCGGTATAAGTTCTTGACTTAGGACTTAGTTTCATACTTTTATTTATGGTTGTCTCAAACTCTCAGTTATTCTACAATGTGTCAGTATTTGCTTTTGAGCAAAGATACAACCGTCAAGTCAAATGCATGGTTCATTTTTGTCACCTTGTTTCTAAGTAATTTTTAATTATTATTTTTTTGGTGTCAAATCTTAATGGTTAAATTGTTAAGGGAAAAGGGTCTGAAAAATACTCCAACTTTGGCCAAAATTGTGGTTACGATACCAAACTTTATGGAGGACCTTTTACCCCCATGCATTATTAAATAGTGTATTTTAAAGGTATATATGTGCCCACGTGGACACGTTACTATTTATAATTATGAAATATTTATAATATCCACGTGGGCACATATATACCTTTACAATACACTATTAAATAATGCAAGGGGTAAAAGGTCTTTTCCAAAGTTTGGTATCGTTACAACATTTTCGATCAAAGTTCAGATATATTTCAGACCTTTTTCCCAATTGATAAGCGAACCGATAACAATCAATAATCGATAAGTCAATATCTTAATTGTTTTTAGGAGTGTGCAAAAACCGAACCGATAAAAGTGTTATTGGTTTATTGTTATTAGGTTATTGGGTTAACGGTTTTTTAATGGTTTTATAAAAAAAAATTATTGAGTTATCGGTTCGGTATTGGTTTTTAATATTGGGTTATTGGGTAAATCGATAACCCATTAAGACTAGTAATTTACTACTTTTACTTGTACATAAATATTATATATTAATTTTAATACCTTAGTAGTTACTATATGTGTCCTTTAGCCTTCAATTCACACTTCACAATCACTTTGAGTTCACAATTTTACATTATAAAAAACGTTAAAATCTAAAGTAAGAACCCTATTCCTCTTAATTTCTCTTTGTGTTATGCTTGTATAGTTCTTTTCATGTTTGTTATTATTGTTTCTATTTTATGACCATTCGTAAAGTTACATTATTGTGTTTTTGCATCAAATTTATTAGAAAAATCATATATTTGTTTTATAAGTATTTTCTTATTGGTTAAACCGAAAACCGAACTGTTAAGGACCAAAACCGATAAACCGAAAATCGATAAAAAATATCTTATTGGTTTGATTATGGTTTAACATATTTAAAAATCGAAAACCGATAAATCGAACCAATAATACATAAAACCGAACCGAACCGACCGATGCACACCCCTAATGGTTTTATAACTATTTAGTATATCTACAAAATCAATAACAAATAAACTTCAAAATCGAACCAAATCTATCGATTCACATCCATACATCATATACTTCACACTATGTACCTTCATTTGCAAAATAAAGTTGCACAAATCATTTGTAACATCTCGCAATTTGAAATAACTAGGAAGAAGCTAAGAATTTGAAATAGTCATTTTTGGAAAGAATGAAAATCTGGAAATTTTGCGAAGTTAGGAAATAGTGAGTTTTTGGTCGACTTCAAATGTCCATAACTTCTAGTTCAGGATGAGTTAGGAGTACTTCCAGATATGGTAGGAAAGCTCTTCGAATGATCTTTCCAACGCCGCTGAGTTTGAGCGATTCTGAGTTCGTATGAGTGAGTTATGCCTTTTGCAAGTTGGGCTATTGGAATAAGGAAAGTCCAATCCGGATTTTGAAAGGGTAGTTTGGTCTTTTCCTTGCCCAATTATTTTATTTCGTTTTTGGTAATTAAGTTAGGGTCTAATCAGAATTAGATCAGTTTACGCTTTTACCAAACTACGCTAGGGCTTGGAGAAAGGAGGAAAGAAGAGGAGAAAGGAGAAGAGAAGCAAGATTCATCAAGATCGTCGAGTTAAGCTTGTGGATTTCGTCGGGGGTGATCCCTACAAAGTATGTGAGATCACATAGCGTTGGGTTAGTTCACTCACGAGCCAATCATGATTCAATTCAGCAAAATATGTTTGATTTGAAAGTAAATCCTTTCAGTTCTTGATGAAATTCGTTTGAATTCTTGTGGGTTGTTTTGTTGAAGTTTCTTGCGGTTTGATTCATGTTTTCGGGTGTAATTTTGGTTTGAATCTATAATATATTGAGGGTATAAATGATCCTAAGTGTTTGGGAAAAGAACCATCGAAGTTTAGAGGATTTAGAGTTGAAAAACGAAAAAGAAATTTCGTCGGACAAATCTAGGCAGTGCCTCCGCGTCGCGAACCTGCTCCCCAGATTTGGGAAAAATGGTTTCGCGTCGCGGAGCGGTCACGGACCATTCTGCCTCAAAAGTTGTTTTCAAACCAAAAATCTAAACGCTTCTCCGCGTCGCGGACCCACCCTCAAATAGTGATTTTTGATCTTTTCTCATATTTAGCTGTCTAAATTCATTCCTAAACATCATTAGATCTTTCCTATCACAAATCACGATCCTTGAATCCATAAATTCAATTCAAGGAAAGTTAAGAGTCAAGTCAAGAGAAGTCAAGAGTCAAGTTAAAATAAGTTCATAAAGTTTTTTTCAAAAGTCTTTTACAAATGTTTTAACTTTGTTTTAAGACTTAAGCTTTGAGTTCAGTAAAGAGTAAAGTTGAAGTTTATTTCTTCGAAAGTATATATATGGGGGGTATGTATTCCCAAAGGGTTAAAATGTTTTTCACAGTTAAACAAGAAAGGAAACCTTAATTTCCAAAGAGACTTTGAGCTAGTTTTCAGAAAAGAGTAAATGCTTTCATAATTAAGCAAGAGGGGAAACTTTGATTTCCAAGATAGCCTTTGAGCTAAGTTTTTTGAGCAATTATCTCAAATCATAGAAAGAAGTATCTTTTTAAACATAAGAGCTAGTATCATATTTTGGGAGTAGTATTGATCACCGATATGGGGGAGAGTTCAAACAACTCACAGCCCTGAAAAATCATGGGTAGAAAAGGGTCATACTTTTAGATGATTCCCTTAGTGTTTTTTTAGCATAGACTAGTGGATCCACTTAGTAGTTCAGCTTCTATACCCTCGGCAAGGTATAGGACGGCCCTGGCAGCGCGAGGCAAAATGATGTATCATCACAATAGCTCTTACGTGATGGTTGTCGGTTAGAGAAACTCCCACAGAAGTAATTATATTCTTAAATACACAGTTTATTTGTATTTTTACATACATCTCAGAGTTATATGTATCTTTGCATACACACAGAGTTGACATCATGTTTTAAACAACTTTTCTTTATATTGCACTTGTTTTAAACTGCTTTATATTGAAATGAGTTCAGTTATGTTGAGTTGAGTTGAGCCATGTAAGTCTTCAAATTCTTTTCAAGCCTATGTTGTGTTTAGCATTCCAACTCGCATACTCGTACATTCAATGCGATGCGATTGGCTGCATCTTATTATGATCTGAACGAGTAACTAGGATCGGCATCCAGCACATCGTTGATCCAGTGAGCAGTTCAGAGTCTGTTGGTGAGCCTCCTTGCATTCTGGAGGACTCCTTTAATTTGCTTTCAGTATTTGTTTCATTGTTAGGATGATCGGGGGTCTTGTCCCAACGTCCCTCTTTGTTTTAGAGGCTTCATAGACAGTTAGCAGTTCAGTTGTCTTTACATTATCATTTCATATGTTAAGACTTGAGTTTCCATTTGGCCAAGTTGAATGTTTGACTTTTAAGCATTCTCAGTATTTTATTATTCAAGTGAGTACAGTGCTATTGATCATTATAAATATGCATATAGTCTTCCACTAAGTAAGTAAGCCAGATCAAGGGTTCGCTTGGGACCAACAATGGTTCTCGAATGCCAGCCACGTTCGGGGTGTGGCATCATTTATGTTGATGTTCATGTTCATGTTAATTGTCCAATTATTAATACTATAAATTGTGCTATAATTGGACAAAATTTAATTTTTAACTATTGAAGTTGACAGTACATACTTTATTTGGGTATAAACTAAAAGATGAAAAAGAAAATATTAAAAATTAGAATCTAGCATAAAAAACTAAATCCACGATGGCAAATGTTTTCAAAGTGAGGTCTAGCTTTCTATTAGTGATTGGTTGGCAATTTCAAAGTTTGTTTAATTCCTCCATTCATATAATTAATTTATGTAATTAATGTGATAATTCTTTTGGATTACTCCCTCCGTCTCTTTTTATTTGTCCAATTTTGACTTTTTGAATGTCATTTTTGACAAAAAAAAAAAATTTTTTTACCTATCATATCATCAATTTATTTAGAGAGTTAATGTTTTAGAAAAAAGTAGAACCTCTTTTAATGAGTAAATTAATTTGGAATTCTATCAATTAATAGGGGTAAAATGGTAAACTCATTATGTCAATTATTATTTTCTTAATAGGTGTGTCAAGTAAATAACACAACGGGAGTATCAAATAACGAAAAGACTCAAATATGTCATCAAACTTTGATAAAAGAGTAATCTATACCATCTGTTAAAAGTTTGGTTCATTTGTGTCATTTCTGTTTGAGAAAAGGATCATACATGTCATTATTCATTAACGAAAAATAGTTCTGGTTTTGCAAAATCATTTCTACACGTGGTCAATTTTCATTTGGTCACTTCATTAAATCAAATCATTTTAAAAGGAAAGGGAATTAAGTATGCCATCAAACTTTGAGAAAAGACTCATTGTATGTTATCGTTAAGAGTTTGACTCATCTATTGTCATTTCAGTTAACAAATAATTGCACGGATGAGCATTTTCTCAAACACAAATGACATAAATGAGCCAAACTTTTAATAGATGACATAGATGAACCTTTTCTCAAAATACGATTTTTCCACATGTCATGTTTACAAGATTAAAGAACATTTTTTATTTTCTTAAACTCTGTATTAAGTCAAAATAGAACAAACAAATTAAAATACAGAGGGAGTAAATAATATATTTCACACTATATACATTCATTTGCAAAATAAAATTGTAAAATTTCATATTGGGCTTTCTAATGAAAGAGACAAAACTCAAAACTAGTCAAATAGTTCATGTTGGTGGTCCAATTAATACAAAAGATTGTGCCACAATTGGACAAAAATTGATTTTTCAACAATTGAAGTTGACAAATGACAACACATACTTCATCAAGTTATCCACAAAAAGAAAAAAAAAACATTAGAACTAGAGCATAATATATACCAAACGAAATCTAGGATGATAAATACTTAAGTAAAATAAAGGCCTAATCTTCTATTATTGAATGAATGATGTAAAATTTCAAGAATTTTTTTCTTCATTCACATAATTAATTTATGAAATTAATGTGATCATTATTTCCAAAAATCTGATGTATACAAACCTAATAGATTTATCAAATAAAATAATGTTAAATTTAATTGTGGACCTTACGTGGCTAACAAAGTTCATCATTGTTGTGTTCTTTGTTAGCTCAAAAGAAAGAACACCATAAAATCTAACACTATTTTCTCTGCTTTCTCCAACAAAATTTACTATGTTCACTTTTCTAAAATATTATTCCACCGGCCTTATAAGTAATGACCATTTTTCGTTTTAAGTAAGAGAAAATAATAAATTTTGTTAGAGAAAGTAGAGACAACGATGTTATATTTCATGAAGTTCTTTTTCGAAAATAATAAAGAAGATAATAATAGTGGATTTTGTTAGCCACATGGATCCACAGTTAAATTTAACACATTTTTATTGGGTAATTTACAAAAATTCTACTAGTTTAGAAGCTCATTACTTAGATGCATGTTTGCAATATAACGAATCCAACTAGATTTTGGTGCGACATGATACGTCTAGAAACCTGTATATCATGATATATATGAACTCAAATTTAGGTGTAATTTATTCTAGATATAATATATCTAGTATATATAGACCTCGCCTCCTTCACATATCACTCGTCATTCTCTATCTCGCTCACGTATCGGTATCCTAACACTACAGCAAAAACAACTTTTAGCGGCATTAAATAGTGACATCAATAAAGAGTGCTAAAGTCTTTACCGGCATTAGTTAAGTGCCATTAGAATCAATGTCGCTAAAAGTTTTAGGGACATATACAAAGAGTGCTAATTATCGCTAAAAATACATATTTAGCGGCAATTAAGAACTAATTGTGGTATCATTAAGGTTTCTCGTTCAGAAATTACTCATTAGTCAATGGTACTATATGAGTATATGTATATTGTTGTGGTATTATTAAGGCTTCTTGTTCTTCTTTTTCTTCCGCATCAGCTTTCCTTTTTCTTTTTTTCTTTAAATTTGATGTACCGCAAACTTGAATTGTTTCGAGTGAATTATATCAAAAGACTCAAAATATCGAGAGAATTTCATATCTAAATTTTGATACTATTTAGAGGTGATTTCAAGTTGATCGAGATTTAATAGTCAAGGTATACTTCATGTATAGTCAATGTATACTTCATATATAATTAAGCTATATTTAGTTTTTTGAGTATATCATCATGTATAGGTACGCTATATTAAATAGTCAGTACTCATTATATACTTTATATGACTTTTAACAAACTATATTATACATATCACTACATCAATGATCATTAGCGGCAACTAATTCTTAGTTGTCGCTAAATATGTAATTTTTAGCGGCAATTAACACTCTTTATATATGTCCCTAAAGCCTTTAGCGACATTGGTTCTAATGGCACTTAACTAATGCTGGTAAAGACTTTAGCACTCTTTATTAATGTCAATATTTATTGCCGCTAAAAAATGTTTTTGTTGTAGTGTATAGTCAATGTATACTTTCAATGATTTTTAATTATATGACTATATTTATTGTAAACTAATTACTAATCTTATATATATATATATATATATATATATATATAAAAGAGAACCCTAGGCCCGCCTATGTGGCACCACCACAGACCAGGATTCCCTTTTAATATATTTATTTCCAAAACTAGCCTTCCCCTTTCATGAAAAGTTGTGAATTTTACGAAAAGTAGTGACTTTTATGAAGAGTTGCGACTTTTATTAAAAGTTGTGACTTTTATGAAGAGTTGCGACTTTTATTAAAAGTTGCGACTTTTATGAAAACTTGTGACTTTTAAGAGGAGTTGCGACTTTTATGAAAGGTTGTGACTTTCCGTAGGGTTGTAACTTTTTCAAAGAGTAGTGACCTTTCCAATAAGGCACTCTAAACATTTCTTCACACTACTCTTTGTTGCCTATAAATTGATGGATTTCCTCTCATTTTCAAACAACAAAAATTCTAAACTTCTTCTTCTTCTTCTGAACAAAGACATAGATAACTACATAATAAATTAATTGTTCATATTCAATATGAAGTATGGATAGATTCTCAAGTTTACTACAAGTTGTAAATACTTTTCTTGAAGTAATAATGTGTTTCTCGACACTGTGATTGGAATAGAAGTGTAGTTTCAAATTGAACTCTATCACTCTAGTATGTTGATTTTAAAACAAAAAAAACACCAAACAAATTGAATAGTTTTGTGTAATATATTTTTCCTTTCAAGCATATATATAATAAGTTCAATTGTTGTCCAATATAATATATTCTCTCTTTAATTTTCCATTTAAATAATTATTTATGATACATTTAAATGGAGAACTTTTAAATGATATATGTAAAGAAAAAGGTAGGGCTGAACTTTGTACATGTTAGAATTAGAAATTTGTTCACTTTTTTTGGCCTTTTAAAATTTATTTATCGCTTCACCAACGCTTATTTATTTGTTAGAAAATTTAATACCCCAGGTTGATGTTCATTTGATTCCCCAAAATATCAAATAGTAACATTTCCTGGTATCAAAAGGATAAATTATAATATCAAATTAAAGATTATTGATTGAAGGATAAATGATAAGATGATATAATTATCATTTTCCTTTACATTATTAATATTCGTTACTACGTAATCTTGTATGTAAGATAATATACTATTTTAATTTTAATAACTTATAGGTTAAATATTATTTTATAAATTCTATAATATTAAATTCCAGCACGAGGCGCGGGTAATTTTACTAGTTTATTATATGTAATTGAAATTATTCCAAAAATATATTAAAAAGACCAAAATAAAACATTACTAGTAAATTAAGTACCATTTTAGTTATTTTCTCAAAAAGTCTCACATAAAGACAGAAGAATTAACTCATATCCTACTCACACTCTTCAGTTACTTGGTGCGAAAAATATTTGAAGAAGCAAAAGCCGCCATTGGAGGGTTAAGCTCACAATCGTTTCCTTCTTTGTTAAGCTACTTTGCTTCATCAACCTCCGATCTCGATTGCAGATTCCTACCTGTTGCTAAATTTGATGGATTGCTGTAAGTTTTTTTACTCCCTGGCATTACTTGTTTATCTGTTGAACATTGCTCTGTTTTTGAAAAAAAATGAAAAAACTAAACACATTTGAGATGTGGATGAAGTTTTGATATTTTTTTCCGGTGAATTGATGGCGGGAGGACATTTTTTTAGTTTTCATTCTGTTTAAAGTTGACATACGGGGATGCAAAACAGGATTTTTTTTTCCCTGATTATTTTTGTATCCTGAACTTTATTTTGATGAAACTAGGGTTAGGGCTTTTTTGTGTGTGTTTGTGCAGAGGAATGCATGCTTTTGCTAATAGATTTTATGTGTAAGGGAGTTTGGCCATGAAAATTGAGAGAATTTGGGAAAAAAAAATACTTTTTGCACTCCAAATCACTCACAAAAACTCAAAAACAATTATTTTCACAACCTTTGGAATGAAGTTATAGAATGAATTAGATATGAAGTTTCTTTTCTTGTTAAAAATTGGATTTGAAATAAATGTATGAAATTTGTAGAGGATCATATAACTAGTGGAATGAGTGATGCATATCAGTTTTTTTGGAAGCTATTTCTTTTGGGTGCTTTTTCTAGAGGAGATAAGTATTAGAATGCCGAAATTTGATACATATGATATATGTTGCATGTGACTAGTTGTGAGAATGGATAAGGGTGATGTAGAGATGCTTGATGCGGAAAAGAATGTCCCTGCTAGTGATGTCCTTGTGTCCAATGAGTCACCAGTCAAGTACGAAAACGGTGTTAAGACTGGCAAAAGCAATACTGAGGACAAGACACATGATCAGCGTGATTTGAAGGAGGGGACTTGAAGAATGCTAGAACTGAGATAGAGAACCAGCTCAACTCTAAGAGTCAGCCAGAGGAACACGACAATGTGGTGCTGGAGAACAAAACACCTACTATTGATGCTGGAACAGATGATATGGTAAGTGGCTATGTGACGTTGACTGATGATGAAGTACAAAATCTTGATGAAGGAGAAGTGAATGAAGTTGATCATAGTGAGAAAATGATCTATGAGGTCAATCAGAATGGGAATAATATGCAGGTTGATAGATCTGAGGACCCTCAGATGAAGACAAATGCTACAACTGTTACCACTGATGGTGATGCTAGGTCGGATGGGTTTTCGAAAGTGACAATCGAAGTTATGGATTCTTCTGCATTTATAGGTGAGGATGATGAAGGCTCCCCTGAGGATCAAGCTGCATTTATAGGAAAACTAGGCACCTATTACCGAGAGAAGGCGATGGAATTTAAACCACCTAGGTTTTATGGTTATCAGCTTAATTGCCTAAAGTAAGTGTATCACAGTTTTATCATCGAGCCTTTTTATTTTCATCTTGTTCCTGGTACAAATTATATCTTGTCATGTTCTTCGTGCTAGGTTATGGAGATCTGTGATCAGATTAGGTGGCTATGATCGGGTAAGCCTTTTATTCTGCACTTGTATTTTACTTTTTTAATTGAATCAAGAACTGCAGAGGATATTTGTCACTTCCCCAAATGTCCTCAGCTAATCAGAAGCAGTGGGTCAACAATCAAGTGCAATAAATCAAGGAATTATTTCTGGATTAACCATGATTTTACGTAGTCATTTTTGTGAAAGGCTTTTTGCTGCTTGCTCACATAGTTGTGTGAAAAGCATCCCTGGAGGGCTATGTTTCTCTTTCCAAATATCACAGTGTGAACCTCAAGTTGTTAGAGAGGGTATTCATAATTTATTTTTAAGAAATAAGCAATGTAGCTCCGTAGTTTATAGTATAATTAAAAAAATCAAGCAGTGGTTGTGTATTTTCTTCTGTTACTTGATTAATTAATGATGCAATATGCTATGAGTCTGTGAGATGAATTTTATGTTATTCCCACGTACTTTTGATGGTGTACTATTAAGCTACTTTATCTTTGTAGGAAACTGGATTAAAGTTGTGGCGGCAAGTGGGAGACTCATTCAAGTGAGCATTTAGTTGGGCCTGGTTATTTATGTTTTTCTGGCAACTTGCTATGAATATTTCTCCTTTACTAGTCAAACATCAACTTCCCCAATATATACTATGTAAGGGAGATGTTGTCTGTCATTATTTTATGAATGATGTACCAAGATTTTGAAGTTTATTTCTGTTGTTTTGGATGTGAAATGTTACTATATATTTTGGGTACATGTGAGAGAAATAAGTTGCTTGGTTGCTAGAACAATATATCAGAAGGTGGTAGAAGAACAATTGTTCATGAACTATATAAAACCTTAATAACTACTCCCGTTGTTTCAAATGTTTGTTTGGTTTTAAATTGACATAGACTTTAAGAAAGTAAATAATTGTTTTGAATCTTGAAGCCTTGGATCAAAATAGCACTTGGTCTAGTTATTATACTTAAAATTATAACAATTTTTTCGAAATACAGAATTATATGAATTAGGGAGAAACTCCATGAAAGGAAAATTAATGATTCATATAAATCGCTTAGTAGGAAATGTCCCGAAGAAATCCAACGAGTAACATAATCTTGTTATATAGAAAAGAGCAACTATTGCCTTTTTCTGATGAATCGATTTCATCGACTAAAAAGGTTATCAAATGAATGGTAATTACTGTAAAGATATGACACCCAGATGAAACTCAACCCCATTTCATGAGTGGTGGTTTGTCTATTTCCATATAAAGAGTCCAATTTCTCATCCCTCTTCCGATGTGGGATTTCTTAACATTCCCCCGTACGCCAGACCTCAACTAGAGCGTGAACCGTTATAAATGGGGACCCAACATCAGTGAACAACAAACTGGGATGAGTCTAACTCTAATACCATATAAAGATATGACACCCGAGTCTACCTCAACCTCAAAAACTAGCTCATGAGGGGTGGTTTGTCCAAGTCCATATAAGAAGTCCAATTTCCCATTCCTCTTCCAATGTGGGACTTTTTAACAATTACAATTGAAATGATCAAAAAGGAAATGTGAGTTAATGTCGCTCAAGGTTGAAATTATCATAAAAAGACTTTAAAAAGAAGAGTCCCTTAATTACATAATTTTAAATGGAAATCGGGAATTGAATTCATTATGAGATCTATTTATCCTTTTCAGAAGATAGTATGCTGCCACTAGGACTCGAGCCGAGATGCATTAGCATTGCTTCCTAAGAGTAGTGTGTCTACCAATTTCACCATAGCGGCCTGTCTTGAACTCATAATAGTATATGAATAAGCAATTGCCGAGATTGAGTAAGCTATTTTAGTTTAGTAATGACTAAAATAGATGAATGGCAATAAAAAGTTCAAATAAGAATTTTAGGTTGAAGGTTCATTTTAGATTTGAGTTTAGATAAAACAAAGATGCGTAGAATGTACCAAAATGTCCTTAATCTTGTGGTCTTGAACATGTCATGTGAGGTGTGACACGTTGAAATTAAGAATTTCCAAAAAAGGGAAGGGGTATTCTTTTCTTTGAACTTGGTAACTTTGGAAGGAGGCATTCTTTTTATAGTGGATAGAGTATTAAAACTACTAAAATTGAAAATATATAGAAAACATGAAGTGCTTTTGCAAAAATAACAACATAGATTCCAACATCAAGCTATTAGCTTAGTTGCTCAAACTCTACTTGTGACACATTGAAATTAAGAATTGCCAAAGAAGGGAAGAGGCATTATTTTCTTTGAACTTGGTAACTTTGGAAAGAGGCATTCTTTTTATAGCGGAGAGAGTATTAAAACTACTAAAATTTAAAATACGAAGAAAACATGAAGTGCTTTTGCAAAAATAACAACATAGATTCAAACACCAAGCTATAAGCTAAGTTGCTTAGACTCTTCACTTTTGGTGCCACACCCGTGTCGACATGACATGGGTGTGGGATCCGTGTCCAATTTGTTGAACCGATTTTGGTGCTTTGACCAAAATAGATAGGGTAAGTGTGGATAGTTTTAATGATTGTCTGTAATCAATACAAAAGCTAAGGTGAAATTGAAGAAAATGAAATACCTTTTATCTAGAAATTTCTATGTCACTCCTTTTTTGTTAATCTCCTTCCATATTCTCCTCAAGTTTTCCCGTAATATCTCATAATTTTGGTTTTCTAACTCTTCTTTTGGATATTTTAATTATTTCTAGGTGAATCCCTGCACCCGTATCCCTACATGGATCCATATCCCCGAATCTTATCCTGAAGGATCCAACATCTAGATCCGCACCCGTATCGGACACCCTCACCGAGTTTGAGCAACTTAGACTATTACTGCTAAGAAACATACACCGCATTAAGTACAAACAACATACCCAAGGAATGTTGCATCTTTCTTTCTATTAGGTCTTGGTCAAATATAGAGGACCAGGGATCTTATACACATATGTGAGTGGTGGCAATTGGTTCTGGAGTTAAGCACGCAGGGACTTAAAGCCTAAAATATTTACAGATGCTTCTGAATAGGGAGTCTAAACTTTATGAGATACTGGTGGGATGCTTCCTTATGCTATATTTGCTCAATATGAAATGAGTGTCGATGTCTAATGTCTCCAATTAGATGAGTAAGTTAGAATAAAGAATGGGTTTGTATTGAGCAAGATATCTTTTGATGCTCAAATAAGATAAGAATTTACTGGAATGATAATCAATTGAATAATAAGAATTTACTAGAATGATAATGAACTGAATATATATGACAATACCAATGCCTTCTATCTACTTTAATACGACTTTCTCTAAATGCTTTTTTGGCGGATCCGATAATCTTCTTTCTCAGGACTTGCACTATTGTTTCTTGGACATTCCGCAGCTTCTATGAGAAGGTATTAACCTGAAGTTCTCTTCCCTTGATATTTATTAGCATATTTTGACTACTGCCCACCATGCTGCTAATATTTGGTATAAGGTGAGTTTCTGGGACCTGAATTATGTCGCCTTGTTGATGAGTAGGTGGTTTGCGATGTTATCTCTCATGTGGGTTGTATGGAAGGAGAGGGGGAGAGTGTTTGAAGGGATAGAAATTGATTGGTATACAGCTTGTATACGGTATTTTCCTCAATCATTAACAAATTATTTA
This sequence comes from Solanum pinnatisectum, assembly GCA_035578085.1. Taxonomy (NCBI): domain Eukaryota; kingdom Viridiplantae; phylum Streptophyta; class Magnoliopsida; order Solanales; family Solanaceae; genus Solanum; species Solanum pinnatisectum. The sequence goes on from CM069076.1 coordinate 8,908,557, forward strand.
ACCTTATCAAAAAAAATTGGTGGGTGCTTTGTGAAGTATCAACTTAGAAACTTTTACTAACAACCACTCTTTTGAGGCCTATAAAGTCACTTGAATAAAGAACTTCATCTCCATGCATCTATGCTTATATGGTGATTTTGAATAGATTTTTTTCTAAAAAATTTTCTGTATCTTACTTTTTCTTTGTGTACATTCTATTATCTCATGATTTCTCTGTATGTTAGTTACTTCTCCAAGACGAAAGGCATATGAAACAAAATGGAGAGCTTCAACTTCCTACTACTCCTCTTGGTTCTTCGGGTGTTGATAATGAGGTAACATTGTGTTTACATTGTTGTTATGTGATGTGTCTTCACATCTACTCTATGATGTACTCCTTTCAATTGATATATGGGGAAGCCTATTACCCGAAGTAGTTGAATCATCGACATATTTGACTTTGATCAAGTTCTCAAAGTTGATCATGGAGATCCTTCTTTAGTTGACTTCGACGGAAATTAGTATGGCCTTACTTTGGGATAAGGCCCACTAGGAAAAGAATTAGCTCATGGAGTTGGTCTTTACTTCATCTAATTGTCGAGTCAACTAACATAGCCTTGTAGTATATGTATATATATACAAAAACTAACTATTTAAAGTAATTCCACAGGGAAGTGGTTACCAAATTTCTGCATCAGGAAGGGCAGTAAGAGATTCAGCTGCTCGTTGTAGGCTAGGCAGGCAGGAGCAACACTTCTTGGTTATGGTAAGGTGTCTGAGCCAATTGTAAAGGTCTGCTACTGAATCATTGTAGCGGTCTTTGGGCATTGATTTTCTTAAGTTTGATCTTGTCTATTGCCATGTACAAGTAATTTTGGTGTTTTTCATCTTTTACAGGACAGGAGTGCCAACAATATGCCAAAGAGTGCGAAGAGCCTAAAAACTAGTGGTAAGATTGTTCGTCAATTCTTTGCCAACTTGACTTCTTCATATATCTCTATCATTGAGTTGTTTTCTCCTCACCATTTCCCAATATGAAGTCTGGCACTCTCCAAAACTTTGGCCTTTAGTGGCCTTTAGTTAACACTGTAACTATATCAGGATCATCATCCGAGAACTTTAGTTTTTGCTTTAACTTATACTCTATCAAAAAGGAATAGTGACCACAACATAACTTCTTGTTATATTTAGGTTCTCTTAAGCACCAAGGACAAAATGAAGTGGAGCACCCAATGAAAGCTGCAGAAACTGAAACATCTAAGCCGTAAGTCGTACTTTATTTTTATCCTTTCTTCTAATGTTTTGATCTCTCAAGTCAATATTAAGTTATTTTGATGAAATCTAGAATGTTTCATTACAAATGCTAGTGGTAGTTCATATATTCTGCACTCCATCATTTGAAATTGCATTTGTTTGTTTTATCTTAATAAGTTCTTTTGTCGCCTGTCAGATTGGTCTTTGAATTGCATTCAATTTCAACTTACCATTGAGTACAATGGAAGGCTATACTAATTAGTTGGGATTAAGTTTTACTCATGTTAGTATGTTTACTTTAGCTCTGATGCTCTCTAGTAGTCTGTTAGTCTCGTTGAACTTACATGCTAATAGAAAATGTAGAGAATTTCTAGTGCTAGAGAAACTAAAAACTTTATAATATTGGATTCTGGACATTGCAAAGGGACGGGGTAAACCTCGCTCCAGTGTAATAGCTAGCAAACCACTCATAAGATGTAAACCGCACTAGTAAGCCCCATGATGAGCTCAACCGAGAAAGTTTGCAGGGAGTTTTGAACCTAAGACCCCCATTTGGGGGATCCCCTGCTCAACTAACTCAGTCACCCTTGTGGGTGTTGTAGATAAATTATTGTGTAGGTTATCCACTTTTGTATACAATGCCACTTATAATTTGTTTAGTTGGAGCAAGCGGTGTATCTATTCTTTTGGGTTGCATGCTACAAGCAATGAAAATCAACTTCCTTAAAATGGAATCCGAGAATCATTGGGATTAGGAACAGTCGGGCTGAGGACATCGCTCACATGCATTCTCTAACTTTTGATCTCTCTAGGATTATTATTCTTCTCAAGACCAACTTCATAGTGAATAGGCTTACTACATGATAGAAACTAAAAAAAACTTACTATTGTTAGAAATTTGAATAGATATCTTGTACACCGGCAGTTTTTATCACCCAAAAGAAAAAGAGTACTAGGAACTTCAATAGTATTTCTCTATCTCTCTCTGTTTTTGGTTCCTCTGTTTCTGATGTAAAGATAAATTTCTTTCCATATGCCAAGTCGGATGTCCAAGTTGTTGATGTTGGACCCCCCGCTGATTGGGTGAAAATCAATGTTCGTGAAATAGTAAGTTCCTCTCAGAAGTAAAAGAATTAAGAACCTCTAGATTATGCATTCCATTTCTCTCATGTGATTTGTAATGATTTATGCAAACATAATGATTCCTTTGAGGTCTCTGCACTAGTGCCCGGGCTTTTACGAGATGAGGTATAATACCAATCGTGCTACTTGTTTCCATCAAGTGCATTCAATTTGTTTTCTTGTGTGTACTCGCATGACTTGTTGATGTGTTTGTATTATTTCTTGGAATCATTGATATCTCTTTTTTGCAATTGGTGTTTGGGTTAAGGTTAAGTTTTCAGTTTTAGCTTCATCTCATTAAAAGGACAAAACAACCTTCTAATAGATGGTGTTAATATTTTTTTTTTAAGTTCATTATGCAACCTTTATAAAAAGATATACAAATCTGGTGTTTATATTTTATTTTTTATATTTGCACTGTTGTAACTTCTGATGGCGACTTAAATAATCTGCTAGCTTTTACAAACTTCTATTTTACTATTTTAGTGAGTCATTTCAGTTTTACTGTAAAAAATTTCCGCAAAGGTAATGATTTAGCATCATAAGATCACAAGAGATCGGATGAATAATTGTTTCAACTTGTGTTTCTTTTGCCTTTTGTTTCCATCAAGTGCATTCAATTTGTTTTCGTCTTTTTACACCATCTCAAAGCTCTAATGCTCTTATTTCTTGGTAAACATAGGTACGGGTTCAATCTGATCCAGCTGGTCGCCTGGTCATTACCGGTCAGCCAAACCAACTTGACAATCTTTGGGGTGTTACTGCCTTCAAGAAGGTACACACCTTGCTATTTATTATACTGATTTTGACTTTGATAGAGTAATTCAATCTTTGCCTTACTTGCATATTTTTGGACTGGTAATTTTCTCTGGTAAAGAGAAACTGTCATGCAGAAAACTTGATATTTCTTCAATGGATCTGAAAACTATATCATTGTTATGTTTCTATTTGTTGATCACAACACTTTAAGAAGTCTACGACAATCAAAAGGTTCTCCATTTGTAAGTTGGCTGACATAATTTTTCTTTCAGATGGTCACCTTACCAGCTAGAATTGATCAACTTCGGACCAACGCTGTTGTCACCCTTCATGGGTGTCTTCATGTTCATATGCCCTTTGCACAGCAAAATCTCTGAGTTAACATAGCAGGAGTATTGGTAGTTGGCCAACATTGTGAATGCTTGGCCATAGCTGTTTAGTTGTTGTTGATGATACTGTGGGTCAAAAACTTTGAATGGCCCAGATAGCAAAGGAGGTATTTCGGCTACAGCCGCCCTAGTAGAAACTTAGATTGCTTTTCAAAGACAGATGGATATGTGATGAAGATAGCTTGGAGTAGTATGTTGTTTTGATACTGAAACGTATCTCTCTTTTTAGCATTTGACAATTCTATTATAATCTCTAAATTATTGGCAGACACATACTTTCTTGAAGTACTCTTTCAGAAACACCATTTTGAGCGTGCACACTAACCAAAATATGCAGGTTTTGAAAGTTTAGCTAAACAGGCTCAAGATGTTTATCAAAATATCAATAACACCATCTTCATTGTTGAGGATTCGTATAGCATCACTAAGTAGCAAGCATGGAGTTTTTCTCTTTATAAGCTCCTTGCATGTGGTTTGATTGTGCGATTTGTCGGAGGGTCTCAACTCCCATCCCATCTCCCCATCCACCCTCAAAATCTTTTTTCTTTCTTAATTAAGCCTAGCCTACTGTTTCTTCTCAACATTAGGAAGATGATTGTGGAGAAGATTTGCTTGAGAATGGAGAAAAAAGTAGAGTTTTGGAGGATGAAAATAGCTTATTTGGTAGCAGGAAAAGAAGAAATTTAGGGAATAGTGTTACTTTTTGGAGTTCTCTGGATAAAAAATTGGTTCTATCAATGGGGAATAGAATGTTTAAAACGAATAGGAAAGAAAGAGAAAAACTAGTTTGAAGAAAGTCCTGTTGGGAGCGTTACCCCATAATAGGCGGCCTACAGTACACTATTCAAATTTAGTCAGAGCTCCAATGGGCACCGGGTGGGAAACCAAAAAAAGAAAGAGGAACTAGTAAGGACAGGAATGCACTTTGTATGTTAGCCTGTATGACTCTATCTGAATGTGGGACGTTTCGTGTACTGAGTTGTCCTTTTGCGATATTGTATTTATTGCTTCACAAAGAGAGATGGCTATAAAGCTCAAATAACTGATTTAAGGTCTTGAGGAGAACACAAATATATAATCAAAACTTGACCATCAAATTATTTGCACAAAGGTCTTATGTTTATCAAAAAAAATCCATACAGTTTTGGTATATAACAATATATGCAAATACTAACTCTAACATTGATCAAGTTGTTTGTTCATACATACAACTCCAGTTTTTCTCGAGTCGTCATAATATACCTTAACCAGAACTTGAATTTGTGATATCGTGCTCTCTATTATGTTTACCATTCACCAACGAGAAAAACCAGAAGCTCAAGCCAAAATTTGTGATATCGTGCTCACTATTCATGTCATCATATTAATCTGAAAGAAGAAACAGCCTGCACATTGCAAGAAACTTCAGACATCTATTCCAAACATCTGGAAACAGTGTTAGCAATAAACATTAATATCGTTTATAGCAATGAGCGTTTTCTTAAGAAATCGAGAAAACTTTCTACAGTTGAGGTCACTGCACTGAGGTTTTTCCCATCTTTGATCACTTAACTTGGTGATCTAACTCAATCCGAGATAGTAAACAAGCTTAGAAAAGAGATTGACGCGTATGTATAGGTAAACTGTGAAGATATATCTGTCAAGCTACACAACATTTTGCAAAAATTGACAATTTCTGGTGAAGACAACTTCTAATTATACATATAGAGAGTTAGAAATGTGATGCAACTTACTTCAACATATCACAGAAACCTCAGTAGTAAATATTCGATAACAGTGAGTTTAATTCTTCACTTCAAAGACTTACAATATATTTAGAATGTAATCTGTTATACCGCAACTGTCTTGTCATAGCATTACTACATGAATGAACTTGCGTGAAAGGTTATCAACAAGATATTTGACATACAGGCACTCACGAATACCAAAATTAGCCAAAGGGAACAAGACTTTCAACATAACTATAAATGCCTTTGATGTCGTTTTCCTTAGGATGCCCCTTGATTTTTAATTCCCTCTAACTCTTTCTTGTGAAATCATAACACAAACAACATGAATCACCTGAGTTCACGACAAATACAATCTCCCCATCGAAGAATGATGCAAATTTAGGCTTTGTAGTTTTCCATATCGAGGGAACCCCAATAATATGTCTCTCCCATTCTCTTTTTGGAGTCTTCTCTAAAATCCATAAGTCAAAGTATCCTCTTACCCATTTTCTGCAATCTATGACCCCTAATTTACTCTTCACCTCTATCAACTGGTAATAGTACACAAACTCAACTGCATACCACAATGCAATATTTTTGATTTTTTCAGATTTAACATCAAATGCAACTATAGATATATAATCTGCCATAGCAAATTGATAGATGACTCCACTAGTGCAAACACTGGGCATAGAATACGGAATACAAGGGAAAATGTTCTGAGTGTCTCTCCATGATTTGTCTATGCCTAAAGTGAAAACCCAGTACTTTGTGTGCCTTTCTCGAGGATGATATGTTGTCCGGAGAACTTTGTACTTGTTTTCTTCCGACTCAAAACCTAATGAAAATGTATTCCAGCATTTACCTTCATTTGGTTTGGGCAGAAATCGAACTTGTTTTGTGCTGGGATTGAAAATTGTAGCTTGCATATATGATGATTCATAACCACAAAACAAACCATTAACACAATTCAAACGAGAATATGCAGGGTTACAGTTGTAATGATTATTAAATGTATCAAGTTGAAGAACGGAGGCAGAGGCTTTTCCATCTTTCTTTTCCTCGGCAGTGTAATAAACTCCTTCTCCATGCACAAGGAATTTTGTCCTAACAGAATGACATTTATGGATATCCAAAAAAGCTGAATCGGATACCATGGAATTACAGAATTTGGATACGCACTTGAAACGCATTAACGAATTAGAAGGAAGCCATGAGAATATTTCAAACATTATTTCTTGAGGAATTGATACAATTTTGCCCGCAGAATTCATAATGTTGAACGCTGACTGACGGCTAAAGTTTATTTTCTTTTTGCCTCTTATTGATGTCCTGTTAGGCTCTCTGTTTCCTAGTAAGACTCTATTTCTTTTTGTTTTCTTTGTAGTACATTACAACTAGGACTCCCAAAAAATTTAGCTCTTTTTTTTTGTTTAAAAATCCTAAAATCAATATTATTGCAAAAAAATTAAATTGTTTTTTTTTTTAAACTCTAAACACAATATTGAGCAGGGCACAATTTCATTAGAAATATTTTTGCCCCAATCATCAAAATGAATTGAAAATAGTTGATTTATTTTATACTCCCTTTGTTTCAATATGACCCGCCCATTTTTTTCACTAAACATTCTATTTTTACCAGTTCATCTTCAACTGATAAATAGAAAGAATTTCATCGATCCTTTTTGGTTCAAATTGAGAGATGAGAGCCATATTTGAATCATTTTTTCTTGATGCTGGTGTCCTCATTCCTTCATTTGGATCACCGATGATGAATTTATTTGGGTAATTTGCTTCGCTTTTTGATTCATTTGGAATAACTTCAGTAATAAATTCTGTAGAGAAATATGTCTGTAGTCGATTTGGTTGCCTCAACTGATTCCTGAGGATAATGGATCAGAACTTCAGGGTATTTAGGAGATACAATTACTATCTATGAGTCTCCTCTGAGAGATCATTTTTCTATTTATGAGTATGTGATTGCAATTACAACAAAGGGACGGGATCTTGAATCTGTTTGAATTTTTCCTAAAAACATAATCATCAATCAATCTCTCTAACAATAGATTTGAAGGTCATATACCAATCATTATTGGAGATCTTATTGGGCTTTGTACGATGAACTTATCTCATAATCGCTTGGAAGGTATTATGCCAGCAGCATCACTGCATTAATTATATGTACTTGAATCACTGGGTCTCTCATCCAACAAAATCAGCGGAGAAATTCCACAACAACTTGCAGTCTTAAATCTCTCTCACAATCATCTCATTGGCTTGTGGCTCCTTCCTCCAGGAAGTGAAGAGTAAGCATTGCAGGCTGAAAGATACAAAGACCAGAAAATCTGTTGGCTTCTATTGATTAATACAACCAATTATTGCTCCACTCAACTACTCTCATTGGTTCAACTAAATATTCGTTGATCTGAGAAAAGTAGACATGATAGGGAAAATGGAATCCGCCCAACAATCAAACACCAATGCTCATTCTCAGTCGTATGCAGCTTCAGTGACTCCAATTGATGAAAGTAAACTTAACGTTGCATTGACTCAGACAGATTTTTGAAGGGAGAGGTTCCAATCCATGAATGTGACATAGAGAATGTTGGTTCATGTTTTAGTTAGGATGGTGACTCACATCGATGGTGATGACGAAGACGAGGAAAACTTTAAAAGCAATAGAGGTGTCTTTGTTGACTTTGCCAACATTGGAAACAATCGTGGAGTCATTCCATTGGTTCCTCTGTTTGATGGGATGAGTCTTTAGCGGTTAAAGTTAAAGTTGTGTCTTAGGTTGTACCAAAAAGTTTTGATGTTGTCAACATGCCAATGGTACTCCAAGTAGTTGTCAGTCCAAATTAGACTTGTTAGCAGTGAGACGTGACCAGTACGTAGCACATGCACTAACAGAACAAACAGTACTCAAATCTTTAGCTTGATTTAAGTAGTTTTCTTGTGTGATGGTTAGACTCATTTCAGTTTGACAGCTTAGTTGTTCTATGCTAATTATGTTTTATAATTTAGGTTGTAAGTCGTATTACTGTGATTAATTTAGATTTCTTCTTGTAATTTTCATTTTAGTTGATAATTTCAGCAGAGTTGTTTAAAACTTGAGAACAACAATGTAGAGCTGGCATATAAATAGATAACATCTACAATGTAAATGGGATATTCTCTCACGAAATAAGATTCAGCTTTCTCTTCTACTTGATATTACTAACATCTGGATTCTCTAACTTGTTGAATCTTCTTTAGTTTCTGCATTGAGGCGAGCAGGGATATGGAAGTGTAGTTCATTAAAACTCTCAATTTGAAGAATGGAAGCAGAGATTTATACAAATTAATGCTAAATGACATGAAAGAAAAAGAGCAAACAGAGATATGCAACACAGCTGATAATGTTCAAATTGACTTAAACACAATTTAGAAATAGAATTGCGAGTGATTCAACACTTCACTTTTCCATGAGCATCTTAAAAACAGGGGATGTACTGCAACACATTTCTACGACATGTGTATAACGTATTGAAATAAAAGAAAGATTGACAGGTCTATCTTATAATAAAACAGTACTAAAAATGACGTCCAGAATATTGCAAAATTATCCAAAGGGAACAACTATAATCGATAACAGTGAATTTAATTCTTCACTTCAAAGACTTACAATATATTTAGAATGTAATTTGTTATAGCAACTTTGTCTTGTCATAGCATTACTACATGGATGAACTTGCGTGAAAAAAAATCTTATCGTAAAATAAAAAAAGAACAGTTCCTGAAAGGTTCAAGAAGATATTTGACATACAAGCACTCATGAATACCTTCCAGTTTGAACAAAATTACCCAAAGGGAACCAGACTTTCAACATAACTATAAATGCCTTTGATGTCGTTTTCCTTTGGAAGCCCCTTGATTTTTAATTCCCTCCAACTCTTTCTTGTGAAATAATAATGCAAACAACATAAATCACCTGAGTTCATGACGAATACAATCTCCCCATCGAAGAATGATGCAAATCTAGGCTTTGTAGTGTTCCATATCGAGGGAACGCCAACTATATGCCTCTCCCATTCTCTTTCTGGAGTCTTCTCTAAAATCCATAAATCAAAGTACCCACTTACCCATTTTCTGCAATCGGTGAGCCTTAATTTACACTTGACCTCTATTAACTGGTAATAGTACACAGACTCAATTGCATTCCACAATGCAATAATTTCGATTTTTTCAGATTTGACATCAAATGCAACTATAGATATGTAATCGGCCACAGAAAATTGATAGATGACTCCACTAATGCAAACATTGGGCAAATTATGTGGAATACAAGGTAAAATTTTCTGAGTGTCTCTCCATGATTTGTTTATGCCTAAAATGAAAACCCAGTATTTTGTGTGCCTTTCTTGAGTATGATATGTTGTCAAGAGAACTTTGTACTTGTTTTCTTTCGGCTCAAAACCTATTGAACATTTATTCCAGCATATTCCTTCGTTTGGGTTGGCCAGAAATCTTACTTCTTTTGTGCTGGGATTGAAAATTGCAGCAGGTCGCATAACATTTAGTTGTGTTTGAGATATATACAATCACTAGGAGTTAGAGATAACTTAGCTAGAATGGACTCTCTGTACGTGTGTATAAATACACTATGCACCAGAACCTCTGCAGCATTGAATTAGAATTCAAGAGTTCAAACTTCTCTTTCACTCTATAATTTCTACAATAAGATGATTCCCAACCACAAAACAAACCATTAAAATAGTACAAAGTTCTTTTGACACGAGATGGTAGCGGATTGTACTTAAAACAGTGTGTTTTCACATTAGGCATAGACAAATCATGGAAAAAGACTAAAAGGATTCCCAGATCTGTTTTGTACAAGCCTGGGGTTTGTATCAATGGAGTTATCTATAGGCTTGTTTTCCATGGAGAAAGACTTGTTATAGATGCATTTGATCTTAAAACTGAAAGTTTCAAACTTATTGTATTGAAGAATTCATCTAAGTGGTGGTATTACGAGTTGATAGAGGTGATGGGTAAGCTAGCATCATTAATTGTCCAAAAATCATACCCCATGTCATATTAACATACATGTTTTGTGATGGGCAGATTTTATTCATCCTCAACTTAGAGTCAGGTGCTTTATGCTCGTGTTATGATATCACAGGACAGAGTTGGAGAAAATTAGACATAAAGGGGCTTCCTATGAACCACCGCATCAAGGGCATTTATAGTTACACAGAAAGACTAGTTATGTAGAAATTAAGTCTCTTTTTGTTTTAGAATTTTTTGCACTTCGTATGTTATTTTTATTGCATATGGATATCTTAGTGTCAAATTAGTATCTAAATAAAAGTATATGCCAATACAAATTTATTTATCGAGGATGATTTTATTGTTATGTTTTATTCATGTCAACCCCCAGCCATCCAAGTTAGACTTGTGGATTTTAAAGCAGAAACATATCATTCATTTTCCTTCAATATGGAACAACGTAATATCTCAGGACCTATGTCATTTTGCAATTTTCAGTTGCATTCTCATTTTCAACTTGCAATTTTCAGTTACATTCAATTGCCTTTTCATTTTCAACTTGCAATTTTAGTCAAATTCTCTTGATTGCACCTCATTAGTAGCAACTTACTGATTATTGCAAACACCTGAAGCATTCACAATTTGTTGCTGCTATCTCTCTAGGTTTAGGACATAAAGCTAACTCTCGATCATCTGAAACCTCTAAAACACCTCTGTTTCCAGCAGCTTTTTGATGACCAATATTACCTGTATAAACATCCATTTAGCTGCACGATTTTGCTCAGAAGTGATAGCAACCAATTGTCATCTAAAGCAGTAGCATTAATGGTATCATCATCAGTTTGTTTTTTATTTAAGATCAAACGGCAACTAAAGAGGCTTGTTAGTTTCACCCTACTAAAGAGGCTTACGTAGATAAGAAAAAATCATCTAGTGTTTTTTTTTTGTCTCTATTGGAATTTGAACTTGAGACCTCGTGATTCTTGTTTTTCTTCACTGATCACTAGGCCACATTGTTGAACGTGAGATACATTTTTGGTGCATATTGAACCTGAAATAGGGAGGCAAATATGTGTTGGGTTTTAAAGGTGTGAACAGGAAATGAAGGGTTGTGACTCTCCTGAAGAGTTGTGACTATGCCGAAGGGTTGTGACCTTTATGAAAGGTTGTGTCCTTTCTAAAAGGTTGTGACCGTTTGAAAAGTTATGCATTTTCCAAAGTGTTGTGACCTTTCTGAAAGGTTGTCTTCTTTCTAAAGGGTTGTGACCTTTACCTTTTGTTGGCTATAAATAGAGAGGTTTTCTCTCATTTTTCTGCATCGAATTCTTCCCTTCTTTTGCATACATTTATTACAAAACAAAATCTATCGATAGTGTCTCTGTGTGTGATTCGCTGCTGTCATTTTGAGTTCGTTGAAATTATCAAAGTTTGAGGTACCGCTACTTCTTTAATGGTTAATCCATTTTATCTTGGAAGGAATTAATCTGCAACCTCGGGTACTTGAGGGGATTAAATTTCTTAAGGACACACAGTGGGTTCTGTGGACTCGGATAGTTCTTTGTGTTTTTCTTTTCATCTTTTATTATTTCTGGTTTGATAATTTGAATACAAGAGATAACAATATTAAGAAATTTAAAAGTTTCTGTATTTGAGGTTTCTGGAGATTAAAATCTTTATGGTTTTCTACTCTGTTTGAATTTTTTAAAAATTCATTCGATTAACGATTAAAAGAATATAAAAACTTTATCGTTACATCAGAAATAGTCTGTGTAAGGATTTATTCTTTAATGTTAGTATTTCACATACTAAAATTGTCTGCCATTTGTGACAGAAAAAAAAATGACTAATTCAAGTCAAGTAAATGTTGGAACAGTAAGTGCTGCAACAACATCGATTGCACCTAATCGTTCAACTACTGCCTTAGCACCGGCTGAGAAACCTGCAAAGTTTTCTGAAGTCAACTTCAAAAGATGGCAGCAAAATATGTTCTTCTATCTGACTACGTTGAGTCTGCAGAGGTTCATTAATGAGAACGTTCCTGTTATGTCAGATGAAACTCCGTCTAAAGAACGATTCTTGGTAACAGAAGCATGGACACATTCTGATTTTTTGTGTAAAAATTATATTTTAAGTGGCCTGCAGGATGATCTGTACAATGTGTACAGTAATGTCAAAACCTCAAAAGAACTCTGGGATGCTTTAGAAAAGAAGTATAAAACAGAGGATGCCGGAATGAAGAAGTTCATTGTGGCAAAGTTTCTGGACTATAAGATGATAGACAGTAAGACTGTTGTCACCCAAGTTCAAGAATTGCAGGTCATAATCCATGATCTCCTTGCTGAAGGTATAAATTTATTTAATACCTATATTGGAAATATTAAGTATATTCTTAATACTCACATAATCTTTAATGTAGGATTGGTTGTGAATGATGCTTTTCAAGTGGCTGCCATTATTGAGAAGTTACCTCCATTGTGGAAGGACTTCAAAAACTACTTGAAACATAAACGCAAGGAGATGACTGTTGAAGATCTCATGGTAAGGCTGAGAATTGAAGAGGATAACAAGGCCGCAGAAAAGAGGTCACGTGGTAATTCAGCAACATCTTGAGTAAATATTGTTGAAGAAGATCCCACAAAATCAAAGAAAAGAAAGAAAGCATCTGGTCCAAAGAGCAAACCTCCTAAGAAGAAGTTCAATGGAAGTTGCTTCAATTGTGGAAAACGTGGTCATAAGGCTACTGAATGTTAGGGTCCTAAGAAGGACAAGAAGAAGGATCAAGCAAATTTGGCTGAATCCAAAAGAGAGATGGACGATCTTTGTGCAATGCTTTCAGAATGCAACTTGGTTGAAAATCCAAGAGAGTAGTGGATAGATTCTGGTGCCTCAGGCCATGTATGTACCAACAAAGAATTATTTTCATCATATACTCCAGCACCTACAGACGAGAAGTTGTTTATGGCAAACTCCACTGTTGCAAAGGTGGAAGGAACTGGCAAAATCCTCTTAAAGATGACATCGGGCAAGATGGTGACTTTGAACAGGGTCTCGTATGTTCCAGAATTGTGAAAGAACTTAGTTTCTATACCAGTTCTGACTAAGAACAGATTCAAATGTGTATTTGTTTCTGATAAAGTTGTAGTCAGTAAAAATGAAATGTATGTAAGAAAAGGTTACCTCACTGAGGGCCTCTTTAAACTTAATGTAATTGCAGTTGATATGAATAAAAATTATGCTTCTTCTGACTTGCTTGAGTCTAAATGTTTATGGCATGAACGTTTGGGACACGTTAATAACAAAACCTTGCAAAAACTAATTAACTTAAATGTTTTGCCTAAATTTGAGTGCAATAAATCAAAATGTCAAGTTTGTGTTGAATCTAAGTATGCTAAGCATCCTTATAAATCTGTTGAAAGGAATTCATATCCCTTAGAACTGATTCACACTGACATTTGTGACATGAAGTCAACACCAACACGTGGTGGAAAAAAGTATTTCATAACTTTTATTGACGATTGTACTAGATATTGTTATGTCTATTTGGTAAATGGTAAGGATGAAGCAATAGACGTATTTAGGCAATATCAAACTGAAGTTGAAAATCAGTTGGATAGAAAGATCAAAATGATCAGAAGTGATAGAGGTGGAGAATATGAATCTCCATTTTCAGAAATATGTTTGGAAAATGGAATAATCCATCAAACTATTGCTCTTTACTCTCCCCAATCTAATGGAATTGCGGAACGAAAAAATTGAACTTTAAAGGAAATGATGAATGCCTTACTTATAAGTTCAGGTTTACCACAAAACTTGTGGGAGGAAGCTATCCTTACAGCAAATCGAATACTCAATAGAGTGCCTCACACGAAGACACATGTTATTCCATATGAGAAATGGAAAGGTAGAAAACCCAACTTGAAATATTTCAAAGTGTGGGGATGTCTAGCCAAAGCTCAGGTTCCTATACCTAAGAGGGTGAAAATAGGGACTAAGACTGTGGATTGTGTATTCATTGGATATGCCACAAATAGTAAGGCATGTCGATTTTTGGTTCATAAGTCCGAACATCCGGATATTCATGATAATACGGTAATGGAATCAGATAATGCTAAATTTTTTGAACATATCTATCTGTATAAAACTAGACTTGAGTCATCTAGTGGGGGGTCTAAACAACCTCGAGAAGAACCAAAAGATAATGAAACCAATGAAGAGAGTCCAAGGCACAGTAAACGTCAAAGGACAGCTACATTATTTAGATATGATTTTGTAACATTCCTACTTGAAAGTGAGCCTCAAACATTCAAGGAAGCAATGTTGTCTAGCGACTCAACCTCTTGGAAGGAGGCTGTCAATAGTGAGATTGAATCAATCTTAAGCAATCATACCTGGGAGTTGGTTGATCTTCCTCCAGGGAACAAACCCTTAGGTTCAAAATGGATCTTCAAAAGGAAGATGAAAGATTATGGAACTATTGACAAATATAAAGCAAGACTTGTTGTAAAAGGCTTTAGACAAAAAGAAGGTCTTGATTATTTTGATACATACTCGCCAGTAACTAGGATTACATCAATTCGAATGTTAATTGCCCTAGCTGCAGTATATGGTCTTGAAATCCATCAAATGGATGTGAAAACCGCCTTCTTAAATGGAGAGCTAGAGGAAGAGATCTACATGGAACAGCCTGAAGGCTTCGTAGTTCCCGGTAAAGAAAAGAAAGTATGCAAACTTGTTAAGTCACTTTATGGACTAAAACAAGCACCGAAACAATGGCATGCAAAGTTTGATCAAAACATGTTGGCAAATGGATTTAAGATCAATGAGTGTGATAAATGTGTTTACATTAAAGACACTCCAAATCAGGAAGTCATTGTATGCCTATATGTGGATAACATGTTGATAATGAGCAAGGACATTGCCAATGTAAAAGCTACTAAGCGTATGCTCGCTAGTAAGTTTGATATAAAAGATCTAGGAGTAGCCGATTTAATATTGGGTATTAAGATTCACAAAACTCTTAACGGTCTAGCATTGTCTCAATCTCATTATATTCAAAAGGTACTTGAAAAGCTCAAGTATTTGAATTTCAAAAAGGCAAAGACCCCAATTGATATAAACCTTAATCTTGCAAAGAATAAAGGTGAAAGTCAGTCTCAATTGGATTATGCCAAAGTAATGGGAAGTTTGATGTATGTCATGAATTGTACACGACCAGACATAGCTTGTGCTATAAGTAAACTTAGTTGATACACAAGCAATCCCAATCAAAATCATTGGTTGGCAATGAAGAGAGTTTTGGGGTACTTAGAAGACATTCAAAACTATGCTTTGCATTACAACAAATATCCAGCAGTTCTTGAAGGATATAGTGATGCAAATTGGATTACTGGGTCAACTGAAACGAAATCCACGAGTGGATATGTTTTCACTATTGGTGGAGGAGCAATATCTTGGAAATCATCCAAACAAACATGTATAGCTCGCTCTACAATGGAGTCTGAATTCATCGCCTTAGACAAGGCAGGTGAAGAAGCTGAATGGCTTCGGAATTTCTTAGAAGATATTTCGTATTGGCCCAAACCAATGGCCCCTATATGCATACACTGCGATAGTCAAGCTGCAATAGGAAGGGCTGGAAGCGTTATGTATAACAGAAAGTCTCGTCATATAAGACGAAGACATAACTCTGTTAGACAACTACTCTCTAGTGGAATTATCACAATTGACTATGTAAAGTCAAAGTATAATGTGTCGGATCCACTTACAAAAGGCCTAACTAGAGAAGGAGTTGAGAGATCATCGACGGGAATGGGACTATGGCCGAGAACAAGTCATCGTGGCGGTAACTCTACCTAGAAGATTGGAGATCCCAAGATCTATGTTCAAGGAGATAAAACAAAGTCATAGATGACGGTTCATGTAACATCCGACAATTTGAAATAGCTATGAAGAAGCTTGAAATTGGAAGTAGCCATTTTTTTGGGAAAAAATAAAAATACAGAATCTGGAAAATTTGGCTAAGTGTGGAAATCAGTGATTTTTTGGCCAACTTTGAGCAGTCGTAACTCCTAGATCAGGATGAGTTAGGAGTAGTTCCAGTTATGTTTGCGAAGCTTGTGGAATGATCTTTCCAACGCCACTGAGATTGCTCGATTTCGAGTTCGTATGAGCGAGTTATGGCCATTGAAAGTTGGGCAGTTGGCAGGGAATCCGTCCGGAAATTTTAAGGGCATTTCGGTCTTTTCCCTAGCCATTTCTTTTGAGGTTATATGTGTGTGTTAGGCTGATTTTGGATCATTTTATCCTATTTTAAAAGAGAAAGAGTTAGGGTTCTTGAGAGAGCGAAGAAGAGAAGAAGAAGAGAAGAAGAAGAGGAGAAAGGAGATCAACAAGTTTCCGTCGTGGATTTTCGTCGGGGGTGATCCCTATCAAGGTATGTGAGTTATTTGTGTGGTTTGATCCTTTCCCCCACACATCAAGCTCATTTTTTTTATGATTTGAGAAAAGATTGGATTTGTGTTGAAGTTGTTGAAGTTGTTAGTTGTTGTTGATGTTGTTAGTTGTGTTGTTGAAGTTATTGTTGGTTGTGGGACATGATTGGGCTGTGTATTTGAGTTGTAATTTATTGTATGTTGAGAGATTGATGATCCTTAGTGTTTGGGGTTAAATCCATTGAAGTAAGGGTGGTTTAGAGTTGAAGAAAAGAGGGAGAAAAGTCGGGTTTTTTTGGGAAAGAGGTCGTACAGCAGAATCGCGAGTGCCCAGTGATCCGTTGAAGCCGAGGGCGGTGCACAGCGAGTGGCCAGCGATCTCGTTTGAAGTTGGCTGGCACCCGCGCCTCTTAGAGCGCCAGGCGCCAATCCTTCCCGTTACCTTAATTCCCCATTTTATTTTATTTTTGTTCCTAGGTATTATACCTATGTTTCCTAGTTGTTTCCAACACTCCAAGGTACTTCTAAAAGTCAAGAACTCATCCGTAACATATGAGCAAACACCTTGAATCCAAAATTCCAATTCAAGGAGAGTTAGTTAGAAGTCAAGTGAAGTTAGAAATTAAGAGTTAAGCTTAGAAGTTAAGCAAGTCAAGCTAGTTGTAAAGTTGTTCAAGAGTCTTTATTGAACGTTTTAACTTTATTTTTAGACTCAAGTGTCAAGTCAAGCAAAGAGCTTAGAGTTCAAGCTAAGTAAAGAGTCTCAAGTTTCAAGTTGAGTTCATTTTCTCAAAGTTATTAGGGAACTATGTATTCCCAAAGAAGTTTTAAAGAAATGTCTTTACATTTAAACAAGGTTGAAGCAGAAATTCCAAAGAGCCTTCGGGATAGTTTTTTTTGAGTAATTATCTCATGTCAGCAGGAAGAAATGTGTTTTAAAAACATAAGAGCCAGTACATTTTTGGGAGTAGTATCGAGCACCGAATTGGGGGAGCGTTCAAAGAACCCACAGCCCCCATAGAACCATGTTAGCCACCATGGGTAGAAAAGGATCATACTCTTTAGATGAATCATTTTCATATTAGACTAGTGGATCCATTAGGCAATTCATGTCTTATACCTTTGGCCGGGTATAGGATGCTCTGGCAGCGTGAGGTTGATCGCTGTATCATCACTTTAGCTCTTATGTGATGGTTGTCGGTTAGAGAAACTCCATGGCGATTATTGTATTTTTATACGGAAATTATTGTATTTTATATACATCAGTTCAATTGTATTTCTATATACATCTCAGCTTATTGTATCCTTGTATACACACGAGTTTATAGCATGTTTTAAATGCTTTCTTTATATCACACTTGTTTTAAATTGCCTTATATTGAAATAAGTCAGTCAGGTTGAGTTGAGTTGAACTAGGTAAGCTTTTCAGTTTCTTCCAAATTTTCCTTCTAGCCTTTGTTGCTTAGTTTTCCAGCTCGCATACTTGTACCTTCCATGTACTGATGCCAGTTGGCCTGCATCGTCTTATGATGCAGATATTGTACCCGGATCGAGATCCGCACGTCGTTGATCCAAAGTGAGCACTCGAGTCGATGGTGAGCCTCCTTGCATTTCGGAGGACTCAATTATATTGTGTACTTATTTTTTGTATTATTATTATGTTGAGGTGACTGTCCCAACATCCATCTAAGTATTTAGAGGCTTGACGATCAGACGATCGATCGATTAGTTTGGAGTCTCTCATGCATGTATATATTTAAATATCCTATTTTGAGACTCGAGATGCCTTGTTGGCAAATTACTTTCAGTTGAGTTGTTTTATAACCTTTCATTGCATTGAGTTATCCTGTTGAGTTAAGAAAGCCAGGCCAAGGGTTCGCTTGGGGGCCAGCGATGGTCTTCAAGTGCCGGTCACGTCCGGGGTGTAGGCTCGGGGAGTGACAAACTTGGTATCAGAGCCCAGAGTTCAAGAGTCCTAGAGTCATGGCCGTGTCCAGAGTCCTAGTTATCGGTGTGAAGCGCGCCACATCTATAATTGGGAGGCTGCAACATTTAGGAAGATTTCTCATTTCTTTCACACTCATTTCATGCGTTAGAGTTGACCTCTAAAAAGTTTCTTTCTAATCCGCGCTTGCGCGTGTTTTCAGATAATCATGCCTCCACGAAGAGTTGGTAGAGGGCGTCTTCCTAGACGTTATGTTGATGAGCAAGAGAATTCTCCAAATGTTGTCACTGGTATGATCAAAGTCTTTGCTTTTGGTGTGTATGCTTTGCTAGACCCAGGAGCAAGTTTATCTTTTGTAACTCCTTATGTTGCAAATAAGTTTGAGGTTCTTCCTGAAAGACTTTGTGAACCCTTTTGTGTTTCTACACCTGTTGGGGAATCTATTCTAGCAAAAAGAGTCTATCGTGATTGTCCTGTTTCCATCAGTCACAAGAGCACCAGGGCTGATTTGGTTGAGTTAGATATGATAGATTTCGATGTCATTCTAGGTATGGATTGGCTTCATGCTTGTTATGCATCGATAGACTGTAGAACTCGAGTGGTCAAGTTTCAGTTTTCGAATGAGCCAGTCTTAGAGTGGAGTAGTAGTTCAGTAGTGCCTAAGGGTCATTTCATTTCGTACCTTAAGGCGAAAAAGTTAGTTTCGAAGGGTTGTATCTATCACTTAGTCCGAGTTCATGACTCTAGTGTTGAGATACCTCATTTCCAGTCAGTTCCTATAGTAAGAGAGTTTCCAGAAGTTTTTCCTGATGATCTGCGAAATTCCTCTGAGAGAGAAATAGATTTGGCATAGATCTCATTCGGATACTCGCCCTATCTCTATTCCGCCATATAGAATGGCACCAACAGAGTTGAAAGAGTTGAAGAAGCGGTTGAAAGATCTCCTAGATAAGGGTTTCATTCGACCAAGTGTCTCGCCTTGGGGCGCTTCGGTCTTGTTTGTGAGAAAGAAAGATGGTTCCCTTAGAATGTGTATAGACTACCGCCAGTTGAATAAGGTTACCATCAAGAACAAGTACCCTCTTCCGAGGATTGATGATCTTTTCGATCGCCTTGAGTGCCACTTGCTTTCGAAGATTGACCTCCGATCGGTATCATCGATTAAGGGTAAGGAATGTGATATCCCAAAGATGACTTTTAGAACCGGTATGGTCATTATGAGTTTTTAGTCATGTCCTTTGGTTTGACCAATGCACCGGCAATTTCATGGACTTGATGAATAGAGTCTTCAAACCTTATTTAGATATGTTTGTTATTGTCTTTATTGATGACATACTAATCTATTCAAGGAATGAAGAAGATCATGCTAGCCATCTCGAATAGTTCTTCAAACTTTGAAAGATAAAGAGTTGTATGCCAAGTTCTCTAAATGTGAGTTTTGGCTTAAGTGCGTGGCGTTCCTAGGCCACATTGTGTCGATGATGGAATTAAAGTTGATACTCGAAAAATTGAGGCGATGCACTGGCCTAGACCCACATCTCCAAGCTGAAATTAAGAGTTTCTTGGGTTTGGTGGCTATTATAGAAGGTTTGTT
The DNA here is from genome assembly GCA_035578085.1 of Solanum pinnatisectum. Lineage (NCBI taxonomy): Eukaryota > Viridiplantae > Streptophyta > Magnoliopsida > Solanales > Solanaceae > Solanum > Solanum pinnatisectum. The sequence continues at coordinate 8,928,767 of CM069076.1, forward strand.
GAAGGGTTCTCGACTATTGCATCTCCTTTGACAAAGTTGACTCGTAAGACGGTGAAATTTCAATGGTCCAAGCTTGTGAGAAAAGCTTTCGGGAATTGAAAAGAGATTGATTCTGACTCCGGTTTGACGCTACGAGAAGGTACTCAAGTTTTGTGGTGTATTGTGATGCATCTAGAGTTGGTTTGGGTTGTGTCTTAATGCAGAATGGCAAAGTTATAGCTTATGCCTCGGGCGATTGAAGGTTCATGAAAGAACTACCCTAACCCATGATTTAGAGCTAGTCTTTGTATTTGCTTTGAAGATATGGCGTCATTACTTGTATGGTGTGCATGTCGACATATTCATCGATCACAATAGCCTACAATATGTGCTTACTCAGAGTGAGCTTAATCTCAGTCAGAGGAGGTGGTTAGAGATACTCAGGATTATGACACGAGTATTCTTTACCACCCGTAAGGCTAATGTTATTCTTGATTCTTTGAAGCGAGTTGTCTATGGGTAGCACCGCCATATTGAAGAAGGAAGGAGAGAGTTAGCAAAAGATGTACGCGGTGGCATGCACAGAGTCGATTCTGATTCGCGAAGGAGGAATAGCGATGACGGCGGGGCGAGTCATCATTAATGTCGAAGTGAAGAAGCAAGATCAAGATCCCATTTTGCTTGAGTTGAAGGCAAATGTTCAAAAGCAAAGTATTAGCTTTTGAACAAGGGAGATGGTGTTTTGAGATTTCAAGGTAGATTGTGCGTACCTATGGTAGATGGACTCCAAGAGAGGATTATGGCGGAAGCTCACACTCGGATATTCTATTCATCCGGTTCCACCAAGATGTATCGTGATTTGCGTGAAGTTTATTGGTGGAATGGCATGAAGAAGGCGGCATTCTTGAGTTTGTTGCTAAGTGTCCAAATTGCCAACAAGTAAAGTTGAACACCAAAGGCCGGTGGTTTGGCTCAGAGGATAGAACTTCAGTGGAAGTGGGAGATGATCAATATGGATTTCATCACGGGGTTGCCAAGGTCTCGCAGACAGATGATTCTATTTGGGTGATTGTCGACGTAATGACAAAGTCACCATTTTCTACGGTAAAGACTACCCTTTCGTAAGATTATGCCAAGTTGTATATTCGAGAGATAGTGAGACTTCATGAGTCCCAATCTCCATTATTTCAGATAGAGGTGCAGTTCATCGCAGATTCTGAAATCTTTTGTAAAGGCTTGGGTTCAAATGTGAACTTAAGTCGCCTTTCATCCTCGGTGATGGGCAAGCGGAGCGCTATTCGAACTTTAGAAGATATGTTGAGAGCTTGTGTGATCGATTTCAAAGGTAATCGATGATCACCTACCTCTCATTGAGTTTGCCTACAACAACGATTATCACTCTAGCATCCGGATGGCTCCATATGAAGCTCTTTATGGGAGAAGATGTAGATCTCCTATTGGATGGTTTGAAGTGGGTGAAGCGCGATTGATAGGACGATTTAGTTCACCAAGCTATGGAGAAGGTGAAAGTGATTCAAGAGAGGTTGAAAATGGCACGAGTCATCGTAAATCCTACACTGATGTTAGGAGAAGGCGTTAGAGTTTGAAGTAGATGATTGGGTATATTTGAATGTTTCACCCATGAAGGGGTTATGAGGTTTAGTAAGAAAGGAAACTTAACCCCGATATATTGGACCTTATCGCATAGTCAAGAGAGTTGGCAATGTAGCTTATGAGTTGGAGCTACCACAGAACTAGCGGTCCATCCATCCGGTATTTCATATCTCCATGTTGAAGAAGTGCATAGGCGATCCTTCATTGATCCTACCGACTGAAAGTATCAAGATCAAGGATAACTTATCTTATGAGGAGATTCCTGTTCAAATTTTAGATCGGCAAGTTCGAAGGTTGAGAACAAAGGATGTAGCCTCAGTCAAGGTCCTTTGGAGGAACCAATTTGTTGAGGAAGCTACTTGGGAAGCCGAAGAAGACATGAAGAAGAGATATCCATATCTCTTTGAATCCGCAGATCAAGGTATTAATTTCCTTCTTAGTGCTCTTTAAATTATAGTGGGCATATTGTTGTTGTTGTTGCATAGTTGCTTGTTTGGTGTTTGAGTTGTTGTTGCACCCTTAGCTTAGTAAGAATCACCTCATTCGAGGACGAATGTTCCCAAGGGGGAGATATTGTAACATCCGACAATTTGAAATAGCTATGAAGAAGCTTGAAATTGGAAGTAGCCATTTTTTGGGGAAAAAAAAAATACAGAATCTGGAAAATTTGGCTAAGTGTGGAAATCAGTGATTTTTGGCCAACTTTGAGCAGTCGTAACTCCTAGATCAGGATGAGTTAGGAGTAGTTCCAGTTATGGTTGCGAATCTTGTGGAATGATCTTTCCAACGCCACTGAGATTGCTCGATTTCGAGTTCGTATGAGCGAGTTATGGCCATTGAAAGTTGGGCAGTTGGCAGGGAATCCGTCCGGAAATTTTAAGGGCATTTCGGTCTTTTCCCTAGCCATTTCTTTTGAGGTTATATGTGTGTGTTAGGCTGATTTTGGATCATTTTATCCTATTTTAAAAGAGAAAGAGTTAGGGTTCTTGAGAGAGCGAAGAAGAGAAGAAGAAGAGAAGAAGATGAGAAGAAGAGGAGAAGAAGAGGAGAAAGGAGATCAACAAGTTTCCGTCGTGGATTTTCGTCGGGGGTGATCCCTATCAAGGTATGTGAGTTATTTGTGTGGTTTGATCCTTTCCCCCACACATCAAGCTCATTTTTTTTATGATTTGAGAAAAGATTGGATTTGTGTTGAAGTTGTTGAAGTTGTTAGTTGTTGTTGATGTTGTTAGTTGTGTTGTTGAAGTTATTGTTGGTTGTGGGACATGATTGGGTTGTGTATTTGAGTTGTAATTTATTATATGTTGAGAGATTGATGATCCTTAGTGTTTGGGGTTAAATCCATTGAAGTAAGGGTGGTTTAGAGTTGAAGAAAAGAGGAGAAAAGTCGGGTTTTTTTAGGAAAGAGGCCTTTGTGAGCAGAGTGCCCAGTGATCCGCTTGAAGTCGAGGCGGTGCACAGAGTGGCCAATGATCGTTTGAAGTTGAGGGCTGGCACCCCGCGCCTCTTAGAGCGCCAAGGACGCCAATCCTTCCCGTTACCTTAATTCCCCATTTTATTTTATTTTTGTTCCTAGGTATTATACCTATGTTTCCTAGTTGTTTCCAACACTCCAAGGTACTTCTAAAAGTCAAGAACTCATCCGTAACATGTGAGCAAACACCTTGAATCCAAAATTCCAATTCAAGGAGAGTTAGTTAGAAGTCAAGTGAAGTTAGAAATTAAGAGTTAAGCTTAGAAGTTAAGCAAGTCAAGCTAGTTGTAAAGTTGTTCAAGAGTCTTTATTGAACGTTTTAACTTTATTTTTAGACTCAAGTGTCAAGTCAAGCAAAGAGCTTAGAGTTCAAGCTAAGTAAAGAGTCTCAAGTTTCAAGTTGAGTTCATTTTCTCAAAGTTATTAGGGAACTATGTATTCCCAAAGAAGTTTTAAAGAAATGTCTTTACATTTAAACAAGGTTGGAAACTGAAATTTCCAAAGAGCCTTCGGGATAGTTTTTTTTGAGTAATTATCTCATGTCAGCAGGAAGAAATGTGTTTTAAAAACATTAGTGCGAGTTCATTTTTGGGAGTAGTATCGAGCACCGAATTGGGAGCGTTCAAAGAACCCACGGCCCCATGTAACCATGTTAGCCACCATGGGTAGAAAAGGATCATACTCTTTAGATGAATCATTTTCATATTAGACTAGTGGATCCATTAGGCAGTTCAGGTCTTATACCTTTGGCCGGGTATAGGATGCTCTGGCAGCGTGAGGTTGATCGCTGTATCATCACTTTAGCTCTTATGTGATGGTTGTCGATTAGAGAAACTCCCACAGCAGTTATTGTATTTTTATACACGGAAATTATTGTATTTTATATACATCAGTTCAATTGTATTTCTATATACATCTCAGGCTTATTGTATCCTTGTATACACACAGAGTTTATAGCATGTTTTAAACAGTCTTTCTTTATATCACACTTGTTTTAAATTGCCTTATATTGAAAGAAGTCAGTCAGGTTGAGTTGAGTTGAACTAGGTAAGCTTTTCAGTTTCTTCCAAATTTTCCTTCTAGCCTTTGTTGCTTAGTTTTCCAGCTCGCATACTTGTACCTTCCATGTACTGATGCCAGTTGGCCTGCATCGTCTTATGATGCAGATACAGGTACCCCGGATCAGCATCCTGCACGTCGTTGATCCAGCTGAGCACTCCAGAGTCAGTGGTGAGCCTCCTTGCATTTCGGAGGACTCAATTATTTTGTGTTCTTAGTTTTTGTTTTATTAGGATGTCATGGGTCCATCCCAACATCCATCTCGGATTTAGAGGCTTCATAGACAATGATACGATCGATTAGTTTGGAGTCTCTCATGCATGTATATATTTAAATATCCTATTTTGAGACTCGAGATGCCTTGTTGGCAAATTACTTTCAGTTGAGTTGTTTTATAACCTTTCATTGCATTGAGTTATCCTGTTGAGTTAAGAAAGCCAGGCCAAGGGTTCGCTTGGGGGCCAGCGATGGTCTTCAAGTGCCGGTCACGTCCGGGGTGTAGGCTCGGGGCGTGACAGTTCAACATTGTCAAAAATTATTTTATGTCTATTCTCATTATGAGACAATGTTCAGTAACCAGGATAAAGGCATAAGGACTTTTTAATGGTTTCTAAGTTTGATACAGGGTATATCAAATAGTGTATCTACAGGATAACACATTTAGAAATCACCTATGTAAGTGTGAAGTGTAAGCCACTTCAAGGAGAATCCGGTAAGGCCAATTCTCTAAGCACTTATTAAACGAGATGTGTTCATGGTTGAAACGAACAAAATAATGAGAACCAAAAACAGTTCAAGGGTTGATTGTGTGACTTATGTTGTCTAGGTATACACCAAAGCTCGACGGTTCAAAGATATCAAATCTACCGATTGACCGAGTATATCCGATATATGTTCACTACGCAAAGTTTAAAGGGAAACCTACTTATCCAGATGCGATTAACCTTTACTTACGAATCACACAATTTTTCATGCATATGTTTTAACAATAGCCATTCCCTATTCATATGGGGGATTGTTGGGTTTTAAAGGTGTGAACAGGAAATGAAGGGTTGTGACTCTCCTGAAGAGTTGTGACTATGCCGAAGGGTTGTGACATTTATGAAAGGTTGTGTCCTTTCTAAAGGGTTGTGACCGTTTGAAAGTTATGCATTTTCCAAAGTGTTGTGACCTTTCTGAAAGGTTGTCTTCTTTCTAAAGGGTTGTGACCTTTACCTTTTGTTGGCTATAAATAGAGAGGTTTTCTCTCATTTTTCTGCATCGAATTCTTCCCTTCTTTTGCATACATTTCTTACAAAACAAAATCTATCGATAGTGTCTCTGTGTGTGATTCGTTGCTGTCATTTTGAGTTCGTTGAAATTATCGAAGTTTAACGTACCGCTACTTCTTTAATGGTTAATCTGTTTTATCTTGGGAGGAATTAATCTGCAACCTCGAGTAGTTGAGGGGATTAAATTTCTTAAGGACACACAGTGGGTTCTGTGGACTCGGATAGTTCTTTGTGTTTTTCTTTTCATCTTTTATTATTTCTGGTTTGTTAATTTGAATACAGGAGATAACAATATGTACATACATTATAGGGCTATATATACCAGAACATGAGAAATTGTATTTGCTTGTCTAATTTTGTGGCATTTGCATAGGCGAATTCAGCGTCAGGGATAGCAGTGAGTGATGAACGCAAGCTGAACTTTTCGGAGTCGAAGACGAAAAGGAACCAGAGATATATAGTGTTCAAGATTAATAATTCAATGCATCAAGTTGTGGTTGAGAAAGTTGGGATACATGATGAGACTCGTGAAGATTTTGCCAATGAATCACCTGATTACGTAAATAATTTCTTTTACACTATCAGTGTACAGAACTTAAGCTTTAAATTGTTTATGAGCTAACTAAAGCATGCTTAATTTTTACATGGTTGGATTGTAGAGGCATTAGTCATTTGTTATTTCTTTGAGTATGGTGTTCAATTTTGTCTATGTAGGCTACTAATACGATGATCTTGTGACAAGTTAAGCCTCAATGTTCATTTGAATTTTGAACCTACTATATTGTCCTCTGCTTATCAATGGACTCTGTTTTTCGTTCTCTAAAAGCTAACGTACTCTTTACTTGATTATTAAACTATATTTCACTTTTGCCCTAATTTTAGATAAAGTAATGATACTCTAATTGACATATTCAATCAGATGAAATCTTATTTCTATTTTTAATTACTTCTACTACTTTCAAAATGATTTTGATACTTTTAAAATAATTTTGATAATTTGTGTACACGTTGTTATAGATAAACAAAACAGGCGGTTGCACTTTACGCACTCACTTGAAAGAAAGTACTCAGCAAAACAACAAATGAAGAAAATCAGTTATAGAAAGTGCAAAATATGCATCGACGGAAGAAAAAGAGACGTGCAAGAGAGGAATTTTCCACCATCCTATTGAATGCACAATTCAAATGCTTGGCATTATGAAGCATTCCTTGGGTTACCTCGGCAAAATTTCGCTCGGAGTATTGAATGCATATTTGAGATCGAAGTACTTTGTGTATAAGGGGTTGTTGGTAGAGTGTATTAGAGACATAACTTCCCCGCAAATTTCTCTCCAAACATTTTTCATTTTCCAAAGCTAAAGAGTGTGGAGGGCATTTTTGTAAATAAATATTTTTTATAGAAGTTATGTAATGCATTTTATTTTTAAGACACCAAACCAAATATTACATAAGCAATGATCTCAGGATAACTAATGCATGCATTACTAATGCACTTATTCAACATTCAAATCAGTGGGGCAATGCCGGTACGACTAAATATGCATTAGAAAGGTCAATCCCTCCCCTACGACACCAAAAAAAATCAAGCCTCTTATGCACGTTAGCAAACGTCCCCTAAATAATGTGGATATATTGGGATGCGGGAGTGGGTGGTGGAGTGGTGGTTGTTGTCTTTTCACTCAAAGGTTTTCCATTGAGTTATTAGACCCAAGTTCCATGGTCCGTCACTTCATCATACCGCTTAGCCTTAGTAGGAAGATTCTAGAGTTATGAAGAGCTTCTTAAGTTGAAGGGAAAAATTTGGTATTTGATTGAGAAAAGAGAGGAAGAAAGTATGTAGCAAAGGGAGCTATCAAATGTCAAATTAACAAAAAAAATAAATACTTAGTACTTCCTCCATCACTTTTACTTGTTTATTATATTAAAAATAGATGTTCATTTTTAGTTGTCCAATTTAGAAAATCAAGAGATAATTCACTATTTTATACTCCCTCCGTCCCATTTTATGTGAGATAGTTTGACTCGGCACGGAGTTTAAGAAAGAAATGAAGACTTTTAAAACTTGTGGTCCAAAATGAATGATAGAAATTTGTGTGGCTGTAAATCATTTCATTAAGGGTAAAATAGACATTTTACAGTCAAATTGACTGGGGAGTTTGTTCCAAGGCAACTACCTATGCGATTGGCAAAGCAAAATCATATGACAGTGTCAATAAATTTAACAAGAACCAATCAACCCAAGAAAAAGTGATGAACTATCAAGTGTTGTTGGACAGATTTGAAGAAGAAGACAAAAGGAAAATACTTCAGGTTACTTTAGACGGGCAACCTATTTTTTTTAATTCATACATTTGTAAAAGGAAGGTTGAGGTTGATAACACAACTTTCTTCTTGGCTTTTATATTTTTGCATTATTTAAGTATCCTCATTTGTAATATCATTAGAGAGTATGTTACTAACTCAATGATGGTCGTAGAATACCTAGTTCTCTCAAGTTCTTATTTTCTTCATGCTTGTTAATTAGTAGAGGTTCATAACCTTATTAGGAATGCAAAGGTGGCCTAGCCCCCCTTGCTTGTACTTATCCCTATTGAGGATTTTATATTTTTTATATTAATAAAACACCACTAGACACTCTGTCTAGTGGTATATTTAAATTTAAAAAAAAAGACATTTTACAATCAAATTGTTATTTAATATAGAAATGCGTCATTCTTTTTGGGACTGACTAAAAAGGAAAGTAAGTCACATAAATTGGGACAGAGGGAGTACTTATTTTACCTTTTTCTAAAACGGGACAACCTCGACACATGACTTTAACAAGTGAAACTCCAGCATAAGGTATTACAGGTAGTGTTTCAAGTTTCAAATACTAAGTTCAAACTCTAGAAGAAGTACATGGAGTTTGGTATCTTTATTAATTCAAACTATATGAAAAATTCATGCAGTTTTAACTCCAATAATATATCATGTTTGTAATATTTGGAGTGAAATAATGTTAAATAATTAGTTTTCTTAGTTACCAAAATTATGTCAAAAGTTTTATTTCACTCGTGATACCTCATGATAAATATATAGGTTTTGAAATGTGGTACCATGAGTGAAATTTTATTAAAGGATTATTTCACTCATTGTACCTCTTTGAACTCGGTTACACTTTCCAAGAATCTCAACTTATACAAGTGAAACTCCAAGATTGTGTAATGGAGTTTGAATTTACCGTTGAACTTCAGGACAGTTTTCAAATTCCAACACTATGTTAGAGTGTGTCGATGATCCTACCAGTACACTTTGAATTTTGTGTACGAATACTACACTTGTTTTTGTTGGGTTTTAAAAGGTGTGAATGGAAAATGAAGAGTTGCGACTTTTATGAAGAGTTGCGACTTTTATGAAAAGTTGTGACTTTTATGAAATGTTGTGACCTTTCCGAAAGATTGTGACTTTTGCAAAGGTTTGTGACCTTTCCGGTAAGGCACAATAAGAACCTTTTCACACTACCCTTTGTTTTCTATAAATTGAGGGATTTCCTCTCAATTTCGTTGAACTAATTTTTCTAGACTTCTTCAACTACTACTATTAAATCTAGTATTCTAAGTGTACTTTACTGCTATTGAGTGGTTCGTTGACATCGTGGTTTTAGGTATCGATACACCGATGAGTAAGATCGTTCTATCCTGGGAGGATATATTCCATTAACCTCGGGTACTTGAGGGGAATAATTTCCTTAAGGGAACACAGTGCATTCAGTGAGCTCGATTTTCTTTCTTTGAGAAAAATATTTTTATATTGTGTCTAATCTGTTTCTGATTCTATTTTCTCTACTAGTTTTAATTTTCTAGTCTGAAAATACTCTTTGAACTTTGTTGTTTCTTACCAAGTTCTTTAAAGTTTTGTTCTATGTATGTTAGGAATACAAGATGGAGAACAATCTTAAGGAAATTATTATAATATTGGTATTTCTTGTATTCTACTGATTGAGGGAAACAAATCATGGAAGTAGAAGATATATGCACTACTTCTTCAGAATTCGATGCCTTATTTAGCAAGGTTGACGTGAGAATGTACTAGAACAATTGGTGGTATTTTCGTTAAAGATTACACTAGGTAACCTTCTTATTAATTATCTAAGGAGGAAAATAGTTTCTAAAAGTTAACAGTATTGTTATTTATCAGGTATGTCTTTAGAAAACGATCTGCAAACCATATGATTTTTGAATGAATTTTCCTTGGCAAAAGGTGTTGCCTTTAAAATTCTTTAGTTTGCAGAAGGAGAGATGCACATTTTTGTTTATAGTTGGAAGACTATTTGAAAAGAAAAGCATATCTTTGTGATAATCTAAGAACATGTTTAATTCTGTTTGGAGACTAAAAAAACTAGTAGAGAAAATAGAATGGAATTGAAGCACTATAAGTCTTTTGTAGAACAATATTTTCAAAAGTGGTTTCATGTTGCCAATGACATTTTGATAGCATGAGAAAAAAAAAATATGTGGAAAAACTATTTTCAAATACTTGAAAAATATTTTTGAGATCATATTTAAAATGTGGGGGTTCTTTGCTTATGACAAAGATAAAATTAGACTTAGTTTCTAACTTAAATTTGGAGCACAAGATATGAAATTTAATGACACTTTTGTATTATGTTAGACCCATAAAATTCTTGGAGTATATTTGATATTGTGGTCGTTGAGTTTCTCTTTTACTAGTATATGGTATGACTAGTATGAAACTACCAAATTATATGTATACTTGTTCAAAATGATTGAGTTCTTTTATGAAAAAGTCTCACTTAAAATGTTGTGATTTTTCATGAAAAGATATGTCTATTAAATATAACTATTTCTATAGACATGAATATTGGTGAATAGTCATTTGTCATGTTTTGTAAAAGAAGCATTTGGATATTGCTTTTATTGAACCTGATGAAACTTTGTTCATTAGTAGTTCTATAACAACCAAATTGAAAGTATGGAAAGGTCCTTCCGAAAAGGGCATTTGACCAGATGATGACTCTAAACAATGTTGTATCACACAAAATTGTAAGAAATTGGAACAAAATATTTGTGAGAAAAAGCTACCTCACGGAGAGCTTTTCAAACTCAATATTTTTATTTATTCTTACTTGCTTGAGTCAAACTGTTTGTGACATGAACACTTGGGGCATGTCAATTACAAAACCTTGTAAGAAAAACTGATCAACTAAGAAGTTTTGTCTAACTTTGAGTGCAATAAATAAAAATGTCATGTTTATGTGGAATCTAAGTATGTTGAGCATTCTTATAAATCTGTTGAAAGGAATTCTAATCCCTTAGAGTTGATCTACACTGACATTTGTGATATGAAGTCAACACCATCTCGTGGTGCGAAAAGGTATCTCATAACTTTTATTGACAATTGCATTAGAAATGACTGTCTATTTGCTGAATGGCAAGGATGAAGCAATAGAAATGTCTAGACAATATAATACTGAAGTTGAAAATCAGTTGGGAAAAAGATAAGAAGTGAAGGGATGGAGAATATAAATCTCATTTTGCAGAAATATGTTTGGAAAATAGATTTATCCATCAAACTATTGTCCTATTCACCTAAATATAATGGAATTGCAGAATGGAAAAATAAAATAACCAAACTTTGAATAAAATGATGGCTGCATTATTTATAAGATCAAGTTTACCACAAAACTTGTCTGAAGGAACTATCCTTACTGCAAAAGGGAACAACAAAAAGTTTTTTCTTTTCAGAAATAAAGCAATTTTATTTGTTCAGGACACAATCTATTCCATATGAGAAATGGAAAGGAAGGAAATCCAACTTGAAATATTTCAAAGTGTGGAGGTGTCTAGCCAAAGTCCAAGTTCCTATTCCTAAAAGGATTAAAATAGGACCTATGATTGTGGACTATAAAGTTAGACTTGAGTAGTCTAGTGAAGGTTTAAAAGACCTTGGAAAGAAAAAAAAAAGAATGTACTCAATAAAGAGATTCAGAGGTGTAGTAAATGTCAAAGGACATCTACTTCCTTCGAATATATTTTGTAACTTTTCTTGTGTCTTCTATAGACTCATCCTTTTGGAAAAATGGTGTCAATAGTGAGACTGATGCAATTTGAGCAATCATATTGGAAGTTAATTGATCTTCTTCCAGAAAATAAACCTTTGGGTTCAAAGTGAATCTTCAGAAGGAAAATGAAAGTCGATGGACTGTTGATAAATATAAAGCAAGACTTTTTGTCAAAGGCTTTAGACAAAAACAAGGTCTTGATCTTTTCGACACATACTCGCCAGTAACTAGAATTACATTCATTTGGATGTTAATTGTGTTAGTTGTGGTATATGAGCTCCAAATTCATCAAATGAATGTGAAAATAATTTCTTAAATGGAGAATTGGAGGAGGAAATTTACATGGAACAACCCGAGGGTTTTGTGGTTCCTGGTAAAGAAAAGTGTGTGAACTTGTTAGGTCACTTTATGGACTAAAACAAGCACCCAAACAATGACATAAGAAATTTAACCAAACCATGTTGGCAAATAGATTTAAGAATGATGGAAGTGATAAATGTGTTTACATTAAAATCACAAGGTCATTGTTTGTTTGTATATTGATGACATTTTGATCATCAGTAGAGACACTAATGACATAAATACTACTAAATGTTTGCTAGAAAGCAAGTTTGATATGAAAGATCTTGGAGTTGCTGATGTGATCTTAGGTATCAGAATCCTTAGAACTCCATAATGTTTAACATTGTCACAGTCTCATTGCATTGAAAAAGTATTTGACTAGTTCAAATATATGGATTTCAATATTGTCAAGACTCCAATAAATGTGAGATTTGCATTTCAAAAGAGTGAAGGCGAAATTGACTCACAATTGGATTGTGCTAGAGTATTGGGAAATATGATGTATATCACGAAGTGTGCACGATCAGATATAGCAGGTGTTGTTAATGAATTGAGTCGGTTCACGAGTGATCCCAATCGACCTCATTAGATGACAATGAAAAGAGTTTTGGGGTATTTAAAACATACTCAAAACTATGTGTTGCATTGTAATAATATCCAGTAGCATTGAAAGGATATAGTGATGCAAATTGGATCACCGGGATCAAATGAAGTAAAATCCACGAGTGAATATGTATTTACTCTTGGTGGAGGATCAGCCTCTTGGAAATCTTGCAAAAATACATGTATCACTAGCTCTACAATGATCTCTGAGCTAGGTGCTCTAGATAAGGCCGGTGAATAAGTTGAAAGACGCCGGAATTTCTTGATAGATATTCTTTTTTTTGGCCCAAACCATTGGCATCAATATGCATACACTTTGATAGGCAAGATGCAATAGGTAGGGCAAGGAGCATGATGTATAACAGAAAGTCTCGTCATATAAGACATACACATAATACCATTAGAAAACAACTACTCTCTAGTGGAATTATCACAATTGGCTATGTGAAGTCAAGCGATAATGTGTCAGATCCATTAACAAAAGGCCTAGTGAAAGAGGCAGTTGAAAGATCATCTAAGGGAATGGGTTTACAGCTTAGGACAAGTCATCATGGCGGTAACATTATCTAGTAGACTGGAGATCCCAAGAGCTAGATTCAAGGAGAAAAACAAAGTTGTGACTGACGGTTTGACATTGTCAATCAACTCAATCCATTCTCATGATGAAGACAATGTTCAGGAATGAGGTTAAAACATTAAGGCTTGTTAATGAGTTAATAAAGCTTAAAGTTTTTAATGATTTGCTAAGTTTGGCAGACTTGACAAAATAATGTATCTACGCGATGATACAGTTAGAAATCACCTATGTGAGTGTGAAGTGTAAGGCGTTTCAAAGAGAATTATTGTCAAAAGCCTATTCTCTATACACTCATGAAACCAGGAGGTGTTCATGGCTGAAACAAACATAACTGTAAGAACCATAAATGGTAAAGCGTTAATTGTGTGACATATGGTTGTCTAGGTATATACCAAAGCTCGACGGTTCAAAGATCGCGCATCTACCGATTGACCGAGTATATCTGACATATGTTCACTATGGAAAGTCCAAGGGGAAACCTACTTTTCTAGCTGTAATTAATTATTGCTTGTAAAGTACACATACTTGTCCATTTCTTTGTCTTGGAGTCATTCCCCATTCATGCAGGGGATTGTTGGGTTTTAAAAGGTGTGAATGGAAAATAAAGAGTTGCGATTTTTATGAAAAGTTGTGACGTTTATGAAATGTTGTGACTTTTATAAATCACAATCTTTTAATGATAGCAGGCTGATGTCTTCTGTAAATCACAGTATGAATAGACATTCTTTATCTAGTCGTAGACTTTTGCCTGCGATCCATCATATTTCTCCAATCGATCCAATTTATGGTCCAGCCCGAGATCGTGCTGCTTCGTACATATTATTGGTTCCGATGGAAACTCTGTGGTCGAAAAGGTAAGGATCGACCCAAAAACTAATATAGTGCAGGTAAATGATGATGTTCCTGACAAGGATATTCCTTCAGCTTCTGAAATGGAGTTTGATTTAAACGATTCTTAATGATTCCACACCAAATTGATTTTAGTCCAGGTTCACTGGCAAGAAAACATATTCAAAAAGAATTTTTTGATGAAAAATGGAATCGGTTTAAAACTTGGTTCTTTGATGCTTATAGCAAGGAAGATCTTAATTGTATTTCTCAAGAGTTTTATGAAACTTGTTCTCCGCATAATCAAATTATGTATTTTGTTCCTTGGTTTATAACCACCTATTTACCATTATATATTAACATTATTGAAAGAACTTATAAAGATGGGAGTGGTAATCTTTTAAAAACCATCTACCCTCCTCAGTCATCATTTATTTTACCAAATAATACTGGTATTACTTTCTCAGCTTTTCAAAAATTCATTGAGGAAGATATTGCTTCAATCAGTATTAATGAAATTAATAAATCGATTACTCAAAACAATTATTTAAGTCTTTATGTTAAAGTGTTGGGTGAACATATAAGTTCTCTTGACAAAAAACTCGATGATTAAACTATTTTAATAAAACATATTAAGGTTGATATAGTCAAAACTATTTTTTTGGCTAATACTGATAGTGCTTCAACTTCTAAAAGTAGTTCTATAGTAGTCTCTACTTTTGTTCAAAGGCCTATTGAAATTCCTGATTTTAAACCAACTTCTTTAAAAAATTTAGAAGATCTTCTTGATAAGAAGTTTTCTGATTTAGATATTGGAGAGCTTGCTGCTAAAAAGCTTTCCGGATTAAAATTTGGTCGTATGGATTTATCGCAAGATTTTGCTGATAAAATGGAAAATACCAGTGATTTTAAAAATCAAGTCTCGTCAGAGTTTAACAAACTCAGGGGATATCCCAAGAAAAATAGCAGATTTGCTAACAAACCTAGTATGAATACATACTACTATCCTCGTCCTACACCTCAAGACGTTTTGATTGAAGAACGTGACTGGAATCAAACTAATACGTCTTACAGCGGTTTCAAAATTTATGAATGGAATCTCGATGGGCTAACAGAAAGGCAGCTTACTATTCTGGTACATCATATGTTGATGTATGTGACTATCTGTAAAAGTGCTAAAAACACGGATAGGACAATCTGCAAAATGATTATTGCAGGATTTACAAGATAGCTTCGAGGATGGTGGGATAATTATCTCAGTACCGAAGAGAAAGCTTTGGTTGTTAATGCCATAGCCACAGATGAAGGAATGGATAACCTAGGAATGGCTTTGGTAAAAAATAGAGAAGATGCGGTTTATACCCTGGTTTTAACCATTTTGGAACATTTTAATGGAAGATTTTCCAATCAGTATGAGACGGTCAGAACCCTTCTCAATGGTCTTCGATGTAGGACTTTGGCACACTTTAGATGGTATAAAGATACTTATCTCAATAGGGTGATGGAACTACCCAAAAATAAGCTGGGATATTGGAAAGCTAAGTTCATAGATGGACTTCCTTCTCTTTTTGCTGAAAGAGTTAGAAAAACTCTTAGAGGAAATCAGATTGAGATACCTTATAACCAATTCAGCTATGGAAAAATTATAGGAATTTGCACACAAGAAGGCTTAAACTTGTGTAATGAACTTAAAATGACAAGACAGCTTAAGATTGATAAGCTAAAAGAACAATCTCAATTGGGAGACTTCTGCGAACAATTTGGGTTATCGAATCCCATTGCTAAAGAAGATAAATATTACAGGTCTTCAAAAGATGCAAATTCACACAGAAAGAAAAGATCTAAGCGAAGACATAGATCTAAAGAAGATCGTGAAGCTAGAAAAAGCTATCGTAAATCTAATAGATTTACTAAGGATAGATCTAGAAGAGATCTTTCAAAGATAAAATGCTACAAGTGTGGAAAACTTGCGCATATTGCTCCAAATTGCAAGTTAAACAAGTTGAAAACTTTAGAACTTGACAATGATACTTATGAAAAGGTATATGGGTTGTTATACACTTCAGGATCTGAAGATGATTATGAATCAGGTTCGGATTCTGACGTAGAATTATTTGATTTCTCTTATTATGATAATAATCGTACTAATTCTTGTGATACTTGTCAGGGTCCTGATTGCAATTGCGAAGATGACGAAATTTATAAACTTCAATCGCAATTTCAAGATTTTAATCTAAATACTATCACATCTGATAATGTGATTGAGCTTTTAAAGGAAGTTACTAATAACAAGCTTCGTGAAAAAATTATAAATTTAGCTGTTTCAAATGAAGCCAGTTCTTTAAAACTTCTTGAAAAGAAAAGGAATGATTTTAATAAAAATGATTTTAATGATTTTGAATATGAAGCACCCTATTCCTTAAAGTAAGTAGATAATCGTATTTTAAAGAAAAATACTTTTATTGAAAAAGATTCTTCTTTTGACGATTTAAAATTTGAAGTTGAAAATTTGAAAAAGGAGATTAAATCTCTTAAACAAAAACAACTGATTTGTGATCATCGTATTACTCAAATTGAGATAAATAATACTGACGAAGATCGGTTTTCAAAAACTAAAGGAAAGCAAGTTGAAGATGAAAATATCCAGCTTGATAGTCCTGATCCCAAACAAGATTCATTTTTGGGGATGATGCAGATTGTTACGTCTCATAAATGGTATATTAAATGTACTATTCTTATTGATAAAAGCTTTTCCATTACTAACATTGCAATGATTAATAGCGTGCAGATGTTAGTTGTATTCAGGAAGGTTTAGTACCAACTAAATACTTTCAAAAAATGACTCATTTGGTGAAATCTGCTTCTGGCCATGCTCTAGATATAGAGTATAAGCTACCCAATGTGAAGATTTGTCAGAATAAAGTCTGCATTCCACACTTATTCTTCTTGGTTAAGAATCAGTTAAATCCCCAAATTATACTTGGAACTCCTTTTACAAATGCAATTTATTCTTTCACAGGAATCGACGCGAAAGGATTTTCAACCAAATACAAGGATAATGAGATAACTTATTCTTTCGTTACAGATTTGGTAACTAGAGATATTAATGCATTGATAAAAATGAAGCAGAGTCATATGGACTCTTTACAATTGGAGTTATTTAGCATGAATATTTTAGATTCGATGAAATCTGCTACGGTAAAGGAAAAAAATCAAATTGATTTCTGAGCAGATTGCTGTCGAGATTTGTACAGGTCATCCTAGCACTTTTTGGGATCGCAAAAAGCATATTGTGACTCTTCCATATGAAGAAGGATTTGCAGAGGATGACATTCCTACTAAGTCTCGGCCCTGTCAGATAAATGCAAAGTTAGTAGATTTCTGCAAAACTGAGATTGATAATGTATTACAAAAGGGTTTGATAAAACCTTCCAAGTCTCCTTGGTCTTGTACAGCCTTCTATGTTAATAACGCGGCTGAAAGGGAACGAGGTGTTCCGAGGTTGGTGATTAACTACAAACCTTTGAATAAACACTTAAAGTGGATCAGGTATCCTATTCCTAATAAAAGGGATTTATTATCAAGATTATATGATGCCAATATATTTTCAAAATTTGATTTAAAATTAGGATATTGGCAAATTCAGATTTTTAAAGAGCATTCTTATAGAACTGCTTTTAATGTCCCATTTGGACAATATGAATGGAATGTCATGCCTTTTGGTTTGAAAAACGCCCCTTCTGAATTTCAAAAAATCATGAATGATATTTTCAATCCATATATGGATTTTATTATTGTCTATATTGATGACATTCTAGTATTTTCTAAAACCTTTGAGATACATGTCAAGCATTTTGATATTTTCAAAAAAGTTGTAATACAAAATGGCTTAGTTATTTCTAAACCAAAAATGAGTTTATTCCAAACAGATGTTCGATTTTTAGGACATCAAATTTGTCAAGGGAAAATTACTCCTATTCAAAGGGCCATTGATTTTGCTGACAAATTTACTGATGTTATTACAGATAGGACTCAACTACAGAGATTTCTGGGAAGTTTAAATTATATTTCTCCGTTCTATAAACATCTTTCTAGAGACTTAGCTTCGCTATATGACAGGCTAAAGAAAGATAATAAGTCTCTTTGGAATGAGACTCTTACCAATCTGGTAAAAGATATTAAGCGGAGAGTGAAATCACTACCCTGTTTAGCACTAGCCAACCCTGCCTGGCAAAAGATTATTGAGACGGATGCGTCGAATATTAGTTATGGAGGAATTCTTAAACAGATTAATCCTCATGATAAGAAAGAATATTTGATTAGATTTCATTCTGGGAAATGGAACGAAGCCCAGAAGAAATATGCGACAGTAGCACATGAAATGTTAACTATCGTTAAGTGTGTTCTCAAATTCCAGGACAATTTGTACAATCAAAAGTTTTTGATAAAAACTAACGCTCAATTAGTCAAATTCATGTTTGACAAAGACTTTAAGCACGATACCTCGAAATTGATATTCGCCAGGTGGCAAGCACAATTAGCCCCTTTCGATTTCAATATCCAAATATAAAAAGGGAGTTGATAACTCGTTACCTGATTTTCTATCCAGGGAATACATTCAATAAATCATTTTTTTTAGAATTTTTCTTGATGATGAAACTCTCGTCGCAATATTGAGAGTTCTTATTTCTTTGCCTAGAGATATGAAAAATCTTATTATTAACAAAATTGTTGACAAAATATTAAGTGAAGATTTTTCTCATATTTAGATTGCATACTATTTAGATAATAGTTATCTGACAGATTATCTCTCCGAATGATAACAAAAAGATGTTGTGTTTGCAGGATGGATCCACCTTGGATTCACATCAAAGGAAGAGGAAGGAGAAGAACAGCCCCAAGCAAAGGCAATTATGGTTCATATGGAACCAGATCATCTCAAGGATCGTCATACAGATCTGAATCAAATTCCCCTGTTATACAAACAGGAAGAAGAACGTTAATTAATAAAAGAACTTCTTCTCAAGAAGAGTCTTCATCCAATTCGCAGCAATTGGTTAATTTGAAAGATATTTCAAAAGATAGCCCATTATATGCTCATATGCATGCCTATCTGGAAGGAAAGAAGCAAAAAGATACTTTTGTTTCAATCATAAAGGAGGATTCTGATGATATTAAGTCCTATGAAAAATTGCAAAAAAGAGAGATGATATTTCTCTTAGAAAATTCAGATTTGCAGAGAAAAGATGAACCTTGGAAAATATTCCAACGGCACCTTGTTAATGGATTATACTTTCCCGGAGAGTCATATAAGACTCGATCTTATTATAAAGAAATCTTAATGAGCATAGGAAGTGTAGAATTTCAGCACTTCTCCAGCATAGGTAATAACCCCCACAAAAAAAGTTATAACTTTTCAAAATTTATTATCAAACAGATTATATCTGTCGAAGATTGGGGTATGTCAACTATGAAAGAGAGACAGATAAGCATTAATAATGCTAGGATGAATTTTACTTATTGGGATTATATCCGAGCATTTGATGTAGCGCTGTATTATAACAACGACAAACACAAACATACGTGGTTTGTTAAAGTATGCGCAAAGATTTTTGCTGATAATATACCAAATTGGTTTATTAATTGGTGGTCATACCACGGTCCGACTGTCAAAATTCTGCCGGAGCCATTCTTAAACTTATATAAAGAATGGGCCAAAGTATCACCAGATTTGAACAGGTTATACCAAGAAGATCATGTCAGTTGGATAGAGAAAATAGATCAAATCTATTTCTTTATCGAATTCTCCATTCCATGGATACATAAATGGGCCCCTGAAGTGGGATTTAATGAAGAAAATATTTCTACTCTGTATAGGACATATTTTAATAATTGCTGGGATAAATTGTTAAAACAAGATCCTAAGACCAAGCAATTAATTGGTCAAGAACTTATGGACACGATTAAGGAAAAAATTGTTGATTACAAAACAATTCGCCCGGATAATATTGTTAAAGATACCTCAGTCCAGCATATTGCCCGAAGGATCTCTTTTCAAGAAGGAGATAAGGAACAGATGATTCAAGATTATCTTAAAGAAGTAAGAAAAAATCTACTTCAAACAATAACTCAGATTGATAAATCGGACTTCAATGAGAAGTGAAACTAGTAACGACGTGGAAGACTCACAACGTGTCGAATCAGAACATATGCTGTCGGCCACTGAATTGCAAGAAGCGGAAGACTTCTTACAGCAAATGCAGGCCTTAGATAAAGGCAAGAAGACAAAAGAGACATAGCCATGTGAAGTCAAGTGAAGACATGTGAAGAGTGGCCCACCAAACAGTAGATTTACTGTTCAGAGACCTAGATGAGGGCCCTTTTTGTACTGTACATAGACTCTTTGTGTCTTTTTCTTTTTCTATATAAGTGTTAGCTTATTTTGAGAGAAGCATCAGAAAAAATTAAGCTCTCTCTTTTTTTCTTTGTTTTGAAGTTTTGTAAATCTTTTTGTAATCTTTCCGAAGTACTGTTTCGATCATCATATAAATAAAGCGGTCAGTTATTCAGAGTTCTTTGGATCTTGAAGACGTCCTTTATAAGGTATTTATTTTCTTTTTAGTCTTTTATTTAGTATGTTTCTCCTAGCCGTGACTATGTCTGGCTAAAGACTATCTATGTCGAATAACTAACGTCTCTCCTATATAGACCATGAACGGATCTAAGCTCTATTTAAATATAAAGAAATTTTAGTATGGATTTTCGACTTGGTTCTGAGATCGAGGTACAGTCGAATCTAGCACTACTCTTATTGGCTTTGTCTTAGTGACTCCGCCTGGCCAGCCGTGGTTTTAGCCCGAAAGATGAGTTTTGATAAGTAGGGCATTCCATACCCTGTTAGAACTGCCAGGCACATGGGCTCAATAAGTTGTATGTATTAGATTCTGACAGACCCTTTGCTCGGGTAAAAGGTTTACCATGCATTCTGAAAACTATGTCAATATTCCTGTATATTTCGATTCTTTCGCAGGCGGACTACCGCTAGCTTAAGGATGCTAGACTTGCTTGATCTATGACTGGGCGGACTACCGCCAGGTCCTTGATCCTGTAAAGATGGTATCAGAGCCAAGAACTTTTCATGGAATATATGAGATAGAGGTGAAATATTCGACATAGATTTTAATCTTTCACCCATGGATCTGGGAGATACAAGTACTAAGAGTACTAGATTAGAAGAGGTAGATATACCTCATAACCTTGACTTGTTAAACAGGTGGACAATTCCTAAAGTCCATATAAAAACTATTTATGACTATGGTTGGTTTGATAAACTTTCTTCTAAACAATTAATTAAAACAACTGAGCAGTCTCTTACTTTAAATTCTTCTAAACAGACTATTCGCTTGTTAAATGAACGAGATGTGATTTTTTATAAAAATCAGTATAATTATTTGCATATTGGTATGGTTCAAATTGTCTTTAAACCTTTGACTCTTAAAGGGTTGCCTGAGACTTTTTTAGCTGCTCTTTGCGATGCTAGAAATTTAAATTTTCAACAGTCTCTTATGGGTTCGATAGAATCTACGGTGGCCTATGGTCCGATTTATTTTAATACGCAACCCAATTTGTAGTTATCTCTTACTAATATGAATATTCTCGATGCTTTAACATTAAATGTTAAAACTAATGGTTATAATTATGCACCTGGTTCGGAGCGTATCTGTTTATCTTACCGAATCTATTTTAAATTGTTATCTACTCTTAATCCTAGATGTAGATTATATGATATTTCCAATCAAACTATTTTGGTGGAGACTAATTTTGCAAGGTCCAAGGTCACTACTAGAAGACCTATTAAGTGGGAAGAAATAGATTTCCCAACTTCATGGACTCTAAATTCGGTTATATCCCCAAATCAGTTAACTGATGCTGTTACTAATTCTGATTTTTCTCACATTTATTATTATTATTATTATTATTATTATTATTATTATTATTATTATTATTATTATTATTATTATTATTATTATTATATTGTTATTATTAGCTTTATTTTGAAATAATTCTGGACTTGATATTTTATGAAAGATGATACTAATTATTATAATATTATTTTATTTCTCCTATTTTTTTTTTCAAAATCAAAAGAATAGAAAGTATTTCGAAAAATAGTAAAAAGTTAAGGTAATTGTAATTTTTTGAATTTTTAAAAAAAGCTGTGAAAACCGTTCTTTGAATTTTTCATTAGTTTTGTAGTGTTTGCAATTTTTATTTTTTATTTTTAGATTTTAAATTAATTTTCATAATTCATAATTCTTAAATACTCTTTTTTGCGGTGCTGACACGTATGCGCTATAACTTCTCCTATATATATATATATATATATATATATATATATATATATACTAGTATTCGTGTCAGCGCGTTGCGCGGGTATTTTAAAATGTATTAATTATATATATATATATGTACTAGTATTCGTGTCAGCGCGTTGCGCGGGTATTTTAAAATGTATTAATTTTATAATTTAAAAATAACTAATATGAATTATTATTGAGTAATAGAAATGCATATGTTATCGTATATAATATTTTTATTTTATATAAACACTTGATGCTAGTAAAATTAATTTTACCCTAATTCTTTTAACATGTTCTTTGTGATAAGAGAAAGTAATTGTGTGTCAATAACACAAACATATATGTTTATTAGTGAATATATCATAGTATGATTTATTTTAGTATATCTAATTGTTTTCGTTATCACTTTTTTTTTTTTTTGTATTATAAAAATTTAAATTTTGTACATATGATAACAATTCATTATATAATTGTAAATAATGAATCTAAATTTAAATCTAATAAATTGAATGAGTGGTTATAAAATTTTGAACTTGAACCCATAATATTCAAATTCTGAATTTATGTATGTTTAATAGTCTAAAAGATGTAGTAAATGATCTAGTACTATAATAGTAAAAAAATATTACAATTGCGTAATACATTAAAGTGGAAGTGTATGAAAGTAATTAAAAATAAGATAATCATATGTTTCTAGAAAAGAAGCAATATTCATAATTTAACAAAGCTATATTGGCAAATTCTTAGCCATTTGTATTAAATCGAACATGAAGTTGAAGCTTGCAATATATTATCACAATTTTGTTAGAAGTAAACGATACTCCTAATTAAGTGTGCAATCAAATAATCAAATAATAATACCAGTGATAACCAAAACTAATAATCAAATAATTGCTAAAAAAATCAAGTATGATTATTTCTTATTGATTCCCTATATATTTATAGTGATAAAGTTTTTACTGGCAGATAAAAATTAATAGAAGACTTTGTGACAATAACACCATAAGCTTTTAATCAATGACTAATTGTAAAAATTATTAATATTTTCAAATAACTTCACTGAAGAATTTATTATAATAATAGAAAAATGCAAGAAAATTTTTTATACATTATTGTAATGTTAAAAAAATGCAAGTAAAATCTTTGGACATTTATTTATCAGTATTATAATGATAATGATAAAAAGAAAAGCAAGCATAATCGTGTAAATTGCAATTAAACTTTCTAGTTTCTTTCATCCATTTTATCTTCTTTAGTCTTAAAATAAGAAATTAAAAATTAAATAATATCAACCATTGCATCTCTTTCATTATCCATATAAACGAAAGAAAAAACTGAAAATTCGTCAAAAAAACACAAAGATATAGTAACTTTTACATTTTAAATTTTAATTTCAATTTTAATATTAACTTTTACATTTTTAAAATTTATTAAAAAAAATAGGTAGTTAGCATTTTATTAGTAACAAAAATATTCAATTTATTTAAACAAAAAAAGAGATCAATACAACAGTTTTTAACGTAAACAAATTTTTAAAACCGTTTTTAATTTCTGTTTTTTTTTTAAAAAACTATTTAATATATCTACAAATTTGTGGTGTTGACACGTGACACTTTTTTTTCTCCTATTATATATATATATATATATATATATATATATATATACACACACACACTAGTAT
The DNA here is from genome assembly GCA_035578085.1 of Solanum pinnatisectum. NCBI lineage: Eukaryota > Viridiplantae > Streptophyta > Magnoliopsida > Solanales > Solanaceae > Solanum > Solanum pinnatisectum. Next base: position 8,952,616 of record CM069076.1, read on the forward strand.
ACGTGCCTGCGCGCGCATATTTAAAATATAATAATTTTTAAATTTAAAATAATTAATACGAATTATGATTGAGTAACAGAAATGCATGTATAATAATAAATAATATTTTAATTTCATATATACACTTATGTTAACAAAAAATACCACAATTATGTGCACTGAGAGTATTTTCTTCAAAGACACTAAACATTATTCTTACTATTCTTCTTCTTATAGTATAATGAAGATTGATAATATATGTGGCGTGTGTTGAATTGATATGTGCTAATTAATTAAATTTTGAATTAATAGATCAATCTAAAATCTAGTATTAAAAATATTTATAATACTTTACCTAAATCAAAATATAATTTGCAAAGCATGTTGCAATCTCTTTAGTACACTTCTTTCTCATTCAATCTTGCAAAATAAAACGTTTTTATTTAATCAAATACAATTTCATAAAATAAGAATATATAAAAAAAAGGAATGACGTTCATTTATCATTTAAAACAAAAGATACTATAATCAAATTATTTTTAAATAATTATTTATCGATATAATTTTGATGTTAAGAAGCCTTAGCCGGTAGTTGACATTCCAAATCCGTTAGATAACTTCCCAACCGACTGTATATATTCTCTACTAAGTAGAAAGAAAGACGTTTTTCAAGAGAAGAGATAAAGAAACGAAGAAAGGAAAAATGCAGCAATATGAAAATGGCAATGCAGGCATTAATGGCGGAATTCTTGCGGGAGTTGATAATCTACAGGCTAATGAGGATGTAAATGTGAATGCAGGCGTTAATGGAGAATTTGTGGTGAATAACCAGCTTCTGGATAATGGTCTTGCTGAAGAACAGAATAATATTGCAAATGTTAATGCAGCCTTTAATGGCGGAATTCTTGCGGGAGTTGATAATCTGCAGGATAATGAGGATCCGAATGTGAATGCAGGCGACTTAGTGTTGAATAACCAGTTTCTGGGTAATGGTCTTGCTGAAGAACAGAATAATCTTGCAAATGTTAATGCACCCGCAATTCTTGATAATGAACTGAATAATATATATGCAAATGGGAATGAAGGCATTAATGGCGGAATTCTTGGGGGAGTTGATAATCTACAGGATCCGAATGTGAATGCAGGCTTCGATGAAGACTTTGTGTTGAATAACCAGTTTCTGGGTAATGATGGTCTTGCTGGAGAACAGAATGATATTGCCAATCATGCTAATGCAGGAGGAATTCTTGATAATCGACAAAATAATGGGAAAAATGCAGGCTTTAATGGAGCAGTTCATGTGTTGAATAACCAGTTTCTGGGTAATGGTCTTGCTGGAGAACAGAATGATATTGCAAATCATGTTAATGCACCCGCAATTCTTGATAATCAACCGAATGCAAATGGGATTAATGCAGTAGTTGTGTTGAATAACCATGTTCTTGGTGGAGCTGATAACGAATTGAATGAGCATGCTACAAATGGTGAAATTGTATTATATAACTTAGGATTTCTAAATTTGGATCAGATGGATCGTATTCTGGAGGTCAGTAACAACATCATTCAAAATGAAGATGTCATTAATATCTTGGATCAAGAAAAGCTTGCTCTGTTCAGCGAGCTATTCGAGGCATCAATCGCTCCTAAAGAAGCAGCTATCGGAATGGTTGAGGCGGGCAATATAAATGAAGATGTAATTCGTGCATTAAATATGCAATCACAAAATTTGTTACGCCAAGCTTATATGTCTCTGGGCACTGGTCTAATGGAGGTGAGGAATAACCTAAATGAACATCAAATTAATGCCTATCTAGATATTCTCCATCAGAACAACATTTTCCCAGTCATTGCTAATGAGCAAGCGGCCAGAGGAAATAATAGATAGTCATAGCTTTGTGCCAGAAAATCCATCATAGTTACATATAATGCGATGTTTTCCTATTCATGAATTTGTGGCGTGTATGTTGTTCCAAACTTAAGTCATTCATTCATTGTTGTTTCTTTCCTTTCATACTCTTTTCACTCTCTGTAAGTGGAAATGCTGAGTTACAAGCTCTAATGGACTTAAAAGCCAGTCAAAAATGCTTTGCTCACTTTATGGACTGTTTCTGGTAATCCATGTGAAGGTATTGCTTGTAATGAAAAGGGTCAAGTTGCTAACATTTCTCTACAAGGGAAGTTGTCACCTGCTATTGAATTGCCGGGCAGAGAAATTTCTAATTTGGTTGAGCTATCTGATTTGTATTTGAATGTTAATGAAGAACTTGGAAACATGTCAAACTTGTAACTATGATATAATCATTTTACTGGTAGCATACCCACTCAACTAGGGACTCTAACAAAGCTCAATGTCCAATCAGTTAACTTGGGAGTGTTGACGAGGGTGGACTTGTATAGTCTTTTCAGTTCATTTCCTTCAAATTAAAACTTGCGGATGCTCCCCTACTTGATATCCGAAACAACAAGATTTCTGGCAATGTGCCTCCCTCTTGCTTTGAAGATATCGATTAGTTGGAGGTTTCCAGTATGAGAACAATCCAAACAATCCAGGACTATGTTTCCCATCCTTGCGAGTTTGTACATCTTTGGATCGCTCGAACCCTATGGAGTTGGCTCAAGTGGTTTATCTACTAGAGATATTCCAGAAACAGCTTATAATCTCAATCTAAATTGCAGCGGAAATGCCAGTACAACCTCACAGGCATCTGTTGTTGTAGGGGTTATTGTGGTTACTATGACATAGGAATTATTTCCTTCACGGCACTATAGAAGACGAAAGCAGAAACTTGGAGGTGGACTGGAAATGTGTGATAGCCGTCTCAGTATCGACCAGGCCAAGGAAGTTAATAGGAAGAATGGTCAGTCTTGAGTACTCGATTGGTTGGGATCCGTTGGCTGAGGGCCGGTGTTATGGTGGAGTGTCCCAAGAGATTCTGCAGAATCAATTTGGAAGAGGTGTAGTCAGCTACACAGTACTTTAATTTGCTAAGAGCAACTTTTCAACTACATAAGAGATGGATCACTTGTTGCTGTAACAAGAATTGCCAAAATTAGCAGTTCAATGCGTGCTGCTGCTGAATCGTCCAAATTCCGTGACTTGATTAGCGAAAATCGCTTTGTTATGTACACATGAATGTCCAGAGGAGTGGAGTGACCTTTTCAAGGAGTATTGGACTCGAACCCACAACGTAGTGGTAAGGACTGCAGCTTTAACCAACTCACCTAGATGATTTTCTGATAAAAGAGGTGCACAATAATATATATAATCCTTATTAACAAAGTACGATCCATAAATGATATTATGCTATCAACTTATTAAAATTGAATGTTTTTCTTCCGAAGTTTGATAAGTTACATTTATGTGCATATGTAAAATTTGAAGTAGAAAAAAATTCGACATTAAACGTAAAATAGAAAAACAACCTTTCCAATATAGTCTTGTTTCAATAAATCTTTTAAAATTTGATTTAAATTAATTATTTAGACATATTAAAAATTATATATAAAAAGGAGAACAAAGAAAGAGTTGCGTACTTGCGTTGATGTGTATTTCTTAGTTAGTTCTTTAATAGGGGATAGAAACGTGCATAGATTAGTATACTTTTTTTAAAAATCATATAATTTTGTGTTTATTTTGTTTTTTTTTTAAGAATAAAAATTTGAAAAAAGGTCGTAATTATAGTTTTTTAAAAATTGTGTATGATTCAAAAAATAATTCTAATAATTTATTTTATAATTTAATTATTTTTTGAAATTGTCTTATTTTTAAAATTGTTTTAGAATGTATCAAAAAGGTTTTATGCTTTATTAGAAATTTGTATTATTTTTTTTTAATTTTAAGTGATCATTAGCAAGAACAACTCTTCATGTTTCTCTTCCTCTACAATACACGTTCTATTCAACTACTCATCTTTTATTATTATTATTATTATTATTATTATTATTATTATTATTAGCTTTATTTTGAAATAATTCTGGACTTGATATTTTATGAAAGATGATACTAATTATTATAATATTATTTTATTTCTCCTATTGTTTTTTTTTTCAAAATCAAAAGAATAGAAAGTATTTCGAAAAATAGTAAAAAGTTAAGGTAATTGTAAATTTTTGTATTTTTAAAAAAAGCTATGAAAACCGTTCTTTGAATTTTTCATTAGTTTTGTAGTATCTGCAATTTTTATTTTTTATTTTATTTTTAGATTTTAAGTTAATTTTCGTAATTCATAATTCTTAAATTCTCTTTTTTGTGGTGCTAACACATAGGCGCTATAACTTCTCCTATATATATATATATATATATATTAGTATTCGTGTCCACGCATTGCGCGGATATTTTAAAATATATTAATTTTATAATTTAAAAATAACTAATATGAATTATTATTGGTAATAGAAATGCATATGTTATCGTATATAATATTTTGATTTTATATACACACTTTGATGCTAGTAAAATTAATTTTAGAAAATTTAAAAAGTTGGATAGCAACAAAGAATACAAAATAGGGCATGCAGTTAGATAACTTTTATTTTTCAATTCGAACTATAAGATCAATTTATTTATTATTTAATATTAATTTTTTTAGCTTTTAAATTTCAATTATTTTTCCCACGTCCCTTTTCTCTAGGAAAGAATGTGGATGAGATGGTCTATTATCAATAGGTTCCATTTTATTATTATTATTTTTATGTAAAATTTAGTATGCAGAGGTTTTATTTTCTTCAAATAACCTGCAATTGTAAAAATATATTATTTTTTTAAATAACTCGGCGGTTTTTTTTTTTTTTTTTTTGGTATTTGTAATTATGGTGCAGAATGATTTTTTATTTTATTTTCAAATAAATGGCAAATGGATTTGATTTTATTTTAATATTTTTAAAAGTTCCTTCGTAGAAGTTTTTTAAAGTTCCTATTTTTGGTCTTTGAATTATTTTATTTATTTATGTATGAAATATAGTCTATTAAAAGAAAAGGAAAAAAATCTTTAAAAAAACGCTCATTTTTTCGAGGAATTTAATTTTTAAGTATTTTGTTATTACGTGCTCCTAAAATTTAGCACCATTATATATATATTATGTATAATTTTAATTTTAATTTTAATTTTAATTTTAATTTCAATTTTAATTTTAACTTTTACATTTTTAAGATTTATTAAAAAAAAATAGGCAGTTAGCATTTTATTAGTAACAAAAATATTCAATTTATTTAAGCAAAAAAAAGAGATCAATACAATAGTTTTTAAAGTAAACAAATTTTTAAAACCGTTTTTAATTTCTGTTTTTTTTTTTAAAATGTTTTGTTATTTATTATTTAATATATCTACAAATTTGTGGTGCTGACACGTGACACTTTTTTTTCTCCTATTATATATATATATATATATACACACACACTAGTATACGTGCCTGCGCGCGCATATTTAAAATATAATAATTTTTAAATTTAAAATAATTAATACGAATTATGATTGAGTAACAGAAATGCATGTATAATAATAAATAATATTTTAATTTCATATATACACTTATGTTAACAAAAAATACCACAATTATGTGCACTGAGAGTATTTTCTTCAAAGACACTAAACATTATTCTTACTATTCTTCTTCTTATAGTATAATGAAGATTGATAATATATGTGGCGTGTGTTGAATTGATATGTGCTAATTAATTAAATTTTGAATTAATAGATCAATCTAAAATCTAGTATTAAAAATATTTATAATACTTTACCTAAATCAAAATATAATTTGCAAAGCATGTTGCAATCTCTTTAGTACACTTCTCTCTCATTCAATCTTGCAAAATAAAACGTTTTTATTTAATCAAATACAATTTCATAAAATAAGAATATATAAAAAAAAAGGAATGACGTTCATTTATCATTTAAAACAAAAGATACTATAATCAAATTATTTTTAAATAATTATTTATCGATATAATTTTGATGTTAAGAACTTCTTATCGATATAAACTTGAACATCTATATATAATCAAAATTTGTGATAAGTTTTACAATAAGTTTTTTAATTTTTTTAATGGTAATTTTATTGTTTTTTTCCAATCAGTTTTTGATTAATTTTTTTAATAATTTTAATAATAATTATTGTTTTTTGTGGTGCTGACACGTGACACTTTTTCTTCTCCTATGATATATAGATAGATTTGTATTAATTATTTTTAAGTTTAATAAAATACTAGTAAATAATTAACACGGTGCATTTATTATAATTTATATGTAGATATATAGAGAAAGATTTAGCAAAAGAATAGATTCCTAGTCCAATTCCAATTCCAATTGATATCCCTTATTTGAGATGAGCATAAATTGTTTCCATGAACAACAAATAATTGAAATTGTAAGTTTCTCCAATATTTGTTCTTTGAATCTCTCCCTCCCTCATACATTATGATTTCATTCCTATGAAAGTCCTTGTTGTTGTTGGACCTTAATTTATATGTCTAATATTATTTTAGTCCTTGTACTAATTGTACTTGGGATCTCGATTAGCCTCTTTGATGGTTGTTAAGAGACTTAACCCAGGCCTACTGTTAATTAGAACTCCCCGGATCTAAACAATTATATAAGATGATTTCTTCTCATCACTTGCTATGCATTTTATCCATCTCACTGTGATTTTACAGAATGCATTTTATCCATCTATAATGTTTGATTTGTATATGCAACCATGTTTTTATTTAATAATATCCTATGTATTTTTTTCCTCAGATGAATAAGAGAGTTGCAGTTGAAGTTGATAGACTTTCAGATCTTCCTATTAATGTCATAAACTTGATTCAAGAGTACGTCCATCTTGATGCTGCTGCACGAATGAGTATCTTGTCTAGTAAATGGAGATACATTTGGGCTTCACACCCAAAACTCTTAATCTATGAACACTTCTCTAGAAACAGAAATCAATCAGGAATAATACATGTAATCAACAAAATCCTGTCAAACCACTCATTTGGAGAACCTATTAAGACATTTTTCCTTGACATTATACCAATACATTTCTCCGACCACTCTCTTCTTGATCAATGGATGTTGTTCTTGTCAAAAAATGGCCTGTTGGAACTCACCCTTAAGAACAACAACAATGTCAATGCTCCATATAAATTGCCCTTGTGCGTATATAGCATTGTATTACTGCAACAATTGTATCTGTCCAACTGTATTTTGCAACCACTTAGTTGCAATTTCAGAAGGCTGGAGAATATTTCACTTACTGATGTTATCTTTGATTTAGATAACGAGTCATCATCCTGTTTCGTCCTCTGCTTACCAATCCTTAAGAAGCTGTCTTTTGTAAGATGCAGAGGTCTTTATCCCTTAAATATACATGCCCCTCAACTTGTAAGTTTCGCAATGTCTGGCAGAGGCAGTGGCACCTTTAACTTTCATAGTATCCTCAAATGCCAGAAGCTCGATGAACTTATTTATTACCCACAAGAAGAAGTTTCACAAAATGATGAGATGATTAACATGCCACAGCTTCCAATCATCTTCCCTAAAATCAGACACTTCGTTTTTGACCGATACTCCCTCAAGGTAATATAATATGCAAATATTTTTGTTTTTTCTCTTAGAATGCATGATGCAAATAACATACTAATTAACTTATTTGCCGGGTATATGTCTAGTTTTTGGCATCTGGTATTGTTGCAAAGTGGCTCCCGAGAAGCTTTAAAACCTTGAGCATTCTCCATTTGTGTGACTTGGATCTTAATAACAAAGAGCAAATGCGTTACCTTGTATACTTGCTAACAAGTTGTCCAAATCTGAGTGAGTTGTGTACTGTGGTGAGTTGTTGAATTCATAATTATTATTATTCCTGATCCATGATCAAACTATGAATGTATTACTAATCTATACTGCATTATATATGTTTTGTTCTTTTAGATCGATTGTACGAAGAGCAATGGATTGAAAGCAAGTCTTTCGGAAATAGAGCGCTGCAAGAATATTAAAGAACTTAATAATCTTGAAATTTTGAATTTAAAAGAATTCCAGGGTTCATTGGAGGAATTTTGGTTTGTTATGTCTGTTCGCGCCTCTACGCCGTTGCTCAAGAAAATAATCGTTTCATTCCATAGCGGAGTTGATGAAGAGAAAGCCTCAAGGATTTACCAGTGGTTGACATGCGTGACGATTATGCCTGGATTACCTCTTAATAAACCACAAATAATATGTGAACCACTGGAAAAAATATGAAGTTAGATTATATGGATGCTGTAAAAGATTGAAAGCATGGCATATCCCTTTTTTGTCAGAGATATATAAGCTCATGAAGAATTTTTGGGTAAAAGAGTGTTTTATCCTTGGTGAACTTTTGAATTACAATTACAAGAATTCCTATTGTTTTCATGATTTTAAGACAACTAATTTCTGCTCACGTGCGTTGCTTTTGAAGCATGTGTTTGATATAAAAAAAAATATATAAAAAGAAAAAGTACAAGTTCAAAATGATGAAATGAGATCTTATTTTAGTTTGTATGAGTAGTGAACTCAAGATGCCTGTTGATCTCAAAAGTTTGTAGGGTATAACACAAATATAAAACACTTGGATTAAAAATATAAAGGTCACATTTTTTCTTTTTTTATCAACTCCTAAATCGGACGAAAATTTTAGAATAAGAATTGACATTTCTGTAAGCTATTTAAAAGAATACTTATTTGTGTTATTTTTGTAAGGCGGTTAGGAGTTTGGTAACCGCACACATAGCCCCGAAGGCAAGTAATAAGGCTACAAGCAATATGATTATACATGATACCTCAACTTGATCTCAACTAACAACTAAACACTCCAACTCGTCCTCACTATGGTGACTCACATTAATGGTGATGATGAAGACAAGGACAGCATTAAAAGCAATAGAGGTGTCTCTATTGACTTTCCCAACATCAGAAACAATTGTGGAATCATTTCATTGGCTCCTCTGTCTTACAGAGTAGTGTGATGGGATGAGTCTTTAGCGGCTAAACATGCCAATGGTACTCCAAGTAGTTGTCAGTACAAGATAGACTTGATAGAAGCGAGATGTGACAAGTATGTAGCATCGTGCACGAACAGAACAAACAGTACTCAAATCCTTTGGTAATGTTGTTGATACACTTTCAAACACTGTCTATATTTAGGAAACACACAAACATATGGCAAGTGGAATTGTGCATTAACACAGAAAAGGGGAGACTACCTCACAAGCTAAGAAATTTCTTTTACTTATCGCTTCTTCTGTTTTATGGGATTCATTAATTCTCAGACAAACTCCTCTAACTAGTCTTATTGGTTCAAGTATATATTTGTCGATCCGAAGAAAGTAGACAGGATGGGGAAAATGGAATCTGTTCAACAATATCAAATGATAGCGTCATTCAAAATGTATTTCACATACCACAATTCAAAATGGATATTTTGTGTTAAAATTGAAGTCTGATGTAATGGAACTGGATTTGTCAATACTCAATGATCCTGCTAATCATGTGTTTTTTGTGAATAGGTATGTTACTTTGAGAGAAGGTATTTTTCCCTTTAGGCATTACAGGAGGTCAGTTACAGGCTTTGTGATTAAACTAGAAGAGTCTCTAATATCCTCGAAATCAAAGAAACAGCCTACAGTCTCAAGAAGCCTTGCATCCACAGTAGCTGAGTTAATTTGACGATCAACTACAATGTACAGAACAACAAATAAATGGGATATTCTCTCACGAAATAAGATTCAGCTTTCTCTTCTTCTTCATCCTCTTCTACTTCATATTACCAACATCAGTTTCTGCCTTGAGGCGAGCAGAGCCATTTCAATCAAGTTAGAGAGTCAATAGGGATATCGAAGTGTAGTTCATCAAAACAGTTGCTACTTACCTATAGGAGATCAGATCAATTGCTGATGCTCTCAAAGTAGCAGGCTCTCCGGTGGCTGATGATGAACTAGCAGTCAAGATCTTGAGTGGCCTAGGTCATGAGTACCGTGAAATCACTGCCCCAATAAAAGTGCGCGACACAACCCTAAGCTTTGAGGAACTAGTCCAGAAACTCACAGACCATGAACTCTTTCTCAACCATCAAGATATTGACAGGTCATCCTCCATCATCACGGCTGCCGTTGCATAAATGACCAACTTTCAGCCTCAACATCAGAAGAATAATCGTAGCTTCCCCAATCAATCTTTACAACCACATACTCCATAACAGGCGGTCCTTGGAAATCAATAAAATGGGAGACAACCCAGGCAAGCAGTAAAATGCCAACTCTGCCACAAGATCGGTCACACGGCTGATGTGTGTCGCTCAAAATCGCACAACCACTTTGAAGCCACGGTTAACTTTGTGTCAAATCATCCAACAGGTGCAAATCCTTGGATCCTTAATTCTGGAGCAACCCATTATGTCACAATAAATTCAGATAATCTTGAAGAATACACTAGCAATAAGGAAGTGTCCATGGGTGACGGTAAAACTATTCCCATTACTCACACTGGTTTCACTCAAACTAAGGCTTCTAACTCCAATTTCATGCTCTCTAACACTCTTTGTGCTCCAGCTATAAAAAAGAACCTTATTTCTGTTGCTAAGTTCTGCACTGACAATCTAACCTCAATCGAATTTTTTTCACACTTTTTTCTTGTGAAGGATCTTAAAACTCGGAGACTACTGGTACAAGACCGAAATAAACATAGACTCTATGAGTGGCCCCAGAGGGATCCTATGTCACCTTCCACCCACTTCACCTCTACCAAAGTTTCTCGTCAACTATGGCACCGTCGCTTGGGTCACCCTTATCTGAAAATCCTAGACTTAGTACTGAATAAATTTTCCCTTCCCTTTTCCACCAAAGAAAAGTTTCAGTTTTGTAATTCTTGCTCATCAAATAAAACTCGTCGTTTGCCATTTCAACGACTCACTTTAAATAGTAATGCCCCACTTCAAACTTTGTTTAGTGATTTATGGGGTCCATCACCCATTTTATCCATTGATAAAAAGTTGTATTACTGCATTTTTGTTGATCATTACACCAAATATACTTGGTTGTATACAATAAAAAACAAAAGTAAAGTCGCTTCAATTTTTGCAATTTTATCCTTTAGTGGAAAGCTTTTTTAAACACAAAATTGTCTCACTTTATACTGATGGAGAGGGTGAATACACAGGTCTTAAACACTACCTACAATGCAATGGCATTGAACATTTAATCTCCCCACCCTACACACCCCAACAAGTTGCCATAGCTGAACGACGACAACGTCACATTGTCAAAACAGCTCAAGCTCTTCTCAATGAAGCCGCCCTACCATCTGAACTATGGTTCTTTGCCTGTCACCATGCTGTCTATCTCATAAATAGACTCCCTACACCTAGCCTGAATAATGATTCTCCTTATAAAAAATTATTTGGCGAACCTCCAAAATACATTTCGCTAAGAATCTTTGGTTGTCTTTCTTATCCATGGCTTAAACCATATATTCAAAATAAATTTCAGCCTAGATCTACACCGTGTGTCTACTTAGGAGCTTCTATTGTTCATCATGCACACCTCTGTTTTGATCCAGTGCACTCAAAAATATTCGTTAGTCGTGATGTTCAATTTTGTGAAGATATTTTTCCTTTTACTCAAATGTTCTCATACTTGAAAAATAAGTTTTCCACGTTAAAATGGGAAATCATCGAGTCCCAAGTCTATAAGGATACTCATCTAGAAGTTCAATACAACTTGGACTCCAATCTCGTTCCAACTCTTCCGCCGCCTATCCTCATTCCCCTAACAGTTCCCTCTTATTCAAACACTCTAGAATCCATAATTGAAAGGTAACTACCAGCAGTCTCCACTTCATCAGGTATGATTCCTATCGCTTCTCAACCTCCTTCACTGTTTAACGATACCGCCCCCAACATCTCTTCTTCATTACCCGATTCCAGTCCTCCCCCATCAATATTAAACCAGCAGCAGCCACCTAATCCTCCAACAAGTATGCCAACTGCGCTACCCCTCTACCCTCCGGTGTGGTCGCAAGGTCCAAAAATAATATATTCACACCAAAGAAACACTTCAGTTTTTTGGCTCACCTTTCTCCCACTCCAACTACCTTTAAGCAAGCCATCAAGCATATTGAATGGCAGAATGCTATGGATGGAATACGAAGCCTTAATGAAAAACCATGCTTGGGAACTAGTACCTAGACACTCGATGAATAATGTAGTTGATTGTAAGTGGTTATTTCGCATTAAAAGAAAAATTGATGGTTCTATTGATAGGTACAAAGAGCGATTAGTAGCAAAAGGTTTCACACAATGTCCAGGCTTGGACTTCATGAAACTTTCAGTCCAGTTGTCAAACCAACCACCGTTCGAATTGTTCTTTCAATTGCAATTTAAAATAACTGGAAAGTTCAGCAGTTTGACGTGAACAATGCCTTTTTGCAAAGTACCTTACAGAAGCAAGTATTTATGGCTCAGCCGAAAGGCTATGTCAACTCTAATTTTCCCAATCATGTATGCCGTCTCAAAAAGGCTATTTATGGCCTAAAACAAGCTCCACGTGCCTGGTATAAAGCTCTCAAATCTCACTTGACTAAAATTGTGTTTGTTAAGTCTGAATCAGATGCTTCTCGATTTATCTTCACATCTAAAGCTGTCACGATGTATGTTCTGGGGTATGTTGATGATATCCTCATTACTCGGAATTACCCAACCTTGGTCGCATATGTAATCAACTCTCTGGCCTACAAGTTCTCCCTAAAGAACCTTGGTGAACTCAACTATTTTTTTGGGATCGAAGTCAAACATGTTCCGAATGAGATTGTCTTATCACAGTCCAGATACATACTTGAGATTCTCTCAGATATGGATATGTCCGACTGTAAAGGAGTTACAACACCCATGTGCTCAAGTTCACCATCCAAAGCAGGCGATGGTTCCCCTCCTGCCGATGCAACCTTGTATCGACGCACTCTTAGTAAGTTGCAATACGTATCATTCACGCGTCCTGATATTGCATTTGCAGTTAACAAACTATCACAGTTTATGCAATCATCGAGTCTGGAGCACTGGAAAGCAGTAAAAAGGGTTCTTCGATATCTCAAGGCATCATCAACATCGTGTTTGCAAATCTCTCGCCACTCTGATAATAATCTATATATGTACGCCGATGCCGATTGGGCAGGTAATCCCTGTGATAGAATCTCCACATCTGGTTACATACTCTTCTTGGGACCAAATCCTATCTGTTGGTCCTCTAAGAAGCAACAATCAGTTGCTCAGTCTTCTACTGAAGCAGAATACAAATCGGTAGCCAATGCACTCTCTGAAATTTACTTGGGTCCACAACCTGTTGAATGAGTTACGCTATCCAATCTCGCAAACGACAAGCATTTTTTACGATAACATTGGTGTTTCATATCTCAGCAAAAATCCAGTCTTCCACACTAAGATGAAGCACATTGCAGTAGACTTTCATTATCTCCGCAACAATGTGAACTCCGATAGAGTGATAGTCAAATATCTTCCTACCGTGGATAAAATTGCAGACACTCTCACAAAGCCGCTGCCCAAACCTGCTTTCTTTCGGTGTTTATCCAAGTTAGGTGTTGTTGCACCACACCTAACTTGAGGGGGTGTGTTGAGATACTCAGTAGTCTATTATAAATTCTTATCAAGTTGTTAGAGTAGATATCATTTGACTCAATCTTTTCCACAACATTAGATTATGTTGTTAAAGTAGTTCCTTAGATTTAGTCAAGTTAGTTACACATTAAGTTGTTAGAGTAGTTACATCTTATTGTATTTAAGTTGATGTTACGATTGAATAAGATAATATTGGAATTTTGCTTTTATTCTCAATCTCTTTACATAACACAAACATAAAACACCCGGATTTAAGTTCACACTGAAGAGAATATCTGCATCACCAACTTTGCATAATGATGTGATTCGAAGATAAGATTTAGATGATTGCAATAGTAATATATCATTCCATGTTGAAGGAAAACGAGTAATATGTCTCTGCCATTTTCTTTTTGGAGTTTGCTCTAAAATCCACAAATCCAAGTATCCAATTATCCATTCTCTGTAATCTATGACCACTAATTTACCCTTCACCTCTATCAACTCGTAATAGTGCATTGATTCATGAGATGCATTCCACAATGCAATAGTTTCATATTTTTCGGATTTAACATCAATTGCAGCTATAGCACCATCATCCATAAACTGATAGATAACTCCACTAACGCAAACACTGGTTTAGAAAACGGAATAGAAAAGGAAATGCTTTGAGTCTCTCTCCATGATTCGTCTATGCCTAAAGTGTAAACCCACTATCTTTGTTTGTACCTTTCATATGTTGTAAAAAAAACTTTGAACTTCTTTTCTTTTGGCTCAAAACCTAATGAATAGTTACAAGGACAAAATTCTTCCTTTATGTTGGGAAGAAATCTTACTTCTCTGGTACTCGGATTGAAAATTGCAGCAAGTCATATAGATAATGGTGTTGGAAAGTTATATGCCCAGCCAAAGCATACCAGAATCATACTTACATGAATGCACATAATTTATGTTAAAACACATAAACTTTCTAAAATTTAATTCAAGATTTACCTCTGGAAGCGTGAGCAGATACCTTCAAGCGAATCCACATGCTAGTCCACAAACTGGATGACAGTTTTGCGGTCTTCTACAGTGATACCAAGTTCACTTCCGAACTCTCAATACTTGGGTGGGCAAGTATTTTATTGAAAACTCATTCACCTTTCAAGGGTTAGAAGAATCCCTATTTATAGAGATTTCTTCCTAGTCCAAGGAGAAGGAATATCATGTCTTTCCTTAGAATAGAAAAACACATGTACATCTCCCTTTCCTTAAAATAGAAAAAGACATGTACATCTCTCTTTCCTTAGAATAGAAAAAGTAACGTCCTTCTCCCTTTTTTTAGAATAGAAAGTGATATACTTCTCCCTTGTCTTAGATCTAATAGAGAAAGACACGTAATTCTCTCATTCCTTAGAAAGAGAAAGACACATAGTTCTCCTCTTTCCCTTTAGAATAAATTTTGAGTTCTAGTCAAATATGGGCACGGAAGGAACCACAGAATTAATTAGTGAGGCTTCCTATTATGGAAATAATTCTGAATAATTAATTTGAATTATTCTTACCATAATAAATTACAAATCATTCCACTAGAAATTTGTAATTGCACTCCTCTATTTATATTTTGAAATTCCCCATTAAACACATATGTAATTCCCCATGTTAGAATTACAGATACTACTCAATAAATTAAATTACTGAGGAACTTAAGTTGATGATCAATTTCCTTTAGAGCACTACTTAACTTATTTCATGTGTCAGATTCATAAATCCACTTGCAAGGTTTGACACGATGAAAAATTTTAAGCTTCTCAAAAAGGCATATCATCAATATCTATATCGAGACATGGATTCCGTCAACTAACTTATTATTTCACCAATATATATATTATCATCATCCAATCTACCAGGTATATAAACCCATCTTAGAAACTCACCTTTTAATAAATCAAATCGATAATTAACATATAAGGATCATAACAGTTATATTAGGATTAATAATATAAATACATTTAATAGTTTAGAGAATATGCTTCTGTGAGTTAGTCTAAAGCAACTATCTATACTCGGTCCCGTTCAATACATACAAAATGCACTAGCACAAGAAGTTGGAACTATACTATTCCCATAATAAAGATAAACTACATATAGTCTTGTGCTACAATCATACAGATGACATGTCCAATTCCCATCATAGATTGTGAACAAAAATGTTTATACTTATAAGAACCGATGATTTAAACCTCTGTGTATAAGCTTAAACTCTATACACTAAATCATCTACTATATAAGTAAACAATAAAATAAACCATTAATGCAATTCATCTGAGAATATGCAAGAACATGGACGTCGAGGTCATTAAATCTCGCAATTTGCAAAAAGGGAGCGGAATCTTTTTCATCTTCTCTTTGCTCAACCGTGCAAAAAAATGATTCCCTTTCGCGCAGAAAGAATTTTGTTCCACCAGGACAGCTCATAGAACGACAACTATGAATATTCATAAAAACAGATTCGGAGACCAGAGACTTACAAAATTTTATAATACACTTGAAACGCAATAAAGACTCCACTGGAAGCCATGTTAATATTTCAAAGATAATTTCTTCGTGAATTGATAGATTCATCTTTTTATTCATAGTTGGACGGTTTTTTTAGGTCTAAAATCCTTGGCGTATATTTATGAGTTGATTTGTATCGGGGTTTAATACATTAGGAATCTTTTTTTTTTTGAAAAAAAGTAGTAGACCTTTTTTCTTACACCGGAAAGGGTTTTTCTTGGATTTCATTTGTTTTGCAGGATGCCAGTAATACTAGGGACAGCTTTTGTAGAATTTGCTCTTTTGTGGTAGTTTCACATTACTTTGATGTTGCTTACTGGCAGTGAGGATCTCAGTATTGTGGACTGTCAAGACTATCTTATTGTTGTCTCGCTCGGCAGTCGGCTGTGTCTGTAGAGCTAGATGAGCCTTATTGGCAAGGTATTGGTCCCGGTATTATTGATTCCAGAACCAGGTTGCACTCGTTGGCCATGTCCCGGAGATGTTATTTAACCGGTCATTACTTGCCACGTGTCGTTGCATCATTCATCCACCTACTCGAGACATTTTATATGCTTTTCGAGATAGTGAATATGTATGAACTAACTGTAGGGACATGACCACATGCCAAGGACTACCATTCTTTGATTTGTTACCTTTTTTTCTCAATTCTTTTTTTGGATCTCTCAAATAATTCAAAATTGAGCATAACGGATACAAAGAATTTATGTATCCAAATTCCAAACCCATGCCAATAACAAATAGTTGTCCAAGGGTTTTACCCAAATAAAAAGTTTTAAATGGAGCAAGGAGGCACTGCAAAACTGAATGAGCTAGGTGGAACGTAATTTGTATCAGTTGTTTGGTATTAAAAACTATTGCGACTCTTAAATGGTAAGAGGCCAGAGTAAATTGGAATTTGTCGTCTTTATTCCCATTGCAAAACTAGGGTTTTCTTTTTGATTTGCTGCTTCCGCTGAGTTCTCGATTGGTGTTGCTGCTGCTGTTTGTTTAGATCGGTTCGACCTAAGGTAGTTTAATTTTTTTGTTTTGGAATTGTTCGTGTCTTGCTGTGTTTACATCTTATTTTGACAATATGTCTGGAAAGAATGATTCTCTCCAGTCCGTTAATGCTCAATTAGATGGTAAAAATTATGCATATTGGAGTTATTTCATGAAGAATTTTCTTCGTGGGAAGAATATGTGGGGTTATGTCATTGGAGTTAAAGTCAAACCTAAAGATGATAAGGCTGCGTATTTTGCATTATTGGTAGACTCATGGGAAACTGCTAACTCCAAGGTTATCACTTGGATCAACAATTCTGTAATTCAGTCAATTGGTATGCAATTGGCTAAGTATGACACAGCAAAGGAAGTTTGGGATCATTTGGAGAGACTGTATACTCAGTCAAATTTTGCTAAGCAGTACCAGTTGGAGTATAATATTCGTCTCTGAGCATTCAAGATTTCTATGCTGCAATGTTTGATTTGTGGGATCAATTGGCTCTTACTGAATCTGCAAAGTTAAAAGTTTTTGAGTCATACATTGCTAGGAGGGAAGAACAATGTTTGGTTCAATTTTTGATGGCATTCTGCGTGGGACAATCCTTCATCGATATCCTCTCCCCATAGTTGATTCTGTTGTTCATGAACTGATTGCAGAAGAGACCCATATCAAGTCTCAAGTAGATAAAGGGTCTACCGCAACTAATACTCCTGCTGTGTTTGCTGTTTCAACTGATCAGTTTAGACCATCACGTTCTCGACAATTTCCTAAAGTTGCATTTGATGAGTGTGCATTCTGCAAACAAAAAAAATCATTGGAAAACTTAATGTCCATTGTTACTTAACAATGCAAAACAACCTCAATCTGGACAACAGCAGAAGTTTGGGCAGCAGAAGTATGGGTTATGCTCCCTTGATGCTCGTCCTCCACAGTTCACTGCTACTGCTGCACTTTCTGTAGATACTAAGTCTGTTAGCACTATACTTCCCTCTCTTTTTACTTTTAATAGGTAGATATTTTGGCAAACATTCGCCTTCAGAAACAAGAAACATGAATAATTCCTTTATATATATATATATATATATATATATATATATATATATATATATATATATATATATATATATAGGTAGAGTGTAAAAAGGGATGAAGTAGAGAGGAGGGCAATGAGGAAAAAAATGATTCTTCAAAAATAAAGTAGAAATTCCATTTAAGACTTTGTCTTCCACTACCAGAAAAATTCCATCATTGCCTTTGACTACAAGTCTCCATTGATGCATTTACCAGTGTAAAAACAGACGCCTATAATTATGTTTGAATTTCTTATAGAGTAAACAGTCACGGCTTTAAAGGACTATTTTTCAGGAAATATATGTTTATACATTAAGATATTCAACACCTATTTATATTCCTCGATCAAGTAAATGAAGCTCATACGAAAATAATAATCTTTTACATAGATCAATCATAAGAAAATATATAAATAATGTTCATATAACAAGAAGCTGAAACGCGTTAGTTATAGCTAGGCTAGTGCACATTGGCTTTCTAGGCTTTGTTTTTTTAAGCTCCGCCCAACTATTTTAAAAAAAAAAAATTGTTTAGAGAACGGATACATCTTTCACAAAATACTTAGCCATGCACAATGGTGGCATCACGATTTTTACCAACAAGTTTAAAATATGAAAAAGTAAACATTCGAGGAAGATAAAGGGGATTTAATATATTTTAATTATGTATACATAATGTAATTTTCTGACAAAAAGGATTCAGATGAACACTCAGTCCTAAGTAACTCTGCCCCTGATCACACAATATAAAGTAATTTAATTCAGGTTTGCTTTCTTTTTTTTTTTCAGAAAAAAAAAAAAGATTTTATATTTTTTTCCTACCAACTTTACTATTTTATAATAAAGCAAAAATGCAATTATACATCCAATATTAAAAAAAAATTGAGGCCCCCAGTAATGAAAAGACATTATTATCACATAACTAAAGTTAAGATCACATAATCTAAGTTAAGATTTTGTTCAAGATACTAGTAAAAAATTAGTAATATCATTCCATTGATTAACTAAGATTAAAAAAAGAAAATAATAATTCAATGCATAAAATAACTTTTTTTGTTAGTTGGTCAACATTTTTGAGCCAAACACGTAACAAAAATTATAATTGATCCATTTTGACTAGTTCAAGAATATATTTGACCATTTTTCTTTTATAATTAAGTAAAAATAAAATTATGCATCCCCTATTCAAAAATTTGATGTCCAAAACAGAGAAAAGACGACTTTATTAACCATCTTAAATTCACATACAAATTTAAGATTATGTTGCATGACATCCAAGTTGTCTTTAGTAATAAAATGAAAGTACATAGCTTCGAAATTAAAATTCTAAAGTGCAACATATTCATGTGTGATATGTTGTTCTTCTTCATATTTAGTTTGTGAATCCTCCTCCATTTTAAGACACCATAGCATCGATCTGATCACCATCTTTTAATCCAAGCTTCATAAAAACAGAAACATGAAAACAAATTTAAAAATTACATAATTTTAAATTAACGATAAATTAGATTAAA
This sequence comes from Solanum pinnatisectum, assembly GCA_035578085.1. Classification (NCBI taxonomy): domain Eukaryota; kingdom Viridiplantae; phylum Streptophyta; class Magnoliopsida; order Solanales; family Solanaceae; genus Solanum; species Solanum pinnatisectum. Next base: position 8,972,307 of record CM069076.1, read on the forward strand.
TTATATGCAAATTACAGCCTTACTTCATCAATAGTCTTTGCTAGTGAAATGCGTTTTCCATCCAAGACAAATCGAACTGTTTTCCAGTCTATTAGTTTTTCCCTATAATATGTCAGGAAGACCCTCTTCATAATCATATCAGGCGATACACTTAAAATCGTAATTGATCCATCCTATAAAAATATAAATAAAAATTAGGAACATAAAAAATTTTAAAAAAATATATATTAGAGAGAGTGAAATGATGAACCTGAGATTGAACTTGGATATCAAAATTATTTCCTGACATTTTTTGTTATGTTTTATTGGAGAAAATGAGGGATATTATACCAGTTTATATAGGAGATGAAAAGGAAAAAAATAATAAATGAAATGATTTAAGATACTATAGCAATTTATGGTTCTCTTGTCCTCTTGTGCCAACAAATATTTATGATAGTGTTTGATTGATGCAGGATTTAAAAATGAAATGCATATTTTTTTAAATTTATGATCAAAAATAAAAATAAATTACCTCAGAGTAAATAAAATGTTGAAACTTAATTATTCTTAAAGATTAAAAACATTTTAATAATGATATGAAAATAGACTAAATATTTAAAGAATAGATTATATCTTAAAGACATAAATAAGAATAGAATAGTCAAAATATACCTGTTAATATATATATATATATATATATATATATAACATAGTTGAAACAAAGCATTTATAAAAGCACCTTTATTAACACCAACTACTTTATTTCCTATATATCCTACTTCTATAATTATATATTATTATACTTATTATTTTATTACTTCATTAGTTGTTTATTATTTTGTGTTATATCTTATTATATTTATATATCATATATTACATATTATATATATATATATATATTATATTTTTATATATTCCCATACTTTATATAATATACTTTCCCATACGTGCCTATACTATTATTATATAATATTTATTTGTCATTACTATATTATATCCATTACCATTTGTTGTATTTACTGCTTTTACTGTGTTTGCTGTATTTGATGTATTTACTGCTTTTACTGCTTTTACTGTTTTTACTGTATTTGTTGTATTTATTGTATTTGCTGTATTTACTGTATTTTACTGTTTTTACTGTATTTACTGTTTTTACTGTTTTTACTGTAGTTACTGTTTTTACTTTATATATATCTAAGTGTCCATATATTAGTTTATATATATCTAAGTGTCCATATATTTGGTATCAGAGCAAGAAGTTTTTGGGATAGATAGCCTATGAAAAGACATCCTTCTTTTAGAAATATAAGGTATATATATTGGAATTTATATAGAGAACATACTCTTAGACAAGTAGCTATAAAAAAGAAAAGACAAATACAGAAAAGATATAATATAAAGACTGTAGAAGATTTAGATAAAATTAGAAATTTAGAAATTTTAAATAATATAAGGTGGGATATAATAGGTTATGATATTGATATAAATTGGTGCAATAAAAGATTAGAATTGATAAATAGAAATTTAAAAAAGGAAACAATTGTGTTAGGATAATTAATGCAAACCTTAGCTAAGAAATATAAACAACTAACCTGGTGGCTTATAGAAGAAAAATACCATAAAACATCTCTTTTAGACAGAGAATTAGAAATAAGAAGACTTTTAGCTTTAGAAGAATCAAACCTAGATATACCATACTTTCAAAGAGAATTAAATTATATTGAACGACAGATAGAAAATTCTAAAAGAAGAATAAGATTTTACGAACAAAAACTTAGATCTATACATTTTGGATAAAATATATGCCTTTAGAATATATTAAAAGAATAAAATTAAGATTTTGTTGGCTTTACGAAGAAATAAAATATAGGTTTGAGCTTAGACATAATCTAAAAAGATTACTAGAATTTTTAAGTTGGGTAGAAGAAGAATTAGATAAAGAAAAAATAAGCGAATTTTTAATTTGGTCAAAAGAAGAATTAGCTAACGAAGACATACCTAAAACTTATACTATAGATTTGTTGATAGAACATAAAACTAACGTAGTTAAAGAAATTAATAACATTAAATTACATATAAAATATACTAATAATAGGATAAAATATTATAGAAGAATTTGCTCAATTAGAAGTTCAATAGGATAGAAAAATAGATTCTCTAAAACAAATAGACTATTTAGATTTAAGAATACTCCCAGAAAAGAAATATAGATCATTACCCAAAAATAGTATTTTAAAGTGTAATTTTACTGAAGGAGAACATATATTACATTCTGCAGATAAACAGTATAATACTTTAATAGATCTAATAATAAACCTTAGTGAAAAAACTCAACAACAACATCAAACTATAATAAGACTTTAACAAACTATAGAAGTAGTACAAAATAGACAATTTAAGACATTGGATAAATTAGAAAATAATTTCGACTTCTTAAAAGCACAAGAACTAGAAATAGATAGAAAAGTTCAATATCTAATACTAAATTTAATTTAGAGAAAATACCTACAAAAGTAGAAATAGAAAAATTGGTATAAACCATAATAGAAAAACCTAAAGAATTAGAAATTAAAAATACTCAAGTAGTAACAAAAATTATACAACAGGTAGAAAAAATAATAACTGAAATAAGTAATTTAAAAGAAATAATTACAAGACTTGAACAAATTTCACTTTCATGAGTGAAGAAGACAGAAATTATAAAAGGCAATAGAATATACAACAAAGTTCCATCAAGAGCCTATAGGATTTTCTAGTCACGTTCCCTCTAGCCAAACAGACAAAGTAATTCTAAAACAGAATAATACAATAATAGCCTTACTTATAGAGTTAAACATAAAAATAGATAAACTACTAAACGAAAAACAAACTGAACAACAAGTTAATAATAATACAGAAATAGATAAACTAATAAATCAACTTAAACAAGTAGAAATAACCCCTCAACAAGAAGAACAAAAAGTAATTAAAAGACCACAAAAATGGATTTTCTTTCAAACAGACGAACAACCCAAGAAAGTAGACCAAGTTTCTCAGAAAATAGAATAGGCAATAACATAATCTCTAGAATACTATCTAGAAGAACATCAATCATAGAAGAAAATCAAGAATTAAATGAAATAATAGATATAGACAAAGATATACAAATATTTCAACAAAATCAACTTAAATTATTAAATCATAGAACTTTATACAAAACAAAATACTTTTCAAAAAATAATCAACTATACCGACACTATAGAGAAGAACAGGTATCTGCTATAGGAGAAGACTTTGCCAGATTAAATTTAGTAAACCCTGCTTTTATAAAGACAGTCAAAAATCCTAAACTAATGCTAATGCACATGGGATTAATAGTTATAGGAATAAAAAGATTAACTAGAAAGAATTTAGGATCTAAAGTACTGGTAGTATTATATGATGACAAATGGTCAGACTTAAAGAAATCTATCATAGGACTAACGGAAGTAGATATGACTAATAATGGGGGAATATTTTATATTAGCCCAGACTTTTTAATAAATCTAAAAGAATTTGGTAGACATATTAAAATAGGAATTCAGACCAAAGGATATGAAGAAATGAATAATGGAAATAATTTATTAATGTGTGTAGGTTTTATAGGAAAAATGACTTTAAGTAGTAATACAAAACTTAAACTCCAAGTAAATGATGTAGTAGAAGTAATGGGTAATAAAGGAATAAAATTAATAAAACCAATAAAGATAAATCTAGAAGAATATACAGGATTAGAGTGGAATTTAGATAAACTAAATAAACCCAAAGTATTTGCGCCAGAACAACACTTAATGTACACTAGCTCAAAAGGAGAGACATCTATTAGGTTTACAGATTATAATTATACAAATCAAAGAGAATTAGATGATAATGAAACAGAAAGTACCATAGAAACAGAACAAGAAGAATTTATGAATATATAATTAATCCAAGAAGGATATGAAGTAGACAGTGTTATAGAAGAAGCAAAAAGACAATACACGGAAAATAAAAATAAAGTTTTCAAATGTAAAGGATGTAAAAAAGGAAAGATGGATATAATGGAAACAATAGAACACTTTAGAATATGTGAAGAAAGGGATGATAATTTAGCTTATAGGATAGATGAATCCGAATACATGAATGAGGAAAAAGAAGACACCCTATCCCTAACTAGTTATAAAGAACTAATGGATGAAGTAACTAGCTCGTATAGTGCAAGCCCGTTCCAAAGAACTACAGCAGCTCCAAAGATTAATTATAGTACAGGAAATTTACCCAGAAAACCATGGGTTAGACATGATCAAGAAATAAAAGATAACATTAAACCAGCAGGAAAAAGAATGTCAATAAAAGAACCCATTAGATTACAAGAAGGAGGAAATAAAGGAAAAATATTAAATATAGCTGCACACGATCCACAAATGTGGAATACAGTAATAGACTTATGGAAAGGAATAGTAGTAGCATATTTTATTAAAAACTATCAAGAAACAGACGCAGAGACTATGTATAGATATTTAGAAACCTTTTTAGGAGAATCATGTAAAGCAGTATGGGAATCTTATAAATAGACTAAACCACAGGAATTCCAAGGACTAATAGAATTAGGACCAAACCCTTACAATTTCACAAACAAAATACATGTATTATTAATAGGAGAAGACCCAAATAGTGGTTTACTGGCTCTACAAAGAAATGCTGTAATAAAATTAGAACAATTAAGTATATCTAATTGGATACACATAAATAATTTTCTAAAAGACTATTTTTACTATTGTACTATTAGTGGAAATACATTTAATGAAGAATTACGAAAAAAGTTATTTAATAAATTACCAGGAGCATTAGGAAGAGAAATAGAAGAAAGATGGTATAAAAGAGAAAGTGTAGCTCAAGACCCTACTATCTCATGGTCTATAGGACAAAAAATAACACACATAATGAAAATACTAACAGAAAAATGTACTAACATACAAATACAAAAACAATTAAAACAAAATGAAATGAATTTTTGTAAAACAATGATATATACAACACAAAGTTATGATAAAGAACCTAGTAGACCAAGAAAATATAAAAGAAGAATAAACTATAACCAAAGACCTTACAAAAATAAAAAATACTTTTTGAGAAAATCTTCAGCAAGAAAACCTTACTTAAACAGAGATAGACATGTTAGAAAATATAGAAATGATAGAAATTATAAAAATAAATTAGAGTGTTATACTTGTGGTAGTTTAGAACACTTAGCAAATATATGCCCTAAAAGAAATAATATGAAAACTAGAAACTCTCAATTAATAGAAGACTTCCAAGAGACCTTACTAAATATAGATGAATTTATGTCAGATACAGAAAGTATATATTCCGTTATAAGCTTAGATATAGCAGAAGAAGAAATAGGTCAATCAGATACATCTAACTCAGAAAATGATAATTTAATTAATGAAATATGATTAGAAAGATTAGAAAGAAAAGAAGAAGACTTAACTTATACAATGGTGAACACATATCAAGACTGTAATCATGAATTTGAAAGACAAAAAGGAATAGACAGTAATTAGTGTAATATATGTAAATGGTATCCTAGTAAAATAAATAGAGCTAAATGTAAAAATTGTTATATGGAAGCATGTATATGTTGTATAGAAAATAAATTAAAACAAGAAGTAGCCAAACAACAACAACAATTTCAAACAAAAGACCAGGCTACCAATCTAAGACTAATAACCTTAGAGACAAGAATAAATGATTTAGAACAAAGACTAATTTCAATAGAAAAAGGAAAACAAAAAATAGACATAGATAATTTACAATCGCAAGGAACAATCCATCTAGACCAAATAGAGAGTGAACTAATGAATATAGAAGAAGATAATACTAGTTTCATATGTAATGAAGATAAAAAGTTTGGAACTATAAAAATACTAGTAAGAATAAAAATTAAAGATATAGAAATAGAAACTTTAGCATTAATTGATACAGGTTGCACTGGTTGCCTTCTTAATAAGAAGATAATACCACAACATATATTACCAACCCTTAAGAATTTAAAAGAACCAGTATTAGCCATACAAATGGATGGAACTCATAATTTATACCACCAATATATAGAAAAAACACAAATAAGTTTTATAAATACATGTAATGAATTTTACAAACCAACTTATAATATGCATAAAATTCTAGTGAGAGACCTAAATATTAAAATTGATTTAGTAATAGGACTACAATTTCTTATACAAAACAATGGAAGTTGTTTAGTCTCTAGAGACGGAATAATGTTATTCAGAAATACAACCTATACACCAGTTTAGACAAATAAAATCCTAACAAAAGGAATTAAAATCAAAGATAATACAATAAATACTGATAGTCCATGTTGCGACAATTGTGGAAATAATGAAAGTTGTTCTTCAAAAAACCTATATGAAGAAAAACAAGAAGAAAATTATATAGAAGATACATATTTAGCAGACATAAAAAAAGATTATACATTAATAAATATAGAAACAGAATTCTACAATTTTCAAAAGGGAATAAATACTATAGGAATAATAAAACATCCTAAAGACTTAGAAAATATAATAGCAATATTAGATGAAATGAAAATAATAGGAGAAAAACCTCTAATACATTGAGGAAGTAATAAAATTATGTGTAAATTAAATATAATAAATCCAGAATACACAATAAAGACAGCAACTATAGAAGCAAATAATAAAGACACTGAAGAATTCAGTAAACAGATTAAAGAATTATTAAAACTAGAAGTAATAAGAAGATCTACATCTAGACATAGATCAACAGCTTTTATGATTAGAAATCATAGTGAACAAGTACGAGGAAAAGCTCGCATGGTGATAAATTACAAAAGGTTAAATGACAATACTAGAACAGACGCATATAAATTACCAGATAAAAATAAACTAATTAATAGAATACAAGGTAAAAAGATATTTAGTAAATTTGACTGTAAATCATGATACTGGCAAGTAAAAATGCACCCAGAAAGCATAGAATGGACAGCCTTCACTTGTCTTGAAGGACATTTTGAATGGTTAGCCATGCCTTTTGGATTAAAGATAGTTTCGCCTATTTTCCAAAGAAAAATGGATGATATGTTCGGAGACTATAAAAATTTTGTATTAGTATACGTAGATGACATTCTAGTATTTAGTAAAGACATGTACGAACATTTAGGACATTTACAGACAATATTTAGATTGTTTGTAAAATATGGAATAATAATTAGTAAAAAGAAAATGGAATTATGTAAGACTCATATAAATTTCTTAGGAGTAACCTTAGGAGAAGGAAAAGTAAAATTACAACCACATATAGCTAAAAAAGTTTTAGATATGCCTGATAAGTTAGATAATACAAAAGAATTACAAAAATTCCTAAGTTTAGTAAATTATGCTAGAAATTTTATTCAAGACTTAGGAAAAATAGCAGGTCCATTATATGCTAAGACGGGTAGTAAAGGTCAAAAACACTTTAACATAGAAGACATTAAATTAGTTCAACAAATTAAAGAAAAAGTTAAAAATATACCAGACTTACAAATACCACTAGAATCAAATTATTTAATAGTCCAAACAGATGGTAGTAAATTAGGACGGGGCCATCTTAAAATCAAGACCAAATAAATACAGTCCAAAAAATGAAGAAAAAATATGTGCCTACCAAAGTGGACAATATAAAGAAAAAGGAAATATGAGTAGTATAGACGCAGAAGTATTAGCGGTAATATACGGACTAAACAGTTTTAAATTATATATCTTAAACAAAAATAAAGTCTTAGTAAGAACAGACTGCGAAGCCATAGTTAAATTTCATGAGAAAATAAATAGTAAAGCTAGTAGTAAAAGACGGTGGTTAAACTTTATAGATATAATATCTATATATAATAATATTGTTTTTGAATACTTTAAAGGAAAAGACAATAACTTAGCTGATAAATTAAGTAGATTACAATTAAAGATTAATTAATATTTATTTCAGCATGAGACCAATAAGTCAACAGACAGTAGACAAAGGCAAGGGCATCGCCCAGCCAGATACTATACGCTCAGATATAATTAGGCAGACAACATTTCAGACCTCTAAATACAACAGACAACTTAATGGAAAGAATACATTTTGGTAAGTATAATTTAATTTATTATCCAAAGAGTAATTTATCTTTTAGAATAAATTCAGACTATACTTTAGATAAATCTCAAAAATGCTTAGTAGACAATTTATGGATAGCAAACAATAAGCAAGACACTAAATATTTTATTGCTGCTTCAAATGCATTGTGTCAATATTTTTCAGATAGAAATAGAGATAATAAATTCAAATACTATGTAGTAATACATGGTAAAACTAATGGTGTTTTTCAGACATGGATAGAAGTAGTAGATTCCATAAATGGGGTAAAAAATCCACTTTTTAAAGGTTTTAATAATTTTACTGAAGCTTTAGACTATGCTAGAGGAGTACTTGGGCCTAATTATTACATTTCACCAGCCTTGAAACAAAGCCCAACCCAAATACCTCAATACAATATCCAAAAAGACTCAGACAAAATAATATTTTGCGATCATTGTACATCAATGACAGAGGGCTTCAAAAGATTTAATGCATAAAATGAAATCCTTATTTAAGAAAATATGAGACTCATGAAACAGTTGGAGACATTTCAGAGCAAATACTCGCCAAGAACAGACAGTACTACTGCGGAAAAAGATATGAGTTCTCCATCTCTTTTAAAAATGGATGAGACGGGTGTGCATTCCCCTCTGAATGCTAAGAAATCTACTGTATCGGAGCATGATACAACTAGTCCGGTTCAAACGGTGACCGGTAAAGACTTATCAAATCCGTTAATGGCTATCACTTTGCCAAAAAGTGAAGAAGAGGAGTCTTCTTCCTCACGAAGGAGATTACCTAAATATTTTCAGAAAGACTTTTTAAGAAAAAATGAAACATTAAAAAAGAAAAAAAATGAAAAATTAGAAAAAATAATTAAACAAACTTTAGAAAAAATCTTTAAAGAAAAAAGCCAAGACAAATATATTATTAAAGACATTCCTAGTCCAAGTTATGGTTCAGAAGACAATATTCACAGTCCGTCAGACGAAGAACAGATAAATAATATTCAAGACTCACAAGAACAGTATGAAGATGATGACTAAGACATGAGTTTTGATACCATTGCATTACACAACCTAGACACTTAACAATTTTCTATTCTAAAGACTTCATTAGATATACAAGACATGGGACAAATTCAAGAATAGTATGGAAGAACAAAACAATTCACCAATAATACAAGGTCAAGAATGGCATGACAAGACAAGTCATAATAATAACAACTCAATACGATGCAAAGAAAGTCGGAAGGTTGGCAAGAAAAGATGAAAAATTGGCAAGAAGTTATGGGAAAAGAAAGGAAAAGTCAAAGATGGCAAGCATGGCAAAAATAAAGAATATATATATATATATATATATATATATATATATATATATATATATATATTAAGTATGCAAGAGTCAGAATGTTAGGTGGGAATACCCACTAAGTGTCTTGTAAAAATGAGTGCGTTGTCACTTTATCACTACCCTCCAAAAGAGGGAAAAACTGTTGACATAGCATGCGTCTTTTTAATAATTGAGTCTGTAATATTAGTCCAAAAAATTAGTCCAAAAAGATGAACTTAATAACGCATGTGACGATAGGGCCCAATGAGTACCCGACTTGCATTATTAAAGGAATCTTATCAAGTTGTCAGCCATTAATAATTAAGGCCACGTAGTAGTGTCATTTTGGTCTTTTGAGTTTTTCTAAAGTCCTATATAAGACATGAGGAAACGAGAGGAAAGAACAGAATGAAAAAGAGTGAGAAAGACAGAGTAAGAGAAAAACAAAGAAAAAATCCTTTCCTCCCTCCATACTCCTTTATGTACCAAAAATCCTCTATTGTATATTAAAGCTTGTGAAATAATATAAGAGTGTTTGAGTATTATAGTTTTGGAAGTTTTTTCAAAGTCCTTCGGGGGTTCCCAAAAGGGAAACCTCTCTCCGTTTATCATGTAAGTTTTATGATGCTTACTTCCCAAAATTCCCCTAAAAAATATGTTATTTTATGTTAATTTTCTATTAATTTTCCAAGTTGTTAGTTTTAATGTAATTATTGTACATGTGTTAAAAAATTACCCTTAGTATATGGTTAGCTTCTTAACTTCTTAACAACGACTATGGATTAACCTATAAATTCCAAGATTCTTGGCTTTATAGTCCGCTTGATGAAAGGACGAATTTGTTGCCAATTTTTATATCGGGGGTGTGGTTAAAGATGAAGTTGTTAAGAACAAAGGTTCAGAAGAAGATATGAACTGGGTAAACTAAAATAAAAATAAAAAATAAAAAATAAAAAATAAAAATAAAAAATAAAAAATAAAAATAAAACATGGGGAAAATAGGGAACTAAATCATAAATTAGTATGATTTAACTAAATGTGAGAAGGAGTACTGAGTAGGATTTACAATATAGTTGAAACAAAGCATTTATGAAAGCACCTTTATTAACACCAACTACTTTATTTCCTATATATCTACTTCTATATTTATATATTATTATACTTCTTATTATTTTATTACTTCATTAGTTGTTTATTATTTTGTGTTATATCTTATTATATATATATATATATATATATATATATATATATATATATTCCCATACTTTATGTAATATACTTGCCCATACGTGACTATACTATTATTATAAAATATTTATTTGTCATTACTATATTATATCCATTACCATTTGCTGTATTTACTGCTTTTATTGCTTTTACTGTTTTTACTGTATTTGCTGTATTTGCTGCTTTTACTGCTTTTACTGTTTTTACTGTATTTGTTGTATTTACTGTTTTTACTGTTTTTATTGTATTTACTATTTTTACTGTAGTTACTGTTTTTACTTTATATATATCTAAGTGTCCATATATTAGTTTATATATATCTAAGTGTCTTAAAGGATGTGTAAAGAAAAATAAAATAAGCATTGTTACGGATTAAAATGAAAGAATGTCATGTAAATTGAAACTCGAAAAGTATTAAATAGTGTAAATAAAGTTTGACCAAATTCTGCAAAATTGAAAGTCACATATAACATGCTTATCAGTAGCATATGGTTTCAAAATCAAACAAAACAATGAAAACATAGCTTATTGAAGAAAGATCATAATTTCATACAAACCCTAGTTTTACTTCTAACAATCCTTTGAAATTCTTAAGAATGAAAAATACTTTAGGCATAAGAAGGTATGTTCTCATTGAAGTCTTACATAGTTGAGAGAATGAAGATTGAAAGAAGAACTTGCTTGAAAGGCTTGAAACCCTAGTTTTTGTCTTCCTTGCTGTTTCTTTTTGTGTTGGGGGAGTTGAAAGCGTATAAATAAAATAAAACTGAGTACTTTATGGAATATATTCCCCTAATATAATTTAAAACATTGAGGCTTAGACTTAGAAAGAATGGGAAAAGATAAAAGAAACCCCAATCAAAAAGCTATCGGGAACCTTCTATGAGGCCATCTACGGTTGGTGTGGAGTTTGTTATTAAGAACGTTTGGTTCCTTCGCTTTTAAGTCTTTGCTTTAATACCGTTTTCCTGTGAGTTTTTGAGCAGTAAGCATGATTCAAGCATCAATGAAGTCACTTTAGTATTGTATGTTGGTCTTTAGATTTGTTGGCTCGATTTTGTATCCATAAAGCTAGTTGAATCTGTTTAGTTTGCTCGAGATGATCCACTGTTCGATTGGTTTCAACTTTGAGTGTGCTAACTGTATAAGTTTTGTTTCTTCACTGCTTAATCGTAGCCCTGGTTGTCCCCTCTGTCGTTTTTTATTCATTATAATAAACTCTTATCAATATTAGCTCAATCTCATGCTATTTAAATCAAATTGCTGCTTTTACATACTAGAATGTTGTCCATGTCTTGTTATTGTTTTGTTCTTTTTTGGCTTCAAGGCGTAGTGTTATTATAACCTGCTTGTTTCCACGATCCACAGCCTCGATGCTAAAGCCTCTAATCCTTTCCGTGAAAACTTTGTTTCCTAACCGTGTGAGCGTAGCAAGCATCTACATTCTATTCGATCATGTTAAATAAAGTCTACTTTCATAATAAGTCTTGACTATCTATTTGATGTGATTAAACATGCTCAATAGTTGAAGTGTAAGATTTTACCACCTTGGTTTTCTCTGTTAAGTATTGTACTTCCAGATTTTGATGGTTTTATTATTGTGCAAGACTAGATGATTACTAGCCTTTAAAGTTATCCAACTTCAATTCTATAGCATTAATCATGTTTAGTGAGTGCCCTGAATTTGTTGGTTTGTTTATTAACGTCCAATGTGGTCTTGACATGTTGCTAATAATCAATAAATAAATAGGCTCTCAAGCTCAAATTAGATTAGTCATTATTGCTTCCCTTAATGTGTTCTATATCCTTTCATGTGTCCTTTAAGTTAGTTGTCATATACTTTCGTTCACTGTTTTGAAATGCTACCTGATGCCATGAGCTTTTAAAATGTGTAGTTAGTTTAGTTTTGCAGTGAGTTGGTTTGTTTTTTTTGCCCATTAACTTAGAAATGTTCCTTATAGTTGTTAAGTTCTTAAAGTTTAATATTAAGAGTTATATCTAGATGTGTTTAAAATGATAATTTTCCTCCGTGGCCTTCTTGCCTTATGCAGATGTGCATAGTAATCAATTTGTTTAGTTCACCTTTGATCTTGTTTTATCTCTTTAGTTGACATTATGTATTTTTGTTTAGTTAGGAAGTTCTCTAATGGCTTGTCCCATTCTTAATTAGTTTCCACAATTATCTCTCATTTTGAATACAATATCACCACCCTTAGTGTTCTCATCTCTTAAAATAATTTATGTGTTTATCCTCATTGTGAGTTAATTATTTGATCATATATTTGTTGGAAGTTTTACCTTCTTTTTTTTTCTAATTCTTTTCCCTCTCTTTGTGTGCATGTAAACCCCTTCCGAGTCCATGGTTTACCTCTCCTCCTAGCACTCTCGAGTCGAGCCATAAAGGCTCAATTTATTCTTTCTTCTTCATTGTTCGAGTCAGCCGGGCAAATAAAACCGAAGCACAGGGCTGGAAATTAGCTTATGAGTGTTCTAAAGCCCAAAAAAGGGTTGCATATGTGATGTATACCGGTAGTATATACTGTATACATTCTGCATACATCAATATACAGGTCGAAAAATGTGAAAATACAGGTTTGAGGCGAAATACAGGTCTTCGGAAGCAGGAAATACGTGAAAAATGAGCTATATACATTCGATATACACTGATATACATAAAGTGTATACAAAAACGGGTTTTGGTTAAACTCCAAAAGTAGCAGCGAATTTGACCCAAGAAAGGCTCAAATTCAATTTCTTCCTTACTCTCAAACTATTTAATTGTGATTATTTATTATTTATTGTTTATTAACTCTAACTTTAAAATTGTTAATTAACTTACTTAGATTCCCCAAAAGATGAGTTATTTTCTTTGTGTTGGTTTACTTTTAATACATTTTTTTTGTGTTCATTCATTTTATATCAAGTATACCGATCAAATTTTATATTTTTAATTAATTTAATATTTGTTTTTAAAAAGATATGTTCTTTAATGGACTTCACTTAAGTCACATTTTTACTCATTTTAAAATTGTTTTATGTTAAAATATTTATCTCAAATAAACTTTAAAAATGTTAGTCTAACTTTTTTCAATTAATTTAAAGAATACCTACTTTGTCATTTTCTTAAAAAGGCTAGTCAAAATTCTTATTCTTCAATTAATTTAAAATAATTTTCATGCTTAAATTTACCAATTGGGTTTAAATTATTATTTTTAAACTGAGTCAAGTAAATCTTAGTTAATCTAGTTTTGTTAAAATTCTATTCACATTCAATTTAATTCAAATGTTTCATTTTTAGGTCACTTTCTCTAAAAAATAAAATAAAAATAAAAATGTGTCATTTATTTAATTATTTTCTCAAAGTTTATCAAATATTGTAATATTTTTTTTTATGTTAAATCCCTTTTTTCCAAAAAATAGTCAAATATTTAATCTAAGTCGTATGATAACCGCGTGTCAGCGGGCGCTTCAAATGCCTTAAAACCCTTCTTGAAGCGAAAATAAGAATCTCTTAGAACCCATTTTTTCTCTAATTTATAAATATTTATTTTGTTAAAATCTTTTTAAATTAAGTTTTCTTAATTTTTAAAAAATTTAAGTGGTGACTCATTTTTAAGTATTTTTTTTCAAATTGTTTGATACTTAGAACATTTCAAAAAGTGATTTTTCTAAAGATAGAAAAATTACGGCATAACAATAATGTTTTACTCCAAACTTGAAATGAAGCAAACTTTGAGTGTTGAAAAGAAAATTCATAGACCTTTATTTTGATAGGTCATGAAACACCTAATTCATGCTGAGAGATATAGTTGTTTGAAGTTGATCCTTACATGAACTAATGTAAAAACTTAGTAGATAGATATGTTTTGAAATTGGCTTGATGTTTGAGGTACCTTACTACCTAAACTACATACGATACACTTACTAAGCTAACTTAGAAATCATTGAGTTCGGACCTATATATATATATATATATATATATATATATATATATATATTATATTATATTATATACGGAAGATGTCTAGAATCTTTTCTTAAATGCTTACTTTATCATGATTAAATTCTCTTGCAAATAGGGAGGAGACTTCAACATTGACTTCTACTACATAAATTCGGAAAAAGCAACTCAAGTTATCAAATTAAAGGTCAAACTAAGAATAAATGTATGATCTTAAAAGAACAAAAAAAGATGTATTTTATGAAACTAAATGCCCATATTAATGTGTAATAATTAGTCATTTTAATTTTACAGTTTCTTGCAACTATTTTTTTGTTCACACAAACATAAAAGTTCTTTTTGTTCTATTTATTTTAAGAAAACTTTCATAATGGAGAAAAGGTACGCCTTTTTTATTTTTAAAAAATCCATTGGATATTGTAAATGATGAAAAAAATATTTTTAAAAAATACAAGGATCATAAAAGGTAAATCTTTTGATAATGTTTAGTTTTAACCAATTCACATAAGAGCGACTTAATAAAATTAATATTTTATAGATAATTATTAATAGGAAGTTTTATACATTGTCTTGGATCTGAAAATTTATATATTAAAATAAATATTTAAGTTATTTAATTCAAGTTTGAACAGATTCTACTATTAAAATGAAGACAATCTTTCTTTCTTATGATTTATTTTTTAAAAAAAAGAGTTTATACCTTTTTTCTACAAACTTTAGTATTTCATAATTAAGCAAAAATCAAATCATGCATCCACTAATTAAAAAATTGAGGACCCAATAGTAAAAAGACTATGTTATCACATAATTAAAGTTAAGATCACATAATCTAAGTTAAGATTTTGTTCAAGAGACTAGCCAAAAATTAGCAACATCATTCCATTGATTAACTAAGATTAAAAAAGAATAAAACTGTTCAATGCACAAAATGAGTTATTTTGCTGATTGGTGAACATTTTTGAGCCAAACAGGTAACAGAAAATACAATCGATCTATTTTGACTAGATGGATTCAGAATATATTAAACCATTTTTCTTTTATAATTAAGCAAAAATATAATCATGCATTCCCTAATAAAAAAGAGCAACTTTCACATATAGCAAACATAAAAATCATATTTGTATGTTATAACTATAGTTTGCATAATTGCGCTGCATAACAAACTTTATGTCTGCTTTGACTATTAATATGTATATTTCGCTATACACATACAAAATAATCAATTGTATAATTTGTGTTTGTATTAAGCAAGAAAGAGAGAAAGACAAAAGAAACTGGGACAAGATGTATTTGTATAATCATAAGTGTATAGGACGAAAATATATGTATTTGTATATACAATTTTCTCTAGTTTTATACAAACACAAACGCAATTTATACATTTGTGTTTGTATAAAGTGAGAGAGGCGAGTGAGATCTGGGAGAGGGGAACGAAAAGATATGTATATATACAATTTTCTCTCAATTTATACAAACACAAACGCATTTTATATATTTGTGTTTGTATAAAGTGAGAGAGACGAGGAGAGACTGGCCAGCGAGAAACGAGAGTGGCGAGCGAGAATTTCAGGGAGAGAGGCGAAATAGCAACAGTTTGCTACGGATTACAATTAAATCAAATTGTGGTCTGTGGTTATAACATTTAATTTGAATTAATAGTTTGCTATTTTATACAATTTTCCCATAAAAAATTTGAGGCCCAAAAAAAGAAAAGTCGACTTTATTAACCATCTTAAATTCACATAAAAATTTAAGATTATATTGCATGATCAACTTGGACACATGGCATCCAAGTTGACTTTAGTAATAAAATTAAAGCACATAGCTTCGAAATTAAAATCATAATAAAAACCAGAAATTAGAAAAATGCAACATATTCATGTGTGATATGTTGTTCTTCTTCATAATTAGTTTGCGGGTGCTCCTCCATTTTGATGTAACATAGCTTCGATCTGATCACCATCTTTTAATCCAAGCTTCATTAAAAAACACAAAAAATTAAAGAAATATAATTTTAAATTAACAGGTAATTAGATAAAGTTATTGGAAATTAAGATCTTACTTCATCAACAATCATTGTTGGTAAAATGCATTTTCCATTGAAGAGAAATTGAACTGTTTTGTAATCTATTATTTATTTTTTCTTACAGTATGACATGAAGAGCTTCTCCATAATCATATTAGCTGACATACGTAAAATCATAATTGATTCATCCTATAAAAATAAAAATAAAAATATATAAAAAACTAAAAATTAAAAATTAAAAATTAAAAATTAAATTAGATAGAGTGAAATGATGATGAACCTGAGATAGAACATGGATATCAAATTTTGCGGTTTCTTCATCAATTGGAGTCCTATTTTCTGACATTTTCTTTGTTATTTTTTATTGGTGAAAATGAGGGATATTATATCAGTTTATATAGGAGACGAGAAGGAAAAAATAATAAATGAAATTATTTAAGATATTATAGCAATTTATGGTCTTCTTGTCCCAAAAAAATGATTTAAGATATATTTCAATTTATGTATTGTTTGACTGATATAAAATTTAAAAATGAAATTAATATTTTTAAAATTTATGATAAAAAATAAAATATAGATATATGTATGGTTATGAATAATATTATTTAGAGTAAATAAGAAGTTTAAATTTAGTTTATTTTTTAAAATCATATATTATATAGAAATTTATGGTCAGCTCATCTTCTTGTGCCAAAAAAGATTTCAGATATATTTCAATTTATGAATTGTTTGAGTGATACAGAGTCTAAAAATAAAATTAATATTTTTGAAATTTATGGTCAAAAATAAAATATATATATTTCTATAGTTATGAATATCATTTAGAATAAATAAGAAGTTTAAACTTAGATCGTTTTGGAAAATCATATATTATATAGCAATTTATGGTCCTCTTGTCTTCTTGTGCCAAAAAAGATTTAAGATATATTTTAATTTATGAATTGTTTGACTGATACAAAGTCTAAAAATGATATTAATATTTTTGAAATTTATGATAAAAAATAAAATATAAATATTGTATAGTTATGAATAATATCATTTAGAATAAAATAAGAAGTTTAAATTTAGATCATTCTTAACAACTATAAGCACTTTAATTATGACACGAAATTAGACAAACTATTCAAAGAATAGATTAATTATGACACGTCATATTGATTCCTGCTTATAAATTAAAACTAGTTAGAAAAATTCTTTTTGTGCATGGACTCAATATTTGTTCATAATTTTTTGAAGTGATGTTAATTAAATGATTTTAAATTATATCATTAAGTGTAAAATAAATACCTAATAAATATTTAAAAAATTTAAGTGGTATTGACTTACATGATTTTAAATATTGTGTATATATATGTGTGTGTGTACGCGTGCGTGTGTGCGTGTGCGTGTGCGTGTGCGTGCGTGTGCGTGTGTGTGCGCGTGTGTGCTTGTGCGTGTGAATCATCTCATTATTTTTTCTCACAAATCTAATGGGAAGAAGTTTATTTGGGATGTCCATAATTAAAGCATTTTTCTTCATCAACTGAATATTTTTTACTTAAAATAATTACAAAACTTACACAAATAATAGCGATATTCAAAATAATAAAGTTATAACTTAAAAAATAAGAATTTACTAAAGGGTATAAATTTGTAAAATTTGTATACTAATTAAATTATATTATAACAAAAATTATATATAAAAAATATTTTTTTTAAATATTATAAAAGAATCAATATATTTTTCCTCACAATAATAATTGCCCTTTTTTTCCTTTCTTACATTTAACACTCTGTTTGGATCATTGTTACCCATTGTTTCATAATGTACCATATTGTATTGTACTCTATTGTACTGTACTGTATGGTAGATACAATGTTTGACTAGACTGTATTGTTTGCTGTTGTTTAATAACATTTTTATTATTTGGTTTGGCTGTATTGTAATTTATAAAATTACTAAAATATCCCTAATTATTCTAGGGTAGGAGGTTTGATTAGAATTAAATAATATATGATAAAGGGTAAAATA
Source organism: Solanum pinnatisectum (assembly GCA_035578085.1). Lineage (NCBI taxonomy): Eukaryota > Viridiplantae > Streptophyta > Magnoliopsida > Solanales > Solanaceae > Solanum > Solanum pinnatisectum. Next base: position 8,990,985 of record CM069076.1, read on the forward strand.
GTATTATGAAATATTATGTAAGGATATAATTGGAAAAAGAAATTAAGTAACAATGAGAACACACCAAATCGGTTGTTCCATAAAATGGGAGTTTTCATTGTTACATAACAACGAAATTTAACAATGCAATACAATACATTTTGAGTAACAATCAAAACAAACATTGTATGTATAGTAACAATACAATATAATATAATGGATAATAATAATCCAAACAGAGTGTAAGTAAAACATGTTTCTTTAATTATAATTTACATAAAAAGAAAAAAACTATACTACAACCTTTTTGTCCTCACAAAAAAAACCTCTAATACAAACCTCTGTCTCTTCACAAAAAAAATAAACCAAATGTCGTGGAAGCCTATGATATCCTATATCTCATCATCATTAGGCTTTCATTTAATTCGTTAATTGTTACGTTTTTAATCTATCTTTAAGTTATAAAATATTATATTATCCGACAAAGAATTTTAAAAAATTCACATTGATCAATTCAAAGCATTTCCTTTGTTATTTTCTATTGGTGAAAAATGAGGAATATTAGATCAGTTTATATAGGAGATGAGAAGGAAAAAATAATAAATTAAATTATTTAAGATATTATAGCAATTTATGGTCCTCTTGTCTTCTTGTCCCCAAAAAATGATTTAAGATATCTGTCAATTTATGAATTGCTTGACTGATACAGAGTCTAAAAATGAAATTAATATCTTTAAAATTTATGGTAAAAAATAAAATATAAATATTTGTATAGTTATGAATAATATTATTTAGAATAAAATAAGAAGTTTAAATTTAGATCATTCTTAAAAACTATAAACACTTTAATTATGACACGAAATTAGACTAAATATTCAAAGAATAGATTAATTATGACACCAGAAATTGTTTCCTGCTTATAAATTAAAACTAGTTAGAAAAATTCTTGTTGTGCATGGACTCAATATTTGTTTAGAATTTTTTAAAGTGATGTTAATTAAATGATTTTAAATTATATCATTAAGTGTAAAATAAATACCTAATAAATATTAAAAAAAATTAAGTGGTATTGACTTAAATGATTTTAAATTGTGTGTATATATGTGTGCGCGCACGCGCATGTGTGTACACGTGTGTGTGCATGTACGTGTGTCTGTGCGTGTGCGTGCGTGTGCGCGTGTGCGTGTGCATGTGCGTGTGCGTGTGCGTGTGCGTGTGTGCGTGCGTGCATGTAAATCATCTCATTATTTTTTCTCACAAATCTAATGTGAAGAAGTTCATTTGGGATGTCCATAATTAAAGCACTTTTCTTCATCAACTGTTTATTTTTTACTTAAAATAATTATAAAACTTACACAAATATTAGCAATATTTAAAATAATAAAGGTATAACTTAAAAAATAAGAATTTACTAAAGGGTATAAATTTGTAAAATTTGTATACTAATGAAATTATATTATTAACAAAAATTATATACAAAAAAAAAATTAAAAATATTATAAAAGAATAAATGTTTTTTTCCTCACAATAATAATTTCTTTTTTTTCCTTTCTTACATTTAAGTAAAACAATTTCTTTATTTATAATTTACATAAAAAGAAAAAAACTATACTACAACCTTTTTGTCCTCACAAAAAAAAACCTCTAATACAAACCTCTTTGTCTCTTCACAAAAAAAAAAACAAATGTCATGGAAGCCTATGATATCCTATTTCTCATCATCATTAGGCTTTCATTCAATTCGTTAATCGTTACGTTTTTAATATACTTTTAAGTTATTGAATATTATAATATCCGACAAAGAATTTTAGAAAAATTACATTATTCAATTCAAAGCATTTTCTTTGTTATTTTTTATTGGTGAAAATGAGGGATATTATAGCAGTTTATATAGGAGATGAAAATGAAAAAATAATAAATGAAATTATTTAATATATTATAGCAATTTATGGTCCTCTTGTCTTCTTGTCCCCAAAAAAAGATTTAAGATATATTTCAATTTATGAATTGTTTGACTGATACAAAGTTTAAAAATGAAATTAATATTTTTAAAATTTATGGTCAAAAATAAAATATAGATATATGTATGGTTATGAATAATATTATTTAGAGTAAATAAGAAGTTTAAACTTAAATCGTTTTTGAAAACCATATATTATATAGCAATTTATGGTCCTCTTGTGCCAAAAAAGATTTCAGATATATTTCAATTTATGAATTGTTTGACTGATATAGAGTCTAAAATTAAAATTAATATTTTTGAAATTTATGGTCAAAAATAAAATATAGATATTTCTATAGTTATGAATATCATTTAGAATAAATAAGAAGTTTAAACTTAGATCATTGTGGAGAATCATATATTATATAGCAATTTATGGTCCTCTTGTCTTCTTGTGCCAAAAAAGATTTAAGATATATTTCAATTTATGAATTATTTGACTGATACAAAGTCTAAAAATGAAATTAATATTTTTCAAATTTATGGTAAAAAATAAAATATAAATATTTCTATAGTTATGAATAATATCATTTAGAATAAAATAAGAAGTTTAAATTTATATCATTCTTAAAAACTATAAGCACTTTAATTATGACATGAAATTAGACTAAATATTGAAAGAATAGATTAATTATGACACCTGAAATTGTTTCCTGCTTATAAATTAACTAGTTAGAAAAATTCTTGTTGTGCATGAACTCAATATTTGTTCATAATTTTTTAAAGTGATGTTAATTAAATGATTTTAAATCATATCATTAAGGGTAAAATAAATATCTAATAAATATTAAAAAAAAACTAAGTGGTATTGATTTAAATGATTTTAAATCGTGTATATATATATATATATATATATATATATATATATATATATATATATATGTGTGTGTGTGTGTGTGCGCGCGCGCACGCGTGTGCGTGTGCGTGTGAATCATCTCATTATTTTTTCTCACAAATCTAATGTGAAGAAGTTCATTTGAGATGTCCATAATTAGAGCATTTTTCTTCATCAAATGATTATTTTTTACTTAAAATAATTATAAAATTTACACAAATATTAGCGATATTTAAAATAATAAAGGTGTAACTTAAAAATAAGAATTTATTAAAGGGTATAAATTTGTAAAATTTGTATACTAATTAAATTATATTATAAGAAAAAATATATATAAAAAATATTTTTTTAAAATATTACAAAAGATGAAAAGAATCAATATTTTTTTCCTCACAATAATAATTTCCTTTTTTTCCTTTCTTATATTTAAGTAAAACAAGTTTCTTTATTTATAATTTACATAAAAAGGAAAAAAACTACTACAACCTTTTTGTCCTCACAAAAAAAAAAACTCTAATACAAACCTCTTTGTCTCTTCACAAAAAAAAAAGTCATGGAAGCCTATGATATCCTATTTCTCATCATCATTAGGCTTTCATTTAAATCTTTAATTGTTACGTTTTTAATCTATTTTTAAGTTATGGAATATTATAATATCCCACAAAGAAGTTTAAAAAATTCACATTGATCAATTCAAAGCATTGACTCCCACAAAATTCGTATTGGTTAAAAGGAATGAGTCCATATAGTTGTGGTCTTGTGGATTGTGTTAGGGATAAGTATCAGTCTATTCGGTTCGGTTTTGAAGTTTATTAGTTTGACTTATTGGTTATCAGTTTATAAAGATGTTAAACTGTTATAGAACCATTAAGATATTGGCTTATCGATTATTGGTTTATCAATTATTGACTGTTATCGGTTCGGTTATCGATTTAACCATTAAGATTTGACTTTAAAAATAATTGAAAATCACATAATTTGCATATAATTTAATCTAATTTATCGTTAATTTAAAATTATGTAATTTTTAAATTTGTTTTCATGTTTTTGTTTTTATGAATCTTGGATTAAAAGTTGGTGATCAGATCGATGCTATGGTGTCTTAAAATGGAGGAGGATTCACAAACAAAATATGAAGAAGAACAACATATCACACATGAATATGTTGCACTTTAGAATTTTAATTTCGAAGCTATGTACTTTCATTTTATTACTAAAGACAACTTGGATGTCATGCAACATAATCTTAAATTTGTGTGTGAATTTAAGATGGTTAATAAAATCGTATTTTCTCTTTTTTTGAGCCTCAAATTTTTGAATAAGGGATGCATGATTTTATTTTTGCGTAATTATGAAAGAAAAATGGTCAAATATATTCTTGAATTAGTTAAATGGATCAATTGTATTTTTGTTTACATGTTTGGCTCAAAATGTTCACCAACTAGCAAACAAACCCATTTTGTGCATTGAACTGTTTTTTTTTTTTTTTTTTATTAATCTTAATTAATCAATGAAATGATGTTGCTAATTTTTGACTAGTCTCTTGAACAAAATCTTAACTTAGATTATGTGATCTTAACTTTAATTATGTGACAATAAAGTCTATTCATTATTGGGGCCCTCAATTTAGTTTTTTTTTTTTTTTTTTTTTAATTTGAATGTATAATTTTATTTTTGCTTAATTATAAAATAGTAAAGTTTGTTGAAAAAAGGTATAAATTTTTTTTTAAAAAAAATAATACAAGAAAAGATTGTCTTCATTTAAATCGTTGAATTAGTTCAAAATCTGAATTAAATTACTTAAATATATAAAATTTCATATCAAAGACAATGCATAAAACTACCTATTAACAATTATCTTTAAATTATTAATTTTATTAAGTCGCTCTTTTGTAATTAGTTAAACTAAACGTCATCAAAATATTTACCTTCTCTGATCCTTGTATGTTTTTTTAAAAAAAAATTCATCATTCTCTATATCGAATGGATTTTTTGAAAAATAAAAACGAGTACCTTTATGTTTGTGTGAATCAAAAAATAGTTGTAAGAAACTGTAAAATGAAAATGACTAATTATTACACATTAATATGGGCATTTAGTTTCATAAAATATATCTTTTTTTTCTTTTAAGACCATACATTTATTCTTAGTTTGGCCTTAATTTAATTCGAAAAGTATAAATTCTCCGAATATATTAAAACTCCGTAATGGTTCAAATCTTTGAATATTTTAATTGGCTTAACGAATCTATGTTGTAGTCTTGTAGATATCAATTAGGGGTGTACAAAATCGAACCGAAAATCGAATCAAACCGCAAATCGAGTCAAACTGGAAAAAAAACCCGACTAGTGGTTTGGTTTGACTTGGTTTGGTATTGGAAAAAAAAACCCGACTATATTTGGGTTGATTTGGTTTTAACTAAAAAAAAAACAACCCGACATTATATATGTAATTTTAAAATTTTATTTTATACATTATAAATTGTTTGGTTTGGTTTGATATTTGTGCAATTTGTGTAAAATAATATCAAACCGTAATTTGGATGTTGCACTTTTTTAATTTATGCTTTTTATTAGAATTTTAATTTCAAAGCTATGTACTTTTGTTTTATTACTAAAGACAACTTGGATGTCATGCAACATAATCTTAAATTTGTATGTGAATTTAAGATGGTTAAAAAAATCATATTTTCTCTTTTTTGAGCCTCAAATTTTTGAATAAGGGATGCATGATTTTATTTTTGCTTAATTATAAAAGAAAAATGGTCAAATATATTCTTGAACTAGTTAAATGGATCGATTGTATTTTTGTTTACATGTTTGGCTCAAAATGTTCACCAACTAACAAAAAAAGTTATTTTACGGTTTGATAATTGCAAATTACGGTTTGATATTATTTTACATAAATTAAAAAAGTGCAACATATTCATGTTCGACATTATAATTGCAAATTACGATTTGATATTATTTTACACAAATAATTTGATTTGATATTTGTGTGATTAGTTTAAAAATGAAATTAACATTATATATGTAATTTTATTTTTTGGCACAAGAGGACAAGAGAACCATAAATGAAGAAGAACAACATATCACACATGAATATGTTGCACTTTTTTAATTTATGCATTTTATTAGAATTTTGATTTCAAAGCTATGTACTTTTATTTTATTACTAAAGACAACTTCAATGGCATGTGTCCAAGTTGATCATGCAAACATAATCTTAAATTTGTATGTAAATTTAAGATGGTTAATAAAGTCGTCTTTTCTCTATTTTGGACATCAAATTTTTGAATAGGGAATGCATAATTTTATTTTTACTTAATTATAAAAGAAAAATGGTGAAATATATTCTTGAACTAGTCAAAATGGATCAATTATAATTTTTGTTACGTGTTTGGCTCAAAAATATTGACCAACTAACAAAAAAAGTTATTTTATGCATTGAATTGTTATTTTCTTTTTTTAATCTTAGTTAATCACTGGAATGATATACAAATTTTTTACTAGTATCTTGAACAAAATCTTAACTTAGATTATGTGATATTAACTTTAATTATGTGATAATAATGTCTTTTCATTATTGGGGCCTCAATTTTTTTTTAATATTGGATGTACAATTGCATTTTTTCTTTATTATAAAATAGTAAAGTTGGTAGGAAAAAAAAGTATAAATTTTTTTTTTTCTGAAAAAACAAAAAAGAAAGCAAACCTGAATTAAATTACTTTATATTGTGTAATCAGGGGCAAAGTTACTTAGGATTGAGCGTTTATTTGAACCCTTTTTGTCAGAAAATTACATTATGCATACATAATTAAAAGAGAGGGAAGTATATATGGGGCTAGAGAACTATAAATCCTCTTCCGGGAACATGCATTTCAGAACGTTGTAGTATAACATTATAGAGGATCGGAGCACCATACTAAGTTCCTAATCCAACAAAAAAATTCATGTGCATCTTGCCAGGTCATTTAATTTGATGAATATACTACATGTAAAAAATATAGAGAAGATGGCCAAACTGTGGAGTTGATATAGGGACCAATCTCATCTGTCTGTTATATTCAAAGTAAATTCAAGTCATCAAGGCCATGAGTCATAATTTTCAGAAAATCGCCAAGCATCACATATTGGTAGTGGGGATGGCAACTGGTCTCCTTATATGCGGATTCTTCACTTCTTATGGACTCTCCAAAAATACACTACTGTTAGAGAATCCCACATGCATGCACCCATTGACATTATTAAAGAGTCCGAGCAATTGTTTCATACAGGAGCACAAGCTATGGAATTTACTGTAAAGAGAATGAACGTTCCTTCTTTTCTTTTTTTCTTTTTGATAACCGTGGTGTTAGAGAATGGAAGTTCTTAGGATTTTTAGAGATGCTAATTAACTAGTCATTAAGCAAAAACGATGCTTCTCCCTAATGGTACATGACCTTCACGGTAACTACCATGATGACAGGTTAAAACAGCTTTTTCTATGAAACAGCTTCTGTTGCCATCAAAACTATGCCATACACATGAAGATCCATAGAAATGAGATACCAACTGAAGTTGAGAGCATACATGAATGCTGAGCACTTATAAAAGAACACTAACATACCATTTGACCAACAACGGTGGTGATATTTCAATAGCACAATCCAGGGGCCTCAAACACTGCTGACTGCTCAGTGATCTGCATATATAAACCGAAAAAATCAACAAGATAATATCTGAGATGCTATGTAACCTAACAGCTTATAACGACCTGGGCTTAACCAATAAGCAATGGGAATAAAGAAGACAAATTACATTTTACTCTGCCCTCTTACCATTTAAGAGTCGCAATAGTTTTTGACACCAAACAACTGATGCAAATTACGTTCCACCTAGCTCCTTCAGTTTTGCAGTGCCTCCTTGTTCCATTTAAAACTTTTTCTTTGGGTAAAACCCTTGGACAACTATTTGTTATTGGCATGGGTTTGGAATTTGGATACATAAATTCTTTGTATCCGTTATGCTCAATTTTGAATTATTTGAGAGATCCAAAAAAAGAATTGAGAAAAAAAGGTAACAAATCAAAGAATGGTAGTCCTTGGCATGTGGTCATGTCCCTACAGTTAGTTCATACATATTCACTATCTCGAAAAGCATATAAAATGTCTCGAAAAGATGAATCTATCAATTCCCAAAGAAATTATCTTTGAAATATTCACATGGCTTCCAGTGGAGTCTTTATTGCGTTTCAAGTGTATTATAAAATTTTGTAAGTCTCTTGTCTCCGAATCTGTTTTTATGAATATTCATAGTTGTCGTTCTATGAGCCGTCCTGGTGGAACAAAATCCTTTCTGCGCGAAAGGGAATCATTTTTTTGCACTGTTGAGCAAAGGGAAGATGAAAAAGATTCCGCTCCCTTTTTGCAAATTGCGAGATTTAATGACCTCGACGTCCATGTTCTTGCATATTCTCAGATGAATTGCATTAATGGTTTATTTTACTATTTACTTATATAGTAGATGATTTAGCGTATAGAGTTTAAGCTTGTACACAGAGGATTAAATCATCGGTTCTTATAAGTATAAACATTTTTGTTCACAATCTATGATGGGAATTGGACATGTCATCGGTACGATTGTAGCACAAAACTATATGTAGTTTATCTTGATTATGGGAATAGTATAGTTCCAACTTCTTGTGCTAGTGCATTTTGTATGTATTGAACGGGACCGAGTAGAGATAGTTGCTTTAGACTGACTCACAAAAGCATATTCTCTAAACTATTAAATGTACTTATATTATTAATCCTAATATAACTGTTATGATCCTTATATGTTAATTATCGATTTGATTTATTAAAAGGTGAGTTTCTAAGATGGGTTTATATATCTAGTAGATTGATGATGATAATATATATATTGGTGAAATAATAAGTTAATTGACGGAATCCATGTCTCGATATAGATATTGATGATATGCCTTTTTGAGAAGCTTAAAAGTTTTCATCGTGTCAAACCTTGCAAGTGGATTTATGAATCCGACACATGAAATAAGTTAAGCAGTGCTCTAAAGGAAATTGATCATCAAATTAAGTTTGTCAGTAATTTAATTTATTGATTAGTATCTGTAATTCTAACATGGGGAATTACATATGTGTTTAATGGGGAATTTCGAAATATAAATAGAGGAGTGCAATTACAAATTTTTAGTGGAATAATTTGTAATTTATTATGATAAGAATAATTCAAATTAATTATTCAGAATTATTTCCATAATAGGAAGCCTCAGTAATTAATTCTGTGGTTCCTACCGTGCCCATATTTGACTAGAACTCAAAATTTATTCTAAAGGGAAAGAGGAGAACTATGTGTCTTTCTCTTTCTAAGGAATGAGAGAATTATGTGTCTTTTTCTACTCTAAGACAAGGGAAAAGTATATCACTTTTTCTTTTCTAAGGAAAGGGAGAAGGACATTACTTTTTCTATTCTAAGGAAAGAGAGATGTACATGTCTTTTTCTATTCTAAGGGAGATGTACATGTGTTTTTCTATTCTAAGGAAAGACATGGCATTCCTTCTCCTTAGACTAGGAAGAAATCTCTATAAATAGGGATTCTTCTAACCCTTGAAAGGTGAATGAGTTTTCAATAAAATACTTGCCCACCCAAGTATTGAGAGTTCGGAAGTGAACTTGGTATCACTGTAGAAGACCGCAAAACTGTCGTCCAGCTTGTGGACTAGCATGTGGATTCGCTTGAAGGTATCTGCTCACGCTTCAAGAGGTAAATCTTGAATTAACTTTTAGAAAGTTTATGTGTTTTAACATAAATTATCTGCATTCATGTGAGTATGATTCTGGTATGCTTTCGCTGTGCATATAGTTTTCCAACACCACTATCTATACGACTTGCTACAATTTTCAATCCGAGTACCAGAGAAGTAAGATTTCTTCCCAACATAAAGGAAGAATTTTGTCCTTGTAACTATTCATTAGGTTTTGAGCCAGAAGAAAAGAAGTTCAAAGTTTTTTTTATAACATATGAAAGGTACAAACAAAGATAGTGGGTTTTTACTTTAGGCATAGACGAAACAGGGAGAGAGACTCAAAGCATTTCCTTTTCTATTCCGTATTCTAAATCCAGTGTTTGCGTTAGTGGAGTTATCTATCAATTTATGGATGATGATGCTATAGCTGCAATTGATGTTAAATCTGAAAAATCTGAAACTATTGCATTGTGGAATGCATCTCATGAATCAATGTACTATTATGAGTTGATAGAGGTGAAGGGTAAATTAGTGGTCATAGATTACAGAGAATGAGTAATTTGATACTTGGATTTGTGGATTTTAGAGCAGACTCCAAAAAGAAAATGGGAGAGACATATTACTCATTTTCCTTCAACATGGAATGATATATTACTATTGCAATCATCTAAATCTTATCTTCGAATCACATCATTATGCAAAGTTAGCGATGCAGACATTCTCTTCAATGTGAACTTAAATCTGGGTGTTTTATGTTTGTGTTATGATGTGACAAGAAAGAGTTGGAAGGAATTAAAAATCAAGGCTCTTCCTAAGGAGAGCTACATCTATGGCATTTATAGTTATGTCGAAATATTCTCTATGTAGAAATTAAGTTTCTTTCCATTTGAGAACAATCCAAGACTTATTATATGAACCACGAAAAGTGAAGTGTTGAATCACTCACGATTCTATTTCTAAATTGTTCTTCTTTCATGTCATATAGCATTAGTTTGTATAAACCTCTGCTTCCATTGTTCAAATTGAGAGTTTTGATGAACTACACTTCGATATCCCTATTGATTCTCTAACTTGATTGAAATGGCTCTGCTCGCCTCAAGGCAGAAACTGATGTTAGTAATATGAAGTAGAAGAGGATGAAGAAGAAGAGAAAGCTGAAACTTATTTCGTGAGAGAATATCCCATTTATTTGTTGTTATGTACATTGTAGTTGATCGTCAAATTAACTCAGCTACTGTGGATGCAAGGCTTCTTGAGACTGTAGGCTGTTTCTTTGATTTCGAGGATATTAGAGACTCTTCTAGTTTAATCACAAAGCCTGTAATTGACCTCCTGTAATGTCTGAAGGGAAAAATACCTTCGCTCAAAGTAACATACCTATTCACAAAAAACACATGATTAACAGGATCATTGAGTATTGACAAATCCAGTTCCATTACATCATACTTCAATTTTAACACAAAATATCCATTTTGAATTGTGGTATGTGAAATACATTTTGAATGACATTACTCGTTTTCCTTCAACATGGAACGATATATTACTATTGCAATTATCTAAATCTTATCTTCGAATCACATCATTATGCAAAGTTAGCGATGCAGATATTCTCTTCAGTGTGAACTTAAATCCGGGTGTTTTATGTTTGTGTTATGATGTGACAAGAAATACATTTTGAATGACGCTATCATTTGATATTGTTGAACATATTCCATTTTCCCCATCCTGTCTACTTTCTCCGGATCGACAAATATATACTTGAACCAATAAGACTAGTTCAGAGGAGTTTGTCTGAGAATTAATGAATCCCATAAAACAGAAGAAGCGATAAGTAAAAGAAATTTCTTAGCTTGTGAGATAGTCTCCCCTTTTCTGTGTTAATGCACAATTCCACTTGCCATATGTTTGTGTGTTTCCTAAATATAGCCAGTGTTTGAAAGTGTATCACATCTCGCTGCTATCAAGTCTAATTTGGACTGGCAACTACCATTGGCATGTTTAACCACTAAAGACTCATCCCATCATACTACTCTGTAAGACAGAGGAACCAATGAAATGATTCCACAATTGTTTCTACATACACACCTCAACAATTCAATTAATTTGAAATGGAGGGAGTAATGAATAAATATATTTGAGTACAAATGATAAAATAGTTAATTCACTATACCAATCAATATTTTCTTAATAAGTATGCCAAATAAAAAATCATATCATATCATATTATATTAAAAGTGGGAAGGTTTTGAGTTCAAAGTTGGATTACTAAAGTGCCCTTCACTAAATTTTTAAATTAGAAAATGCCTTTTACAAAATAGTTTTCTATTTTTTGTTGAGCTTTAATTATTGATCTTTTAGTTTCTGCCGTTAAACTCATTCAAACAGCACTTAATGCTTCACACTAAACTCAATATTTAAGATTGAAGATGGACAGACATAATCTCCTTAATTACAATCCAAAAACGTTTCTAATCATATTTTTCTTAGTTATTGTTGATCAATGTGTTGACACCCAATTTTGACCCTCCCCGATAATAATTAATTTTCGAGCTTCTTAAATTTCAAACGATTTAGAATAATTAGCTTTGTAAAATTCAAATGGTTTCAAGGTTATTTTAAGTGATTTGCGTCGATTTCTATAGTAGTTTGAATAACGAAAATATTTTATATAATTATATATGTATTTAGTATATTTTATAAATGGTTGAAAATCATATCAAGAGATTTCCACAGTGTTAAAATAAATATTTTATTAATTTAGATTTAGTTCAAATTATAGTTTTAATTTTGAATAAATTGGTTTTTATTTAAATTAATTATTTTATTTCGTTAAGATTAAGAAGTTTCTTAATTAATTTATGAAAATCCGGTTTTTTTAAATATAGGCCAAATTCACCGAGTAATTTCAATTTGGCTATAATCGAAACTCATTCGGCTATTATTTATTTGCAATTTTAGCCACTTTTAACCCCTCCCTTATCTTTTGTAAGACCCAAAAAATGGGTCAATTGTTCCAGCCCATATTCTTTTCCAATTTTCCTCAACAATACATTAAAGATCCAATTCAGCATACACCCCAACCCATTCCCAACAATACCACACAACAGTAAATACAAACAGCAGCGACCAAGCGACCCAACAAAACCCACCGCCCTGACTTCGTTTTCCTTGCTGCGAACGAACCCAGAAATCGAAGCTCGGAGACGCTGCAAACCAGAGATTCCAATAGTACCCCGACCCCACTGCCCATACCGGTCCTCGTCTTCTTCACGCAACGACAGCAGCCAAAGTGCAACACCCAAACAGACCCCGTCTTGTCCAAAACCAAACGCGAACTAGCAGCGAAAAATCCCAGTAAACCAGGAAAATCTCGCTAAATTGCAGAGAACCCTGACAACGTCAACATCGTCAGCCTTTCCCACACGCCCGTGATCTTTTTTTTTTTTTTCTGAATTTGAAGTAAGGATCAGCCTTTTCCCTGATTTTGAGCAAGAATTTGTGGGAGTTGGTACAATTTTTTTTTAAATTTCAATTTCTTCCTTCCTATCTGATCTCGCCCCCCCCCCCCCCAAAAGACGTGAACCCTACAACTTCCCCTATATGTAGTCTACTCTTGTTCATTGAAAGAGAAGAGAGCGAAAAAATTAGATAAAAAATCTTCTCCAAAGCTAAAATCGTTCGAAAGTATACTTTAGGGATGCAATTTTTATTTTGTTGTGGTTTGTGCAAAGTTTGCCAGAGGTCATATTTTGGTGTGAAGGCTCATCCTCTCTTGCTTGTCCCGTCCTAGTTTCGCTGCACCGAAACAGGTAACTTCTCATTTTCTCTCTATAACTTAATCTTGTTTTCTAGTTTGTTATTGTTCTATGCTAAAGCTGATAGTCGTTGTTCCTGTGTTGTTATGAGTTTCAAATTATTGTTATTATTTATTCATTTTTGATGAATTAGCTGCTGTTTCAAACTATTGAGATTCGTGGTTTCAGTTATTCATTTTCTTGTTTGGACCTATGGACTGTTTTTCTGGCTAGCGTTTGACTTAAACCAAAATGTTAAAATGTGTTTAAGTTTTGTTTTCCCTTTAGTTAACCTTGATTGCCCTTAGCTCGTATAATTTTTGTATCAGTTTAAAGTATCCAAGTTGATGTCTTCCTAATTTAATCCTGAAATGTAGTTTAATTAGATTGATTGACTATTAAGTCATAGAAAATCTTAGTTGTCCTAGTTTTCAAAATGGAGAATACAAAGTTTATTGTATTGTTAATGTTCAGTCTTGCAATCTGATTTCGTGGAATGTTTAGCCTTTATTTGTGCTGGTTGTTTTCTCTAGTTTAGCTGTAAAAATGTTCATCTTTTCAGCTTTGTGTTTAATTTAGCCTGAGTAGTACTCTGTTCCTCTTTTGGAATTCTGTTTCTGTTTATGTGATTAGGTATTTCTTGATAGAGTAGCTATGTTTGTAATATCTCTCCATTTAGTTTGGTTAGTTGCTCTAATCCTAGTTTTCCGCTTAAGTGTTAATGTCGTAATATCTAATGTTTAGATATGTGTTATGTCAAAAACATAGCCTTGATGTTTGTTGATTAGTTCGTAGGGATATATCTATTTCATAACATGTTTGTACCATCTCTATGTTTATTTAGTCTATCTCTCTTAAATTTCAGCCCATCTTTACTGGTTTGCCGTTTGTTCCCATTTGTATGATTTGTTTAAAAAGCCATCCTACGATGCTCCTTTAATCGAATATCACAAAATGTTTGTTTCAAGTTTTTGTGTGAAAACATCTAGTCTGTTTGTAGTTGTTAAATATTAAAGCTTTAAACATGTCATGTTGTTTATTTGTGAACATTCACGTGTAGGTGTGTGTTTGCTAACCCCTTCTCGAAATCTGCACCCTGTGATGCTATCTATTTATGTCTTATCTCGAAATGTCCTTTGTGAAGCATAAAAAATTACTATGGTATACTTAAACGACTAGCATTATTTTATAAATGAGTTCTGTCAGTAGCTAGAAGTCGCCATCTTGCTTCCAGTTGACTGACCGCATAGCTGAGACATTGGTGTTAATTTTTTATCTGGTAGTTGTTTGTTGAGGTTTTCTATTTTGAGAATAGCAACAATCTCCGAGTAAAATAACATGATCCCTCTACTCGTGTTACATTCATATATGATCCTTCCAAGCATAATAATATTATGTGTATGTCTTGAAGTTCCTCTATTCTTAGTCCTTTGACAACGTAGTGTTTAAATTCTATTTCCTATCCATGAATTAAATTTCTCCATGCTTAGTCTCTTAACAAAATTAGCTTTGGAACTAACATTTCATCTTCATGTATTAAGTTCTCACCATACCAAGTTGGTTGTAGCACTAATTGGATCATGAGTTGCGTTTCCTCATCTACTTTACTGTTGAGTTGTAGTATAGACACCATAATTATCTGTTTATTAACATAAAACAATCCGGACTTTTATTCTTTCTAAGAAAATCATGGATGAATTGGTTTAACAGTGACTTTGGGTTTAAAAGCTTTAACCACTTTTTTTTTTCTTTTTCCGTAAAAAAAAAAATAATCTTTTTCCATGGAAATGTGTTCCATTCTCATATCTAATGTCACCCTCTAATAAAATATTATTTGAATGATACAGTAGTTTATGTTTTAATTCCTTGCATTCAGTTATTTAAATTGCATTGAAAGAATGTTGGTTCTAACTGTCTTTATTTTTGTTGTCACATGTGACATCTACCCGAGTCCATTGTGGTCTCTTTTCCTTCCTCCTTTGCATTTCGAGAGAACCATAAAGGTTCAAATTCTTTTATCGAGTCAGCCAACCTTGAGAAATCGAAGAACAAGTCTTTGGAGTTGATGTACAGGTCTCAGAAAGCAAAAAAATGGGTTGTATACATCCAATATACACTGATATACAGAAAGTATATACAAAAACGAGTTTTGAGTACAAGCCCAAAAATTCTAGCGAGATTGGCCCAAAAGGAGGCCCAAATTCAATTTCTCCCTTACTCTTTAATTATTTATTGTTTGTTCTTTAACTCTAACTTTAGAATTGTTAATTAACTTAGTTGAATTCTTCAAAAGATGAACTATTTTCCTGTGTTGTGTTGTTCTTAACAAATCTCATTTTATCAACTCTTGTAGTTTCATTTATAATCTTTAGTCAAAACTTTTTTTATTAGTTTAAAACAGTTTCCATATTTTGATTAATAAAAAAATGATTCAAATAAGGACCAATTAATCTAGTTTTGTTAATATTTCTAATTACGTGTCTTTAATTCAAATGGTTCAATTAAGGTCCCATTTTCTAAAAAAATAAAAAGAATAAAAAATGTGTCATTTATTTAATTATTTTTTCCAAAGTTAAATCAAATATTGTAAATTATTAGTTTTTCTTTATGTTTAATCATATTCCTAAGAATTAGTTAAAATCATTTTAGTCAAGTCGCAGGTCAACCGCACGTTAGCGGGCACTTCGAATGTTTAAACCCTTCTCGAAGTGTAAATTGAACCCCGAACCCTCTTTGGTATTTTCAAATAATTTTTTTTGTTTAAATCTTTGAAAATTATAAGTTTTCTTGATTTCTTTAAAAAATTAAGTGGCGACTTTTTTCTAAGTATTTTTCTCAAATTGTTTTATTCTTAGAACATTTCAAAAAGTAATATTTTCTATAGATAGAAAAATTACGGCACGATAGAAATGGCAACTCCGCTGGGAAATTAATTAAGTTCTAACCATAAGATTTGACTATTTGACTAATTGTTATTAATTGCTGAATTATTTATTTGTGCTTAAAGTGTTTAAATTGCTATAAACTGTTGCATTCATGGCATAACATATTCCATCAAACGACATTTATTTTTAATTTTTCATTTAAAGGATGATTATGCGGGCCGCAGTCGTTCATTTATCAAATTGTTCTCGAGGCACCCTGATGAATGTAGTTGGCTACTGGATAGTCAACAATCGTTAACTGTCTCAGCCCAAGTAGTCCACTTGAGTCACCAATCCAAAATAAAGAAAGTTCACTCTTAGTCAGACTAGGGTAGAACAAAACCAAATCTCCAAAATTTAGCGCATTGGCCTAAGATAACCCAATACCCAAGGCGTGTTGGACCCATTAGAAAGACCACCTTGAGTCCAAAGGGCCCACAGCCCGAACGGACGTTCATACTTACGTGTTTGAAGGATGTATGCGTTATTTGACAAATTGTTTTGCCTTGGGTTTGGGGGTACCTAATTCTTTGTATGTTTTTATAAATGGCCAAGCAACACTTGAGTTTCAAAATGGTCACCGAGACGCCGAAAAGAGAACTTGGGTCACCTCCCATCGATAATGAATTTCAAAGTTTGGCCTAAGTTTATTGAGGTGGTCACTCGATTTTGGGATGATGAGAGGATGGTGTTTCGCTTTGGAGATGTTGAAATGACACCAACTGTTGAAGAAATCAAAGATTGTCTAGACAACGTCGGAATGTGCCAGAAAAGGAAAAATCATCCAGATCATCACATTTTGCTACCGGATAAGCTGACCAGCACGAAACTGAAAAACATTTTGTTACTGGTAAATGCAGACTGGCTAGACACCCCAAGCATTCCATTTGTGAAGTTCTATGAACGATAACACGAGAACTACTATAAGAATTTGCCAAATGAGTTTCTCGATTATGGTAGTTGGAGGCAGACTCAAACCCTAGCATTCATTGTATGCCTATTAGGGACGATGGTATTTCCTCAAGACGGAGGGAATGAAATTGATATTGGATTAATATGGTAACTCACGCCATCTTTGAGGGTGTTGGAAAAAAAGGACAGGTTAAGAATTACTTCAACCTGGCCCCGATCATTTTGGCCGACATCTATCGATCTTTGGGTCAATGCAAAAATGAGTTTCCATTTTTTCAAGGGTGTAATATTTTGCTACAATGGTGGATGTCTAAGCATCTAGTGAAAACATATGAGACTCAGAAGCAAAAATTGGCGAGCCAAAAAAGGAAAGCCACCTCGACCACTACGAGTTCCATTTGAGCATCAACAGGTTCAAGATCCACAGCACGAGGGAAGCATGGGCTAAGGTCTTCCACGACATAAAAGAGGGAAATGTACAATGGATGTTTCAAGATTTCATGTCGGAAAAAATAGCTGTTCAGGGGGCTAAATGTCATTTACTAATCCTTCCTGGCATTAGAAGTGCGACCTACAACCTAGCGAGTAATGCATCGGTCGTGAAGACAAATTCTACCTTTCAAAGAATACACTAGTCGCTACGTCTTTGACTACAATGGGTGCGACGAGATACCTTATGCCAAGGATATTCTCGATGAATGGGCCGGGTGGGTTAACCTAAAGGAGAGCATGGCCGAAAACAGATATGAAGCTGGGTATGTTGACGAATACAAAAAATGGTTGCAAGATGATCTACATGGTACACTTGACCTGACGCCACGCACGGACCGACAGATTGAAAATGTCCAAGTAAGGCTCCAAATCCAAGCCTACCACTTTCAGCAGGAATGGGACCGAAGAGAGCAAAAGTTTTAACGTAGGGAACAAGAATACCTGCATAGAGAACAGAAGTTCCAGTATCGAGAATATGAAAGCCAAAGGGCCTTAGCTTTTGCCACACAAAAGTTAGCTAACGCAAGAGTCTGCCTGATACGTTTGGATTCGAACTTAAATGATCAGCTTAACACTCTCCAGGGCGCATCGGTGTCTTCCAAAGCTGTGTTTGCTGAGCCACATGTGATAACTAGCAAGTTTCTCATTTGTGAAGAAGTGGAAAAAGCGAGAGGAGGAGCAGGACCTTCAGCCATTTAATTATCTTATTCCT
This sequence comes from Solanum pinnatisectum, assembly GCA_035578085.1. Taxonomy (NCBI): domain Eukaryota; kingdom Viridiplantae; phylum Streptophyta; class Magnoliopsida; order Solanales; family Solanaceae; genus Solanum; species Solanum pinnatisectum. The sequence continues at coordinate 9,009,384 of CM069076.1, forward strand.
CTGCGTGGGATTGATGTTATTGTATTTGCAGTTTATCCCTTCCCTAAAAGATGTATCCCTTTGCTTAACTTTGTAATGAATTATTTATTGTTTATGAATTTTATTTTGGGGGTGCAACAATTTGTTTTAAATGGCGCAATACATCCTTCAAAATCGCTAGGCTTACCCTGGCACAAAAGGGTCACATATCTGTTTAGGACGCGATATATGCTTGTGTGCTTTAATTATTTATGTGATTTGTTGCTTTGAATGAGGACATTTTTAGCCCACCCCTTTTTGAAAATTTTCTGAAAATCTCCACAATTCTAAATACAAGTCACTACTAAAATGTTCGACCAAAGTTTCCTGAGTCTTGAGTTTCTCAGTCAAAAAATAAAATCCTACTACTAAATCCTAAGACATTACTCTATCATCCCAGGAAAGGTAAAATCGTAGTTAAGATGAAAAAAGGCAAGAGTATCAACATAGAGTTAACGGAGGAGGATTTGAGGATGAAATTGCAGCAGCTCAGACAAGAGATCCAAGAAACCAGAGAAAGGAGAATAGCAGTAGAGATCACCACCGCAGTTGCACGAGCCGCAAACGTGGCGCTAAACGAGGAGTTAGTGGCTAAGATGGCAAGACATGCTATCGTGAAGGAAGAGACAACCGCTATGCGGAAGGGAGACAATGTCTTCAAAGATAATATAGCCATGAGGTTTCAGAGGCTACATAAAGAATACCCTATTTTGGATAACGCAGTCCCTGTCCCCAAAACAATGAATCAAAAGCTGTTGAAGAAGAACTTGAGGAGGAAATTGTCTACAGGCCTCCTCTCCAGGGACGGTGGAAGAAGGGAATGAGAAAGTCACCCTTGAAGCATATGAGTCTATCCCCCGTGATTAATGCGACGATCAGAAGAAGAATGGCTTGGATGGAGGCACATTTTATCTTTTAGGAGCTTTATTGTCAGTTTTTCACTTTCCTTGTAATCACCAGAAATAAATGAATGAAAATAAAAATTTTCTTTGTATTCGAACTACGTAGGGCCTGAATTCTCTTTGCGAGATACATAGGTAGTCTTTCAATGCCCGACCCCTATCTTTTAAAAATTTTCTTTCCCCCCCCCCCTTCATTCTACAAGGAAGTGTTGAGTTCAGATCAACAAATGCAGCAAGAAAACCTTAGCTCAATGCGATTTAACCTTCCTGAGTCACTAGCCTCAAAATAAAGCGAGCAAATTCCTGCTTGTTTAGAAAAAAAATCAGTCCCTATTATTCGTAGGTTAACATGTTCTCAAACAAAACAGCTCTTATGTGTTTATATGCCCTCTATGTGATATTTTGCATTATTTGTCCTGAATCAAAACTAACAGATTTGCCTTTGAGTTTTTTTTTCTTTACAGGTAGTTAGAACTGATCTGTGTTGATAAGCTGGCTGAACACCCCTATTTTACAAGATCAAAAGGTCCTACAGATTCCTTCCCCAGTCAAAGTTCTCAGAAGGGCAAGTCAACAATGGGCGATAACGTTGAGGATATTAGCTTAACAGATGTTGTTGTGGCTAAGCCTATCGTCGCCGATCAGAACGAGTTAATCATGCAGTTGATGGAACAGATCGCTGAAATGCGGGTCGAAATGCAGAGAAGACAAGATTTGCCCAATCCAGCTTTTGCTTTCAATGCTCCAGCAGATGGAAGGCCTCCACCTCATTTTCCTTCTTCAAGTGCAGAACAGACTCAAAACCCACCCTCCAGTCCTGCTCATAACCCTTCAATCATAGACCTAACCACCCAAAACCCCCATTATACCTTCGCCTCTTATCAAACACCACCCCCTCATCAAAATACCAACATCCAAGTGCCACTTCCTCCCCAAAATGCCAACCTCCAAACTGGCCCACCCCTTCAAAACCAAAATGTTAACAACCCGTAAACTTCCCTCCGTCACCAAAATCAACATACCAATCCCCAAACTTTCCCCCAAAACTACCAAGCCACTCAAAATGTCTAAAGTCCCTCCATTGCTCCACCCCTACCCATAAAGCCATTTTCCAAATCCCGGTCCCCAATGAGCATGACGCCAATGGTTTTGAGCTCGATAATTACAAAGTGCGAGAAAGAGAGTGGAGGTCGAAGGAAGAGGCCGCTAAGCTGGATATGAAGGAAGAGATCCGAAAAGCCATGAAAGAGTTGCAGTGTATTCCTGAAGTCGCCGGTTTGAGTTACGAGGATTTATGCATCCATCCTAATTTGGACATCCCAAAAGGGTTCAAGGTGCTAAAATTTGACGTTTTTGGAGGAATAAGGAACCCCTTAGCGCACCTGAGGGCCTACTGTGACCAGCTCGTTGGAGTTGGAAGAGATGAAGCTTTACTGATGCGGCTTTTTAGCCGAAGTCTGAATAGGGAGGCTCTGGAATGATTTACATCTCATGAAACAAGACAGTGGCCTAGCTGGAATGCTCTGGCTAAGGACTTTATCGAACGATTCGCCTACAATGTGGAGATCGTTCCTGATCGTTATTCCTTGGAAAAAATGAAGCAAAATTCAAATGAAAATTACAAAGAATTTGCATATAGGTGGAGAAAGGAGGCAGCCAGAGTTCGGCCACCTATGTCTGAGAAGGAAATTATCGAAGTATTTGTGCGGGTTCAAAAGCCTGAATATTATGATAGAATTATGCTTCTCGTTGGAGCAAAGTTTGCCGAGATAGTCAAAGTAGGTGAGACTATCGACGATGGATTAAGAATCGGGAAGATTGCCCGTGTTGCTGCCTCGCCCGGATCCTCGAGTTTGTTGAATAAGAAAAGAGAAGATGTGTCTTCTATATCATATGAGGGAAAGAAGACCCCAAGGAAATCCTCATCATACCAAGGTCATTCTCGACCTTCACAGAGTTCGTACCCGATTTGTTATGCACATAATGATTACCAAAATACCCCTCCCCCCAGTTACCAAAATGCCCCTCCTCCCAATTATAAAAATACTCCCCCTCCTATCTACTAAACTTCCCCTCCAGTTTACCAGACTCCATCTCATCACTACTTAAATCACTTTTGTGCAGCGTTCGGTAGTGCAAAACTCCTCCCCCAATGTATCAAACCCCAACTCCACTTTACCAAAATACCCCCCGAACTACCAAGCTCCACAACTAAATTACCAGACCAATTCATATCCCAGATATCAAGCCCCTCACCTAAATGCTCCAAATTATCGTCAAATGCCTCCTCCTAAACAAGGCAATTACGATCCCCCCATCCTAGATTTGAGAAAAAGCCTGCTAGAATTTTCACTCCGCTCATTAAAAGCCGAACAAAGCTGTTCGAGCGATTAACTGCGGCAGGATATATTCATCCAGTAGGGCCCAAGCCGGTTGACACTAGCCCAAAGTTTTACAGACCTGATCAGAGGTGCGCATATCACTCCAACGGTGTTGGGCATGACACCGAGGACTGTATCAACCTAAAACACAAGATCCAAGACCTGATTAACCAGAAAGTGGTCTCTCTCCAGACAGTCACGCCCAATGTCAATAGTAATCCTTTGCCAAATCATGGAGACGTCACTATTAATATGATAGCGATAGATGATGATTGGTGTGTGACAAAGGTAGTCCCGATCGCTCCTGATGAACTGGAAAGAGCTGTAGCTTCGTTGAGCATTAGAAAGAAGAAAAAGTTTGTGATTCTGACACCCGAGAAGGTTGTTGCCTTGGTGCCACAAGAAACACCTGGTCGACCAAAGTTTGTGATTGAAACGGTTGTTACCCAGGGTATGACTAGATCTGGCAGGTGCTACACACCAAAAGTGTTATACCAGGGAGTGCAGAAGAAAGATCAGTCTAAAGGCCAATTAGTGAAGTTGAAGCAGAAAAGTTCTGGAGAAAGATGCAACCGAAAGATTACTCAATCATGAAGCATCTAGAGAAAACACCAGCTCAGATTTCTGTGTGGGCCCTGTTGATGAGTTCCAATTGCATAGGCAAGCTTTGATGAAAACTTTGGATGACACTTACGTACCCGTGGATACTAACAGTGATAATTTGGCAGCCATGATAAACCAAGTCATTCGAGGACACCGAATCAGTTTTTGTGACGAAGAGTTGCCCTTTGAAGGCAGGATGCACAACAAAGCTCTGCATGTTACCATTATGTGTCGAGACAAGATAATAAATCGTGTCTTGGTCGATGACGGATCAAATCTTAATATTTGCCCACTTTCGACTCTGAGGCAACTGAAATTCGACTTGGGAAAGCTTAACCAGAACCAAGTCAATATGAGGGCTTTTGATGGAGTGAAAAGAGATATGTTGGGTGTGGTAAACTTGGATATTCAAATGGGTCCTGCGGAATTTAATGTGGAGTTTCAGGTGTTTGATATCAATACCAGTTATAATTTGCTTCTGGGAAGACCATTTATCCACATGGCTGGGGTTGTGCCTTTTACCCTTCACCAACTAATGAAATTTGTTTGGAAGGACTAGTAATTGGTCATTTATGGTGAAGGGAGCCATTCCAATAGGTATGCACCTATTGTTGATGATGTCTCTCGAGGTTGTTATTTTTACACGGTGGAGCTGGTAAATGCCACTAGTGATGACTTGGCTCCACAGCCTTCTATGCCTTCAGTGTACAAGATGTTATTCTCCAGAGCGGTTTCAAACCATGTTTCGGATTGGGGAAGCACTTTCAAAGATTTGTCGAGCCTATTTAAATTCCCGTCAAAGGAGCAAAGTTTGGTTTGGGGTATATCCCCATAGATGATGAAGCAGAGATGAAGAACATGAGTGTTGATCAAGCATTGGTCAGGCCAATCCCTCATCTATACCAGTCATTTTCGGTGCGAGAATATGTCAATGATGATGGTCTCGGGGAAGGAATCTGGGGCCTTTTTGACGAGATTGATGCGGTCATCGAGGAAGAGGCTGGGACATAGGGCATCTGTGATGTAGAACCCGAGAAGCAATTTTGAAATTGGACCTCCACACCACTCCTGATTTCCCGTTCATTTGGGTAGAAAGGACATGTTCTTTTGTTTATTTTTTAAAATCGGTGGTAGTCCGAAAGAGGCCCGAGACCCACCCTTTATGCAGTTTTTGCTTGTTTGATGTTTTTAAATTTCCTTGTCATGTTTAAAAAGGCAAAATGGCCCTCGGCCATGGCCAAAGTTGTGCTTGTCTTTCAATTTAAATGAAAGCCTATTTGTCAAAAATTTGTCTACTTATTTGTTTATATTTTACTTTCCTAATTTTGTTTGTTTATAATTTCAGTAATATTAATGTAAAACCTGCCAATGTCATGTCATGTCACGAGCCAAATGAACAAAATGAGGCAGGTGATGATGAATGCGAGGTGTATGAAGATGAAAATGAGGTACCCGAACATGTTGCCGAAGAGTTTCGACAATTTGAGATCAACAAAAGCCAAATCTTAAAGAAACTGAGACTGCAAATCTCGGAGATGAAGAATATGTCAAGGAAGTCAGGATCAATGTCCATCTGATCGAAACTCAAAGAAGGGACCTGGTTCGTTTGCTCAGAGAATACATTGATGTATTTGCCTGGTCTTACAAAGATATGACAGGGTTGAGTATGAATATGGTGTCTCACAAGTTGTCGATTAATCCAGATTTCAGTCCAGTAAAACAAAAGACTCGAAAGTTCAAGCTTGAGTTGAGTTTAAAGATCAAAGAGGAGATTACCAAACAGATCGAGTCTCAAGTAGTGGAAGTGACGCAATATCCGACTTGGTTAGCCAATGTTGTTTCGGTTGCCAAGAAAGACAGAAAAATCAGAATTTGTGTTGACTATAGAGATCTCAACAAAGCTAGCCCGAAAGATAATTTTCCATTGCCGAACATTCACATTCTCGTTGATAATTGTGCTAGGCATGAGATGCAGTCGTTTGTGCATTGTTATGCGGGCTATCACCAAATACTGATGGATGAAGAAGATGCGGAAAAAATAGCTTTCATCACACCCTGGGTGTATATCATTATCGGGTGATGCCTTTTGGTCTCAAGAACGCGAGTGCCACTTATATGAGGGCTATGACAACTATCTTCCATGATATGATTCATAAGGAGATTGAGATGTATGTAGATGATGTCATAATCAAGTCCCGCGAGAGTTCGGATTACTTAACTCACTTGAGGAAGTTCTTTGATCGCCTGCGTCGATACAATCTGAAGCTAAATCCAGCTAAATGTGCTTTTGGAGTGCCAGCCGGAAAGTTGTTAGGATTCATAGTTAGCAGAAGAGGCATTGAACTTGATCCTTGCAAGATCAAAGCGATTCAGGAGTTACCCCCTCCGAAGACCAAGAAAGAGGTGATGAGTCTTCTGGGAAGGTTGAACTACATCAGTCGATTTATAGCTCAGTCCACCATGGTGTGTGAGCTAATCTTCAAGTTGTTGAAAAAAGATGCCTTGACCAAATAGACCGGAGAATATCAAACTGCTTTTGATGCCATCAAGAATTATTTATCAAATCTGCTGGTGTTGGTCCCTCCTCAAGAAGGAAGTCCTTTGTTGCTGTATCTATCTGTCTTAGATAGTGCATTTGGATGTGTGCTTGGTCAACATAACGAAACTGGGAAGAAAGAGAGAGTCATTTATTACTTGAGCAAAAAATTCACTCCATATGAAGCCCGTTACACTCTGTTGGAGAGAAAATGTTGCGCTTTGACTTGGATTACTCAAAAGTTGAGACATTATTTGTCTTCTTATACCACATAACTTATTTCCAGATGGACCCGTTGAAGTATATTTTCTAGAAAGCAATGCTGACCGGGAAGTTGGCTAAATGACAAATGCTTTTGAGTGAATTTGACATTGTGTATGTGACTTAGAAGGCGATTAAAACACAAGCCTTAGCTGATCATCTTGCAGAGAATCCAGTTGATGAAGAGTATGAACCACTCAAGACTTATTTTCCCGATGAAGAAGTTGCATTCGTGGGTGAAGATATTTCTGAAGCATACCTGGTTGGAGGATATTCTTTGATAGAGCAACGAATCACCAAGGGAAAGGTATCGAAGCGGTCTTAGTGTCAGAAATCGGTCAACACTATCCTATGGCGGCCAAGCTTTGATTTTATTGCACAAACAACATAGCTGAGTATGAAGCTTGCATCCTCGGTCTAAAAATGGCAATTGATATGAACGTTCATGAGTTGTTGGTTATTGGAGATTCAAATTTGCTAATTCACCAAATTCAAGGAGAATGGGCCGTGAAAAACCCAAAAATCATGCCATATGTGCAATATATACAAAAGTTATGTAGGATATTTCGCAAGATCAATTTCAGACACACTCCTAGGACACAAAATGAGTTGGCCGATGCTCTCGCCACCATTGCCTCGATGATTAAACATCCAGATACAAATTATATTGATCCCTTAGACATAAAGGTAAAAGAGCAGCATGTTCATTGTTCACATGTTAAAGCAGAATCAGATGGTTTGCCTTGGTATTTTGATATCAAGAAGTATTTAGAGACCGAGACTTATCTTGAGAATGCAGCATTCAACCAAAAGAAGTCCATACGCCGGATGGCCCTCAATTTCTTCATGAGCGGGGAAATCCTTTATAGGAGGACTCCAGATTTAGGTCTTCTCAGATGCGTTGATGCTAGTAAAGCTGCAAAGCTTCTGGAACAAATACATGCGGGAGTTTGTGGTACTCACATGAATGGACTCACTTTGGCAAGAAAGATCCTCCGAGCCGGTTATTTTTGGATGACTATGGAGCACGATTGTTGCAAGTTTGTGCAGAAATGTCATAAATGTCAAGTGCATGGTGATTTGATTCGAGTGCCGCCTCACGAACTCAATGCTATAAGTTCACCTTGGCCGTTTGTAGTTTGGGGCATGGATGTCATTGGTCTAATAGAGTCAGCCGCCTCCAACGAACACAAATTCATTTTGGTTGCCATTGACTACTTCACCAAGTGGGTGGAAGCAGCTTCGTATAAGTCGGTGACCAAAAAGATTGTAGCTGATTTCATTTGCAACAATTTGATATGTAGGTTTGGAGTGCCAGAATCCATTATTACTGATAATGGAGCGAATCTCAACAGTCACTTGATGAGAGAGATATGTGAACAATTCAAGATTACTCACTGGAACTCAACCGCCTATCATCCCCAAATGAATGGAGCTGTAGAAGCCGCCAACAAGAACATAAAGAAGATCTCGAGGAAAATGATTGATAATCGCAGAGGTTGGCATGAGATGCTACCCTATGCTTTGTTGGGTCATCGAACGACTGTCAGAACATCAGTTGGAGCTACTCTATATTTGCTAGTATATGGAACAGAGGCAGTCATACCTGCAGAAGTTGAAATCCCTTCGTTGAGAATCATCCAAGAAGCTAAATTGAGTGATGCTGAATGGGTTCGCAAGCGGATTGATCAATTAACATTGATTGATGAGAAGAGAATGGTTGCTGTTTGTCATGGACAATTGTATCAACAAAGAGTGGCTCGTGCTTTCCACAAGAAAGTAAGAGCCAAGATATTTGAAATCGGTCAGTTGGTCCTCAAACGCATTTTCCCCCATCAGGATGAGTACAAAGGGAAATTTGCACCAAATTGGCAAGGACCCTACATGGTTCGCAAAGTGTTATCTGGAGGTGCCTTGGTCCTGTCGGAGAGGCCAAAGCCGATCAACTCAGATGCAATCAAGAGATATTATGTGTGAAGCTTCAGTTTGTATTTCTGTTTATTTCCTTGTAATCGTTCTATTTGCTTGTAATCACTTTGTTTAGAATTTTATCCCTTTGTAATGAACTACGTCTGACCTGAATTCTCAAGAATGAGATATGTAGGCGGCCTATGTCGGCCTCGGTCACCCCTTTATCCCTTTTAATGTTCCCTTTTTATTTGAACTACATTCGACCTGAATTCTCAAGAATGAGATACGTAGGCGGCCTATGTCGGCCTCGGTCATTTTCTTTATAATTTTTCTTATTTTTGTTAATCCTCGAGAGGGGGAACTACGTTTGACCTGATTCCTGCCTCAATGGGATACGTAGGCGCCACAAGGGCTCGGTCATATCTCCCGTAAGATTTCTATTTTTCTTACAATAGAAATCGGGACAGAATTTTTGAGAGGAACTCAAAAAAATTCTCAAGAAGAAGATCTCTCCAACAAGTCAAGACTAAAGCGACATTAAGAATTGTAGTTGGGACAGAGTTTTTTGATAAGATCTCAAAAAATTCTGTGATTTGCTCACCAATAGTGCGAGATACTCTAAGACAATTAACTAGGACAGAAATTTTTGAGGGTGACCTCAAAAATTTCAATAAGATTCATCAGCAGTTTGAAACAAATTTGAATATTTCCCAACAAGTAATCAGATAGACCTCGCGGCATTAACTTCAAAGACGTTCACCAAGCTTGACGTGACATGACACTTGGCAGTGACCTTTTCCAAATATTACTTTTTGAAAATCTATTTTCCTTAAAACTTTTCTTTCCTATTTCAATTATTTGCATAAAATGTCTTGTCTTATCTATCAAGAGGCAAGAGATTGAAGAAATCAACCGGAGATAGCCTGACAAAGAGCAGACAACCGAAGGGACCGACATAGATCAGTTCACTTTAAACTAACAAATTTTTGTGGATGCAGGTCTATAAGTTTGCCTCAAGATCGTCATATTTCTCCATTCAATAAATATGGAGAAGCCAAAAGGATGAGGAGCTCCCCAAAATTAACAATTTTTCTGTGGATGCAGGAAAATTTTATGCCTCTTATACCAAAGAGTTGGGAATATGAGTAACATTATTTCATTCAAATTCTCAATAAGCAACTAAAAATACCTGGAGGACATTTATCTGTATCATATTATCAGACATAATAATATTCTTACCCGGAGAGCCATTCATATCGTATTGTCAAATGAGATGATACCACTACTCCGAGGGTCATTTTTATTGTATTGTCAATTGAGATGATACCGCTACCCAGAAGATCACATATGTGCTCGGTGAAGCATCATCTTCATTCAGACTGGGAATGGCATCATCAAAGGAAGTCATGCATCGCGAGAAAGGAGATTCATCCATCACGAGAGAAAGATTCATGCATTACAAGAGAAGATTCAATGCATTGCAAGGGAAAATTCATGCATCGCGGGAAAAAAATTCATGCATCGCGGGAAAGGAATTCATGCATCGCAAGAGAAAGATTCATGCATAGCAAGAGAAAGAGTCATGCATCGCAAGAGAAGGATTCATGCATAGCAAGAGAAGGAGTTGTACATCGCAAGAGAAAGATTCATGCATCGCAGGAAAGGAAACCATGTATTGCGAGAAAATCAACATTAGCTGCATTATTTTCATTCGCCAAAACAACGCCAAGAGAACTATCAACATATTACATCAACCTATTTTATTACTTCAACATCAAAAGAAGAGTACATTGAATATTATATTGCAAATATAGTATACAAGCTTTATTTGCTTTACGTCAAACTGGAGGAAGTTGAGTCAAACGTCTAAGGAGAACAATTAAGTGTCAACACATCTTTTTCAAGAGCATCCCATGAGGATGAATTCTCAAAGCAAACCACAGGTGCGGACAACATAAAAAAGGATGCAGCACAACGTGAAACTTTTTCTTAGCAGCGAACTAGGACATAGTCCTAAGAAGAGTGCCAAATTCTTAGGATGCGAACAGAGGGATGATTTCCACCACAATCAAACCACATCCCTATCAGAAGGCATGTGGGTTTTTCTTTAGGTTTATCGGTTTCAGTTTTGCATCCGAAAAATTTTAATTCACCGGAAACAACAGTCCAATCTGAGTGACAATGCACCAAGTGCTTTGGAAATTATGTTCGTGTAAGTTTTGAATTATGGGTATGAAGTGCACCACATTCATGACTAAGAGGTTGCAAGCCTCTTTTTCATACTCGACTTACTTTGTCACTTTTCCAGACCCGAAGGATATCTTACGTAAGAGATTTCCTTTTCAACTGATTGAGTTGAACTACAAGCAGCCTGATTTCCTGAGTTGAGGAATATGTAGGCGGGATCAATGTTGAAAACTCGGCTGTATTCCAACATTCGCTCTTAAATCTCATTCTCGAGCATTTTGGTTCCTTCATAATTCGCTATCGGAATGACTTTTGAATTATTTCCAAAAATCGTGCGTGAAATCAAGCGTATCGAACTACAAGTGTCTTGAATTCTCATATAGCCTGAGATATGTAGGAAATCCATTTTCGGGGTTCGGCCATAATTCCTAAAGTCCGTACCAAATCGCTTTTCCAAAAGATGAAGATGTGGTCGGTCAAAATTAGATAGGTCAATTTCATTTTCCTCGAATTTCTTGCATCAATCCGAGTAAAATGAGGGACAGTTGTTGACACCCAATTTTGACCCTCCACGATAATAATTAATTTTCGAGCTTCTTAAATTTCAAACGATTTAGAATAATTAGCTTTGTAAAATTCAAATGGTTTCAAGGTTATTTTAAGTGATTTGTGTCGATTTCTGTAGTAGTTTGAATAACGAAAATATTTTATATAATTATATATGTATTTAGTATATTTTACAAATGGTTGAAAATCATATCAAGAGATTTCCACAGTGTTAAAATAAATATTTTATTAATTTAGATTTAGTTCGAATTATAGTTTTAATTTTGAATAAATTGGTTTGTATTTAAATTAATTATTTTATTTCGTTAAGATTAAGAAGTTTCTTAATTAATTTATGAAAATTCAGTTTGTTTAAATATAGGCTGAATTCACCGACTAATTTCAATTTGGCTATAATCGAAACTCATTCGGCTATTATTTATTTACAATTTTAGCCACTTTTAACCCCTCCCATATCTTTTGTAAGACCCAAAAAATGGGCCAATTGTTCCAACCCATATTCTTTTCCAATTTTCCTCAACAATACATTAAAGATCCAATTCAGCATACACCCCAGCCCATTCCCAACAATACCATACAACAGTAAATGCATACAACAAACAACAGCGACCAAGCGACCCAACAAAACCCATCGCCCTGACTTCGTTTTCCTCGCTGCGAACAAACCCAGAAATCGAAGCTCAGAGACGCTACAAACCAGAGATTCCAATAGTACCCTGACCCCACTGCCAATACCGGTCCTCGTCTTCTTCACGCAAAGACAGCAACCAAAGGGCAACACCCAAACATACCCATCTTGTCCAAAACCAAACGCGAACTAGTAGAGAAATCCAGCGAAAAATCCCAGCAAACCAGGAAAATCTCACCAAATTGCAGAGAACCATGACAACATCAACATCGACAGCCTTTCCCACACGCCCGTGATCTTTTTTTTACTGAATTTGAAGTAAGGATCAGCCTTTTCCCTGATTTTGAGCAAGAATTTGTACGAGTTGGCACAATTTTTTTTTAAAATTTCAATTTCTTCCTTCCTATCTGATCTCCCCCCCCCCCCCACCCCACCCCAAAAAGACATGAACCCTGCAACTTCCCCTATATATACTCTACTCTTGTTCATTGAAAGAGAAGAGAGCAAAAAAATTATATAAAAAATCTTCTCCAAAGCTAAAATCGTTCGAAAGTATACTTTAGGGATGCAATTTTTATTTTGTTGTGGTTTGCGCAAAGTTTTCTAGATTTCATGAGGTCATATTTTGGTGTGACGGCTCATCCTCTCTTGCTCGTCCCGTCCTAGTTTCGCTGCACCGAAACAGGTAACTTCTCATTTTCTCTCTATAACTTAATCTTGTTTTCTAGTTTGTTATGGTTCTATGCTAAAGCTGATAGTCGTTGTTCCTGTTTTGTTATGAGTTTCAAATTATTGTTATTATTTATTCATTTTTTATGAATTAGCTGTTGTTTCGAACTATTGAGATTTGTGGTTTCAGTTAATCATTTTCTTGTTTAGACCTATGGATTGTTTTTCTGGCTAGTGTTTGACTTAAACCAAAATGTTAAAATGTGTTTAAGTTTTGTTTTCCCTTTAGTTAACCCTGATTGTCCTTAGCTCGTATAATTTTGTATCAGTTTAAAGTATCCAAGTTGATGTCTTCCTAATTTAATCCTGAAATGTAGTTTAATTAGATTGATTGACTGTTAAGTCATAGAAAATCTTAGTTGTCCTAGTTTTAAAAATGGAGAATACAAAGTTTGTTGTATTGTTAATGTTGAGTCTTGCAATCTGATTTCGTGGAATGTTTAGCCTTTATTTGTGCTGGTTGTTGTCTCTAGTTTAGCTGTAAAAATGTTCATCTTTTCAGCTTTCTGTTTAATTTAGCCCAAGTAGTACTCTGTTCCTCTTTTGGAATTCTGTTTCTGTTTATGTGATTAGGCATTTCTTTATAGAGTAGCTATGTTTGTAATATCTCTCCATTTAGTTTGGTTAGTTGCTCTAATCTTAGTTTTCCGCTTAAGTGTTAATGTCGTAATATCTAATGTTTAGATATGTGTTATGTCAAAAACATAGCCTTGATGTTTGTTGATTAGTTCGTAGGGATATATCTATTTCATAACATGTTTGCACCATCTCTATGTTTATTTAGTCTACCTCTCTTAAATTTCAGCCCATCTTTACAGGTTTGCCGTTTATTCCCATTTGTATGATTTGTTTAAAAAGCCATCCTATGATGCTCCTTTAATCGAATATCACAAAATGTTTGTTTCGGGTTTTTTTGTGAGAACATCTAGTCTCTTTGTAGTTGTTAAATATTAAAGCTTTAAACATGCCATGTTGTTTATTTGTGAACATTCATGTGTAGGTGTGTGTTTACTAACCCCTTATAAAAATTTGCACCCTGTGATGCTATCTATTTATGTCTTATCTCGAAATGTCCTTTGTGAAGCATAAAAAATTACTATGGCATACTTAAACGACTAGCATTATTGTATAAATGAGTTGTGTCAGTAGCTAGAAGTCGCCATGTTGCTTCCAGTTGACTGCCGGCATAGCTGAGACATTGGTGTTAAGTTTTTATCTGGTAGCTATTTGTTGAGGCTTTCTATTTTGAGAATAGCAACAATCTCCGAGTAAAATAACATGATCCCTCTACTCGTGTTACATTCATAGATGATCCTTCCAAGCATAATAATATTATGTGTATGTCTTGAAGTTCCTCTATTCTTAGTCCCTTGACAACGTAGTGTTTAAATTCTATTTCCTATCCATGAATTAAATTTCTCCATGCTTAGTCTCTTAACAAAATTAGCTTTGGAATTAATATTTCATCTTCATGTATTAAGTTCTCACCATACAAAGTTGGGTGTAGCACTAATTGGATCATGAGTTGTGTTTCCTCATCTACTTTACTATTGAGTTGTAGTATAGACACCATAAATATATGTTTGTTAACATAAAACAATCCGGACTTTTATTCTTTCTAAGAAAATCATGGATGAATTGGTTTAACAGTGACTTTGGGTTTAAAAGCTTTAACCACTTTTTTTTTTCTTTCTCCGTTAAAAAAAAAATCTTTTTCCATGGAAATGTGTTCCATTCTCATATCTAATGTCACCCTCTAATAAAATATTATTTGAATGATACAGTAGTTTATGTTTTAATTCCTTGCCTTCAGTTATTTAAATTGCATTGAAAGAATGTTGGTTCTAACTGTCTTTATTTTTGTTGTCACATGTGACATCTACCCGAGTCAATTGTGGACTCTTTTCCTTCCTCCTTTGCATTTCGAGAGAGCCATAAAGTGTCAAATTCTTTTATCGAGTCGGCCAACCTTGAGGAATCGAAGAACAAGTCTTTGGAATTGATGTACAGGTTTCAGAAAGCAAAAAAATGGGCTGTATACATCCGATATACACTGATATACAGAAAGTGTATACAAAAATGGATTTTGAGTAAAAGCCCAAAAATTCCAGCGAGATTGGCCCAAAAGGAGGCCCAAATTCAATTTCTCCCTTACTCTTTAATTATTTATTGTTTGTTCTTTAACTCTAACTTTAGAATTGTTAATTAACTTAGTTGAATTCTCCAAAAGATGAACTATTTCCCTGTGTTGTGTTGTTCTTAACAAATCTCATTTTATCAACTCTTGTAGTTTCATTTATAATCTTTAGTCAAAACTTTTCTTTTATTAGTTTAAAACAGTTTCCATATTTTGATTAATAAAAAATGATTCAAATAAAGACCAATTAATCTAGTTTTGTTAATATTTCTAATTACTTGTCCTTAATTCAAATGGTTCAATTAAGGTCCCATTTTCTAAAAAAATAAAAAGAATAAAAAATGTGTCTTTTATTTAATTATTTTTTCCAAAGTTAAATCAAATATTGTAAATTATTAGTTTTTCTTTATGTTAAATCATATTCCTAAGAATTAGCTAAAATCGTTTTATTCAAGTAGCAGGTCAACCGCATGTTAGCGGGCACTTCGAATGCTTAAACTCTTCTCGAAGTGTAAATTGAACCCCGAACCCTCTTTGGTATTTTCAAATGATTTTTTCTATTTAAATCTTTGAAAATTATAAGTTTTCTTGATTTCTTTAAAAAATTAAGTGGCGACTCTTTTCTATGTATTTTTCTCAAATTGTTTTATACTTAGAATATTTCAAAAAGTAATTTTTTCTACAAATAGGAAAATTATGGCACGACGCAATGTTTATATAATTTTCTTTATTAATAATTTTCTCCCACAACCTTTTCATATTCTTTACATTACAAAACTCTATAAAGGTATACAATAAGTTTTCTTTGTCCCATATTCCGGTCATTTTCATTCTGCTAGAAATTCTTTTTTTTTTCCAGGTATATTATCGTTTTTATATATGTATGTGTGGTTTAAGCCTTAATCTTAGTATTAATGGTATAATGCTTGATATGAAAAAAGAATAATTATCTTTAAAGTAGAACTATTTATCCCAATTTCTTAAGCAAATCTTTTTGTTCATATAATTAATTTGTATCTTATGAAAACAAAGATCAAATAGAGTGGTCAAAAGATATTCGAAAATATTAACCATTGAGATTAATGTTCGTTAATTGTTTTTTCTTTTTCAATTTAAAAAATAGTATTGTGTGTGTGAGTGTGTGTATATATATATATATATATATATATAAAGAATGCAATTCATACAAGCACAAAAAAAATAAAAAATAAAATCTTATAGTTGTGATTTCAGCAATAACTAGAATTAAATTTATTTCTGCTTATGTCTTTGCTACTTTCGTCATAGACTTTTACATGTGTTTATTATTTTTTTAGTAGAAACTCATCGTAAACTACTTCAATAACTGAGTTGTTTGGTTTGGAAAAAAATAGCTATTCATTGACATATTCTTACCATTAGAGACTAAATCAAAATTAAAATTGTTAATTTCTGCATTTCTTATTTTATAATTGAACTTTATAAATATAATTTTTTTCAATAGAAATAATAATGGGCATACGTTCAACGCACGTTCCCGAATACTAGTATTATTATAAGTAAGAAGCTCCTAACCCCAAAGTTGATTTACCATTTTAACCCTACAATATTATTTAAATATTAATTTATTAAAAATATTAGTTAAATATTAATTTATTAAAAATTAAATTTGTTGTTAGCCCTAATTTAATTCTTCAGAAACGTATAGCTCTTGTTCAACGTCCCTCGCGATCACTGTAACAGTCGTATAGTTGCTGCTCGACCTTCCCTTCTGCAACGCTCTAGTTCCATTACTTAAATTATCCGTTCTTCCAAAACCTTTTCAGATAGTTCACTCATCTGTATAAATGTCTCCAACAACATGTTGTTGTCCATTACTCTGTTTCTCTTTTCTATGCCTGAATCAAATACGAAAAGTGAAGTGTTGAACCACTCACGATTCTATTTCTAAATTGTCCTTTTTCTTTCATATCATATAGCATTAATTTGTATAAACCTCCGCTTCCGTTGTTCAAATTGAGAGTTTTGATGAACTACACTTCGATATCCCTGTTGATTCTCTAACTTGATTGAATTGGCTTTTCTCTCCTCAAGGCAGAAACTGATGTTAGTAATATGAAGTAGAAGAGGATGACGATGAAGAGAAAGCTGAATCTTATTTCGTGAGAGAATATCCCATTTATTTGTTGTTCTGTACATTGTAGATGTTGACTATATATACACCAGCTTACTAGTTAATTACAATAACTAACTTAAATAACTACATTGTCACTAATTTAACTAACTGTACGGTAACTAATTTAACTAACTGTATTGTAACTAACTCCCCTTAAGCTTGGTGATATAAATATGTTTAGAACACCAAGTATGGATGTAAGATACTCATGCTTCACTTTACTTAGGCTTTTGGTTAATGCATCTGCTAGTTGGAATGTACTCAGTTTTGATCTCAGTATGTCTAGTCCTCTCATGATATATAAGTTGTAGTTGATCATCTTGATCTTTGATTTTGCAACTGAATAAATCCAAGACAGTATTTTGGACTTGAATTCCCTTACATATCGTCCAATCGAATGCTCTAAAGATCCAAGATGTGTCTAATATATCAGTCGTATAATTTATTTCTACATATCATAAAAGTAGTAGCACAAGATGGAAATGTTACTGTTTAAATTTAGCAAAGGATTTGAGTACTGTTTGTTCTGTTAGTGCACGATGCTACGTACTGGTCACATCTCGCTGCTATAAAGTCTAACTTGTACTGACAACTACTTGGAGTACCATTGGCATGTTTAGCCGCTAAAGACTCATCCCATCACACTACTCTGTAAGACAGAGGAACCAATGAAATGATGCCACAATTGTTTCTGATGTTGGCAAAGTCAACAGACACCTCTATTGCTTTTAAAGCTTTCCTTGTCTTCATCATCACCATTAATGTGAGTCACCATAGTGAGGACGAGTTGGAGCATTTAGTTATCAGTTGAGATCAAGTTGAAGTATCATGTATAATCATATTGCTTGTAGCCTTATTACTTGCCTTCGGGGCTATGTGTGCGGTTACCAAACTCCTAACCGCCTTACAAAAATAACGCAAATAAGTATTCTTTTAAATAGCTTACAGAAATGTTAATTCTTATTCTAAAATTTTCGTCCGATTTAGGAGTTGATAAAAAAAGAAAAAATGTGACCTTTATATTTTTAATCCAGGTGTTTTATATTTGTGTTATAAGTCACAAGAAAGAGTTGGAAGTTATTGTTCCTGAGATGAACCATTCTTTGCTTGTTTAGTGAAGTCTCGCTAGGGCAAGGCACAGTAAGAACTGTTCTCATCTTTAACCAGAAATACATGTACAGACCAAAGAATTTTAAAAATTAACAAATCCCATATACCGGAACTCAAATCATATATCAATCATAGTACTATCAGTATATGAGACTCTTAGCCACCAAATGCTAGGATCTTATAAGCCTCGTAGTGACATTAAACTTCCATCACTGACAAAAATTCTCCTTATCTTGACTGCTATTAGGAATATGGTCACTTGCAATAGAGTTCCTCACATGTATCTGAATTCAAAAAGGATACTCCTGTTGTAATTTAAAACGAAACGCCAAGTGAACCAATGGCCAGAAAGTTGAAGCATAACAGCAAACTTTTGAGATCAACAGGACTAAATAAACTAATCATGTAATACCCAACAAACTTTTGAGATCAACAGGCATCTTGAGTTCACTACTCATACAAACTAAAATAAGATCTCATTTCATCATTTTGAACTTGTACTTTTTCTTTTTATATATTTTTTTTTTATATCAAACACATGCTTCAAAAGCAACGCACGTGAGCAGAAACTAGTTGTCTTAAAATCACGAAAACAATAGGAATTCTTGTAATTGTAATTCAAAAGTTCACCAAGGATAAAACACTCTTTTACCCAAAAATTCTTCATGAGCTTATATATCTCTGACAAAAAAGGGATATGCCATGCTTTCAATCTTTTACAGCATCCATATAATCTAACTTCATATTTTTTCCAGTGGTTCACATATTATTTGTGGTTTATTAAGAGGTAATCCAGGCAGCATCGTCAAGCTTATCAACCACTGGTAAATCCTTGAGGCTTTCTCTTCATCAACTCCGCTATGGAATGAAACGATTATTTTCTTGAGCAACGGCGTAGAGGCGCGAACAGACATAACAAACCAATATTCCTCCAATGAACCCTGGAATTCTTTTAAATTCAAAATTTCAAGATTATTAAGTTCTTTAATATTCTTGCAGCTCCGTATTTCCGAAAGACTTGCTTTCAATCCATTGCTCTTCGTACAATCGATCTAGAAGAACAAAACATATAGAATGCAGTATAGATTAGTAATACATACATAGTTTGATCATGGATCAGGAATAATAATAATTATGAATTCAACAACTCACCACAGTACACAACTCACTCAGATTTGGACAACTTGTTAGCAAGTATACAAGGTAACGCATTTGCTCTGTGTTATTAAGATCCAAGTCACACAAATGGAGAATGCTCAAGGTTTTAAAGCTTCTCGGGAGCCACTTTGCAACAATACCAGACGCCAAAAACTAGACATATACCCGGCAAATAAGTTAATTAGTATGTTATTTGCATCATGCATTCTAAGAGAAAAAACAAAAATATTTGCATATTATATTACCTTGAGGGAGTATCGGTCAAAAACAAAGTGTCTGATTTTAGGGAAGATGATTGGAAGCTGTGGCATGTTAATCATCTCATCATTTTGTGAAACTTCTTCTTGTGGGTAATAAATAAGTTCATCGAGCTTCTGGCATTTGAGGATACTATGCAAGTTAAAGGTGCCACTGCCTCTGCCAGACATTGCGAAACTTACAAGTTGAGGGGCATGTATATTTAAGGGATAAAGACCTCTGCATCTTACAAAAGACAGCTTCTTAAGGATTGGTAAGCAGAGGACGAAACAGGATGATGACTCGTTATCTAAATCAAAGATAACATCAGTAAGTGAAATATTCTCCAGCCTTCTGAAATTGCAACTATATGGTTGCAAAATACAGTTGGACAGATACAATTGTCGCAGTAATACAATGCTATATACGCACAAGGGCAATTTATATGGAGCATTGACATTGTTGTTGTTCTTAAGGGTGAGTTCCAACAGGCCATTTTTTGACAAGAACAACATCCATTGATCAAGAAGAGAGTGGTCAGAGAAATGTATTGGTATAATGTCAAGGAAAAATGTCTTAATAGGTTCTCCAAATGAGTGGTTTGACAGGATTTTGTTGATTACATGTATTATTCCTGATTGATTTCTGTTTCTAGAGAAGTGTTCATAGATTAAGAGTTTTGGGTGTGAAGCCCAAATGTATCTCCATTTACTAGACAAGATACTCATTCGTGCAGCAGCATCAAGATGGACGTACTCTTGAATCAAGTTTATGACATTAATAGGAAGATCTGAAAGCCTATCAACTTCAACTGCAACTCTCTTATTCATCTGAGGAAAAAAATACATAGGATATTATTAAATAAAAACATGGTTGCATATACAAATCAAACATTATAGATGGATAAAATGCATTCTGTAAAATCACAGTGAGATGGATAAAATGCATAGCAAGTGATGAGAAGAAATCATCTTATATAATTGTTTAGATCCGGGGAGTTCTAATTAACAGTAGGCCTGGGTTAAGTCTCTTAACAACCATCAAAGAGGCTAATCGAGATCCCAAGTACAATTAGTACAAGGACTAAAATAATATTAGACATATAAATTAAGGTCCAACAACAACAAGGACTTTCATAGGAATGAAATCATAATGTATGAGGGAGGGAGAGATTCAAAGAACAAATATTGGAGAAACTTACAATTTCAATTATTTGTTGTTCATGGAAACAATTTATGCTCATCTCAAATAAGGGATGTGAATTGGAATTGAAATTGGACTAGGAATCTATTCTTTTGCTAAATCTTTCTCTATATATCTACATATAAATTATAATAAATGCACCGTGTTAATTATTTACTAGTATCTTATTAAACTTAAAAATAATTAATACAAATCTATCTATATATCATAGGAGAAGAAAAAGTGTCACGTGTCAGCACCCCAAAAAACAATAATTATTATTAAAATTATTTAAAAAATTAATCAAAAACTGATTGGAAAAAAACAATAAAATTACCATTAAAAAAATTTAAAAACTTATTGTAAAAAAAAATAAAAATTTAAACAGTCGATTATTAGTTAGTTGTAGAAATGGGGTAGTTTTTTTCCATTCATTTTTATTATATATATATATATATATATAATAGCAGAAGAAAAAGTGCCACTTGTTTTAAAAAACACAAATTGCAAAACTTCCTTTCAACTTTTTTTTATCTCTCTTTATTTTTCTTCTCTTCTATATAATCATTGTTTTACGTGTTTTATTAAATTTAAGTGATAATCTTCATATAAAAAATGGAGATTAGATTCTGGAGAATGAAATCAACATCAAAGGTATGTATTTAAAATTATTTATAATTTAGCACAACATAAGTTAGTAATGATCACAAATTTAATAATATAGAAATTAGCAGATATAATTTAATTTGATTAAAAAAAATTATGAAACGATCTCAAGTTTTTGTTGAATTTATCTAAGATTCTATGTTATCACAAATTTTGATTATATATAGATGTTCAAGTTTATATCGATAAGAAGTTATTAACATCAAAATTATATCGAGAAATAATTATTTAAAAATAATTTGATTATAGTATCTTCTGTTTTAAATGATAAATGAACGTAATTCTTTTTTTATATATTCTTATTTTATGAAATTGTATTTGATTAAATAAAAACGTTTTATTTTGCAAGATTGAATGAGAGAGAAGTGTACTAAAGAGGTTGCAACATGCTTTGCAAATTATATTTTGATTTAGCTAAAGTATTATAAATATTTTTAATACTAGATTTTAGATTGATCTATTAATTCAAAATTTAATTAATTAGCACATATCAATTCAACACACGCCACATATATTATCAATCTTCATTATACTATAAGAAGAAGAATAGTAAGAATAATGTTTAGTGTCTTTGAAGAAAATACTCTCAATGCACATAATTGTGGTATTTTTTGTTAACACAAGTGTATATATGAAATTAAAATATTATTTATTATTATACATGCATTTATGTTACTCAATCATAATTCGTATTAATTATTTTAAATTTAAAAATTATTATATTTTAAATATGCGCGCGCAGGCACGTATACTAGTATGTGTATACATATATATATATATATATATATATATATATAAAATAGGAGAAAAAAAAGTGTCACGTGTCAGCACCACAAATTTGTAGATATTTTAAATAATAAATAACAAAACATTTTTTTTTTAAAAAAAAGCAGAAATTAAAAACGGTTTTAAAAATTTGTTTACTTTAAAAACTATTGTATTGATCTCTTTTTTTTTTTGCTTAAATAAATTGAATATTTTTGTTACTAATAAAATGCTAACTGCCTATTTTTTTTAATAAATTTTAAAAATGTAAAAGTTAAAATTAAAATTGAAATTGAAATTAAAATTAAAATTAAAATTAAAATTATACATAATATATAGATAATGGTGCTAAATTTTAGGAGCACGTAACAACAAAATACTTAAAAATTAAATTCCTCGAAAAAATGAGCGTTTTTTTAAAGATTTTTTTCCTTTTCTTTTATAGACTATATTTCATACATAAAATAAATAAAATAATTCAAAGACCAAAAATAGGAACTTTAAAAAACTTATACGAAACAACTTTTAAAAATATTAAAATAAACTCAAATCCATTTGCCATTTATTTGAAAATAAAATAAAAAATCATTCTGCACCATAATTACAAATACCAAAAAAAAAAAAAAAAAAAAAAACCGCCGAGTTATTTAAAAAATAATATATTTTTACAGTTGCAGGTTATTTGAAGAAAATAAAACCTCTGCATACTAAATTTTACATAAAAATAATAATAATAAAATGGAACCTATTGATAATAGACCATCTCATCCACATTCTTTCCTAGAGAAAAGGGACGTGGGAAAATAATTGAAATTTAAAAGCTAAAAAAATTAATATTAAATAATAAATAAATTGATCTTAAAGTTCGAATTGAAAAATAAAAGTTATCTAACTGCATGCTCGATTTTGTATTCTTTGTTGCTATCCAACTTTTTAAATTTTCTAAAATTTAATTATAACTGTTCAATACAGTTTTAAAATTTAGCATTGACAAAAACTTCCACCTTCAAAATATACTTACTATATATAAATAAATAAGCACATTAACAAAGAATATTTAAAAACTCACGAATGAATTTTCATGGTTCTTTTCATATTTTGGTATTAAGAAACTCACAAATCAATCTTCATCACTTCTTTTTATATTTTGTCATCTTTTGAATTTCTTGCATACAACTCTTACAATTTTCTAATGCAACAAAGAAACAGTAGAAAGATTTGTAGGTATGAAATTCATCGTAGGCTAAATCTTTGATCCATTTGATATATATATGATAGCGAAAGGAGTTTCGTGTTTGAAGTGTATCTATTAGGTATGTATTGAAATTTTCAATTCTCTTTTAGTTTGTAACCATCTTCATAGAAAATTAAATAGAACATATGATTTTTATACATAAATTTTGTTTTGTATTTAATGCTCATGTATCTTCTTTGTGTTTTTTTGACGAATTTTCAGCTTTTTCTTTCGTTTATATGGATAATGAAAGAGATTTAATGGTTGATATTATTTAATTTTTAATTTCTTATTTTAAGACTAAAGAAGATAAAATGGATGAAAGAAACTAGAAAGTTTAATTGCAATTTACACGATTATGCTTGCTTTTCTTTTTATCATTATCATTATAATACTAATAAATAAATGTCCAAAAATTTTACTTGCATTTTTTTTAACATTACAATAATGTATAAAAATTTTGCTTGCATTTTTCTATTATTATAATAAATTCTTCAGTGAAGTTATTTGAAAATAATAATAATTTTTACAATTAGTCATTGATTAAAAGCTTATGGTGTTATTGTCACAAAGTCATGGTGTGTGCGCTTTCTATTAATTTTTATCTGCAAGTAAAAGCTTTATCACTATAAATATATAGGGAATCAATAAGAAATAATCATACTTGATTTTTTTTAGCAATTATTTGATTATTATTATACATGCATTTCTGTTACTCAATCATAATTCATATTAATTATTTTAAATTTAAAAATTATTATATTTTAAAATATGCGTGCGCAGGCACGTATACTAGTATGTATGTATGTGTGTGTGTGTATATATATATATATATATATATATATATATATATATATATATATATATATAAAATAGGAGAAAAAAAGTGTCACATGTCAACACCACAAATTTATAGATATATTAAATAGTTTTTTTTTTAAAAAAAAAACAGAAACTTCCACTTTACTGTATTACGCAATTGTAATATTTTTTTACTATTATAGTACTAGATCATTTACTACATCTTTTAGACTATTAAACATACATAAATTCAGAATTTGAATATTATGGGTTCAAGTTCAAAATTTTATAACCACTCATTCAATTTATTAGATTTAAATTTAGATTCATTATTTACAATTATATAATGAATTGTTTATCATATGTACAAAATTTAAATTTTTATAATAAAAAAAAAAAAAAAAAAGTGATAACGAAAACAATTAGATATACTAAAATAAATCATACTATGATATATTCACTAATAAACATATATGTTTGTATTATTGACACACAATTACTTTCTCTTATCACAAAGAACATGCTAAAAGAATTAGGGTAAAATTAACTTTACTAGCATTAAGTGTTTATATAAAATCAAAATATTATATACGATAACATATGCATTTCTATTACTCAATAATAATTCATATTAGTTATTTTTAAATTATAAAATTAATACATTTTAAAATACCCGCGCAACGCGCTGACACGAATACTAGTATATATATATATATAGGAGAAGTTATAGCGCCTACGTGTCAGCACCACAAAAAAGAGAATCTAAGAATTATGAATTATGAAAATTAATTTAAAATATAAAAATAAAAAATAAAAATTGCAAACACTACAAAACTAATGAAAAATTCAAAGAACGGTTTTCACAGCTTTTTTTAAAAATTCAAAAAATTACAATTACCTTAACTTTTTACTATTTTTCGAAATACTTTCTATTCTTTTGATTTTGAAAAAAAAAATAGGAGAAATAAAATAATATTATAATAATTAGTATCATCTTTCATAAAATATCAAGTCCAGAATTATTTCAAAATAATAATAATAATAATAATAATAATAATAAT
Organism: Solanum pinnatisectum; assembly: GCA_035578085.1. Lineage (NCBI taxonomy): Eukaryota > Viridiplantae > Streptophyta > Magnoliopsida > Solanales > Solanaceae > Solanum > Solanum pinnatisectum. The sequence goes on from CM069076.1 coordinate 9,034,613, forward strand.
AATAATAATAATAATAATAATAAATGTGAGAAAAATCAGAATTAGTAACATCATCGGTTAACTGATTTGGGGATATAACCGAATTTAGAGTCCATGAAGTTGGGAAATATTTCTTCCCACTTAATAGGTCTTCTAGTTGTGACCTTGGACCTTGCAAAATTAGTCTCCACCAAAATAGTTTAATTGGAAATATCATATAATCTACATCTAGGATTAAGAGTAGATAACAATTTAAAATAGATTCGGTAAGATAAATAGATACGTTCCGAACCAGGTGCATAATTATAACCATGAGTTTTAACATTTAATGTTAAAGCATCGAGAATATTCATATCAGTAAGAGATAATTGCAAATTGGGTTGCGTATTAAAATAAATCGGACCATAGGCCACCGTAGATTCTATCGAACCCATAAGAGACTGTCAAAAATTTAAATTTCTAGCATCGCAAAGAGCAGCTAAAAAGTCTCAGGCAACCCTTTAAGAATCAAAGGTTTAAAGGCAATTTGAACCATACCAATATGCAAATAATTATACTGATTTTTATAAAAAATCACATCTCGTTCATTTAACAAGCGAATAGTCTGTTTAGAAGAATTTAAAGCAAGAGACTGCTCAGTTGTTTTAATTAATTGTTTAGAAGAAAGTTTATCAAACCAACCATAGTCATAAATAGTTTTTATAGGGACTTTAGGAACTGTCCACCTATTTAACAAGTCAAGGTTATGAGGTATATCTACCTCTTCTAGTCTAGTACTCTTAGTACTTGTATCTCCCAGATCCATGGGTGAAAGATTAAAATCTATGTCGAATATTTCACCTCTATCTCATATATTCCATGAAAAATTCTTGGCTCTGATACCATCTTTACAGGATCAAGGACCTGGCGGTAGTCCGCCCAGTCATAGATCAAACAAGTCTAGCATCCTTAAGCTAGCGGTAGTCCGCATGCGAAAGAATCGAAATATACAGGAATATTGACATAGTTTTCAAAATGCATGGTAAACCTTTTACCCGAGCAAAGGGTCTGTTAGAATCTAATACATACAACTTATTGAGCCCATGTGCTTGGCAGTTCTAACCGGGTATGGAATGCCCTACTTATCAAAACTCATATTTCGAGCTAAAACCACGGCTGGCCAGGCGGAGTCACTAAGACAAAGCCAATAAGAGTAGTGCTAGATTCGACTGTACCTCGATCTCAGAACCAAGTCGAAAAGTCATACTAAAATTCCTTTATATTTAAATAGAGCTTAGATCCGTTCATGGTCTATATAGGAGAGAAGTTAGTTATTCGACATAGATAGTCTTTAGCCGGACATAGTCATGGCTAGGAGAAACATACTAAATAAAAGACTAAAAAGAAAATAAATACCTTATAAAGGACGTCTTCAAGATCCAAAGAACTCTGAATAACTGACCGCTTTATTTATATGATGATCGGAACAGTACTTCGAAAAGATTACAAAAAGATTTACAAAACTTCAAAACAAAGAAAAAAAGAGAGAGCTTAATTTTTTCTGATGCTTCTCTCAAAATAAGCTAACACTTATATAGAAAAAGAAAAAGACACAAAGAATCTATGTACAATACAAAAAGGGCCCTTATCTGGGTCTCTGAACAGTAAATCTACTGTTTGGTGGGCCACTTTTCACATGTCTTCACTTGACTTCACATGACTATGTCTCTTTTGTTCTTGCCTTTATCTAAGGCCTGCATTTGCTGTAAGAAGTCTTCCGCTTCTTGCAATTCATTGGACGACAGCATATGTTCTGATTCGGCACGTTGTGAGTCTTCCACATTGTTACTAGTTTCACTTCTCATTGAAGTTCGATTTATCAATCTGAGTTATTGTTTGAAGTAGATTTTTTCTTACTTCTTCAAGATAATCTTGAATCATCTGTTCCTTATCTCCTTCTTGAAAAGAGATCCTTCGGAAAATATGCCAAACTGAGGTATCTTTAACAATATTATCTGGGCGAATTGTTTTGTAATCAACAATTTTTTCCTTAATCATGTCCATAAGTTCTTGACCAATTAATTGCTTGGTCTTAGGATCTTGTTTTAACAATTTATCCCAGCAATTATTAAAATATGTCCTATACAGAGTAGGAATATTTTCTTCATTAAATCCCACTTCAGGGGCCCATTTATGTATCCATGGAATGGAGAATTCGATAAAGAAATAGATTTGATCTATTTTCTCTATCCAACTGACATGATCTTCTTGGTATAACCTGTTCAAATCTGGTGATACTTTGGCCCATTCTTTATATAAGTTTAACAATGGCTCCGGCAGAATTTTGACAGTCGGACCGTGGTATGACCACCAATTAATAAACCAATTTGGTATATTATCAGCAAAAATCTTTGCGCATACTTTTACAAACCACGTATGTTTGTGTTTGTCATTGTTATAATACAGCACTACATCAAATGCTCGGATTCAATAAGTAAAATTCATCCTAGCATTATTAATGCTTATCTGTCTCTCTTTCATAATTGACATACCCCAATCTTCAACAGATATAATCTGTTTGATAATAAATTTTGAAAAGTTATAACTTTTTTCATGGGGGTTATTACCTATGCTGGAGAAGTGCTGAAATTCTACACTTCCTATGCTCATTAAGATTTCTTCATAATAAGATCGAGTCTTATATGACTCTCCGGGAAAGTATAATCCATTAACAAGGTACCGTTGAAATATTTTCCAAGGTTCATCTTTTCTCTGCAAATTCGAATTTTCTAAGAGAAATATCATCTCTCTTTTTTGCAATTTTTCATAGAACTTAATATCATCAGAATCCTCCTTTATGATTGAAACAAAAGTATCTTTTTGCTTCTTTCCTTCTAGATAGGCCTGCATATGAGCATATAATGGGCTATCTTTTGAAATATCTTCCAAATTAACCAATTGCTGCGAACTGGATGAAGACTCTTCTTGAGAAGAAGTTCTTTTATTAATTAACGTTCTTCTTCCTGTTTGTATAACAGGGGAATTTGATTCAGATCTGTATGACGATCCTTGAAATGATCTGGTTCCATATGAACCATAATTGCCTTTGCTTGGGGCTGTTCTTCCCCTTCCTCTTCCTTTGATGTGAATCCAAGGTTGATCTATCCTGCAAACACAACATCTTTTTGTTATCATTCAGAGAGATAATCTGTCAGATAATTATCATCTGAATAGTATGCAATCTGAATATGAGAAAAATCTTCACTTAATATTTTGTCAACAATTTTGTTAATAATAATATTTTTCATATCTCTAGGCAAAGAAATAAGAACTCTCAATATTGCGACGAGAGTTTCATCATCAAGAAAAATTCTAAAAAACATGATTTATTGAATGTATTCCCTGGATAGAAAATCAGGTAACGAGTTATCAACTCCCTTTTTATATTTGGATATTGAAATCGAAAGGGGCTAATTGCGCTTGCCACCTGGCGAATATCAATTTTGAGGCATCGTGCTTAAAGTCTTTGTCAAACATGAATTTGACTAATTGAGCGTCAGTTTTTATCAAAAACTTTTGATTGTACAAATCGTCCTGGAATTTGAGAACACACTTAACGATAGTTAACATTTCATGTGCTACCATCGCATATTTCTTCTAGGCTTCGTTCCATTTCCCAAAATGAAATCTAATCAAATATTCTTTCTTATCATGAGGATTAATTTGTTTAAGAATTCCTCCATAACCAATATTCGACGCATCCGTCTCAATAATCTTTTGCCAGGCAGGGTTGGCTAGTGCTAAGCAGGGTAGTGATTTCACTCTCTGCTTAATATCTTTTACCAGATTGGTAAGAGTCTCATTCCAAAGAGACTTATTATCTTTCTTTAGCCTGTCATATAGCGAAGCTAAATCTCTAGAAAGATGTTTATAGAATGGAGAAATATAATTTAAACTTCCCAGAAATCTCTGTAGTTGAGTCCTATCTGTAATAACATCAGGAAATTTGTCAGCAAAATCAATGGCCCTTTGAATAGGAGTAATTTTCCCTTGACAAATTTGATGTCCTAAAAATCGAACATCTGTTTGGAATAAACTCATTTTTGGTTTAGAAATAACTAAGTCATTTTGTATTACAACTTTTTTGAAAATATCAAGATGCTTGACATGTATCTCAAAGGTTTTAGAAAATACTAGAATGTCATCAATATATACAATAATAAAATCCATATAAGGATTGAAAATATCATCCATGATTTTCTGAAATTCAGAAGGGGCGTTTTTCAAACCAAAAGGCATGACATTCCATTCATATTGTCCAAATAGGACATTAGAAGCATTTCTATAAGAATGCTCTTTAAAAATCTAAATTTGCCAATATCTTGATTTTAAATCAAATTTTGAAAATATATTGGCATCATATAATCTTGATAATAAATCACTTTTATTAGGAATAGGATACCTGATCCACTTTAACTGTTTATTCAAAGGTTTGTAGTTAATCACCAACCTCGGAACACCTCGTTCCCTTTCAGCCGCGTTATTAACATAGAAGGTTGTACAAGACCAAGGAGACTTGGAAGGTTTTATCAAACCCTTTTGTAATACATTATCAATCTCAGTTTTGCAGAAATCTACTAACTCAGCATTTATCTGACAGGGCCGAGACTTAGTAGGAATATCATCCTCTACAAATCCTTCTTCATATGGAAGAGTCACAATATGCTTTTTGCGATCCCAAAAAGCGCTAGGATGATCTACACAAATCTCGACAGCAATCTGCTCAGAAATCAATTTGATTTTTTCCTTTACCGTAGCAGATTTCATCGAATCTAAAATATTCATGCTAAATAACTCCAATTGTAAAGAGTCCATATGACTCTGCTTCATTTTTATCAATGCATTAATATCTCTAGTTACCGAATTTGTAACGAAAGAATAAGTTATCTCATTATCCTTATATTTGGCTGAAAATCCTTTCGCGTCGATTCCTGTAAAAGAATAAATTGCATTTATAAAAGGAGTTCCAAGTATAATTGGGGGATTTAACTGATTCTTAACCAAGAAGAATAAGTGTGGAATGCAGACTTTATTCTAACAAATCTTCACATTGGGTAGCTTATACTCTATATCTAGAGCATGGCCAGAAGCAGATTTCACCAAATGAGTCGTTTTTTGAAAGTATTTAGTTGGTACTAAACCTTCCTGAATACAACTAACATCTGCACGCTATTAATCATTGCAATGTTAGTAATGGAAAAGCTTTTATCAATCAGAATAGTACATTTAATATACCATTTATGAGACGTAACAATCTGCATCATCCCCAAAAATGAATCTTGTTTGGGATCAGGACTATCAAGCTGGAGATTTTCATCTTCAACTTGCTTTCCTTTATTTTTTGAAAACCGATCTTCGTCAGTATTATTTATCTCAATTTGAGTAATACGGTGATCACAAATCAGTTGTTTTTGTTTAAGAGATTTAATCTCCTCTTTCAAATTTTCAACTTCAAATTTTAAATCATCAAAAGAAGAATCTTTTTCAATAAAAGTATTTTTCTTTAAAATACGATTATCTACTTCCTTTAAGGAATAGGGTGCTTCATATTCAAAATCAATAAAATTATTTTTATTAAAATCATTCCTTTTCTTTTCAAGAAGTTTTAAAGAACTGGCTTCATTTGAAACAACTAAATTTATAATTTTTTCACGAAGCTTGTTATCAGTAACTTCCTTTAAAAGCTCAATCACATTATCAGATGTGACAGTATTTAGATTAAAATCTTGAAATTGCGATTGATGTTTATAAATTTCGTCATCTTCGCAATTGCAATCAGGACCCTGACAAGTATCACAAGAATTAGTACGATTATTATCATAATCAGAGAAATCAAATAATTCTACGTCAGAATCCGAACCTGATTCATAATCATCTTCAGATCCTGAAGTGTATAACAACCCATATACCTTTTCATAAGTATCATTGTCAAGTTCTAAAGTTTTCAACTTGTTTAACTTGCAGTTTGGAGCAATATGCCCAAGTTTTCCATACTTGTAGCATTTTACCTTTGAAAGATCTCTTCTAGATCTATCCTTAGTAAATCTATTAGATTTACGATAGCTTTTTCTAGCTTCACGATCTTTTTTAGATCTATGTCTTCGCTTAGATCTTTTCTTTCTGTGTGAATCTGCATCTTTTGAAGACCTGTAATATTTATCTTCTTTAGCAATTGGATTCGATAACCCAAATTGTTCGCAGAAGTCTCCCAATTGAGATCGTTCTTTTAGCTTATCAATCTTAAGTTGTCTTGTCATTTTAAGTTCATTACACAAGTTTAAGCCTTCTTGTGTGCAAATTCCTATAATTTTTCCATAGCTAAATTGGTTGTAAGGTATCTCAATCTGATTTCCTCTAAGAGTTTTTCTAACTCTTTCAGTAAAAAGAGAAGGAAGTCCATCTATGAACCAGCTTATTTTCGGGTAGTTCCATCACCCTACTGAGATAAGTATCTTTATACCATCTAAAGTGTGTCAAAGTCCTACATCGAAGACCATTGAGAAGGGTATAAACCGCATCTTCTCTATTTTTTACCAAAGCCATTCCTAGGTTATCCACTCCTTCATCTGTGGCTATGGCATTAACAACCAAAGCTTTCTCTTCGATACTGAGATAATTATCCCACCATCCTCGAAGCTGTCCTGTAAATCCTGCAATAATCATTTTGCAGATTGTCCTATCCGTGTTTTTAACACTTTTACAGATAGTCACATACATCAACATATGATGTACCAGAATAGTAAGCTGCCTTTCTGTTAGCCCATTGAGATTCTATTCATAAATTTCGAAACCGCTGTAAGACGTATTAGTCTAATTCCAGTCACGTTCTTCAATCAAAACGTCTTGAGGTGTAGGACGAGGATAGTAGTATGTATTCATACTAGGTTTGTTAGCAAATCTGCTATTTTTCTTGGGATATCCCCTGAGTTTGTTAAAATCTGACGAGACTTGATTTTTAAAATCATTGGTATTTTCTATTTTATCAGCAAAATCTTGCGATAAATCCATAGGACCAAATTTTAATCCGGAAAGCTTTTTAGCAGCAAGCTCTCCAATATCTAAATCATAAAACTTCTTATCAAGAAGATCTTCTAAATTTTTTAAAGAAGTTGGTTTAAAATCAGGAATTTCAATAGGCCTTTGAACAAAAGTAGAGACTACTGTAGAACTACTTTTAGAAGTTGAAGCAATATCAGTATTAGCCATAAAATTAGTTTTGACTATATCAACCTTAATATCTTTTATTAAAATAGTTAAATCATCAAGTTTTTTGTCAAGAGAACTTATATGCTCACCCAGCACTTTAACATAAAGACTTAAATAATTGTTTTGAGAAATCAGTTTATTAATTTCATTAATACTGATTGAAGCAATATCTTCCTCAATGAATTTTTGAAAAGCTGAGAAAGTAATACCAGTATTATTTGGTAAAACAAATGATGACTGGGGAGGGTAGATGGCTTTTAAAAGATTACCACTCCCATCTTTATAAGTTCTTTCAATAACGTTAATATATAACGGTAAATAGGTGGTTATAAACCAAGGAACAAAATACATAATTTGATTATGCAGAGAACAAGTTTCATAAAACTCTTGAGAAATACAATTAATATCTTCCTTGCTATAAGCATCAAAGAACCAAGTTTTAAACCGATTCCATTTTTCATCAAAAAATTCTTTTTGAATATGTTTTCTTGCCAGTGAACCTAGACTAAAATCAATTTGGTGTGGAATCATTAAGAATCATTTAAATCAAACTCCGTTTCAGAAGCTAAAGGAATATCCTTGTCAGGAACATCATCATTTACCTGCACTATATTAGTTTTTGGGTCGATCCTTACCTTTTTGACCACAGAGTTTCCATCGGAACCAATAGTATGTAACGAAGCAGCACGATCTCGGGCTAGACCATAAATTGGATCGATTGGAGAAATATGATGGATCGCAGGCAAAAGTCTACGACTAGATAAAGAATCTCTATTCATACTGTGATTTACAGAAGACATCAGCCTGCTATCATTAAAAGACTGTGATTTATAAAAGTCACAACTTTTCATAAAAGTCACAACTTTTCATAAAAATCGCAACTCTTTATTTTCCATTCACACCTTTTAAAACCCAACAATCCCCTGCATGAATGGGGAGTGACTCCAAGACAAAGAAACGGACAAGTATGTGTACTTTACAAGCAAGAATTAATTACAGCTGGATAAGTAGGTTTCCCCTTGGACTTTCCATAGTGAACATATGTCAGATATACTCGGTCAATCGGTAGATACGCGATCTTTGAACCGTCGAGCTTTGGTATATACCTAGACAACCATATGTCACACAATTAACGCTTTACCATTTATGGTTCTTACAGTTATGTTTGTTTCAGCCATGAACACCTCCTGGTTTCATGAGTGTATAGAGAATAGGCTTTTGACAATAATTCTCTTTGAAACGCCTTACACTTCACACTCACATAGGTGATTTCTAACCATATCATCGCGTAGATACATTATTTTGTCAAGTCTGCCAAACTTAGCAAATCATTAAAAACTTTAAGCTTTATTAACTCATTAACAAGCCTTAATGTTTTAACCTCATTCCTGAACATTGTCTTCATCATGAGAATGGATTGAGTTGATTGACAATGTCGAACCGTCAGTCACAACTTTGTTTTTCTCCTTGAATCTAGCTCTTGGGATCTCCAGTCTACTAGATAATGTTACCGCCATGATGACTTGTCCTAAGCCGTAAACCCATTCCCTTAGATGATCTTTCAACTGCCTCTCTCACTAGGACTTTTGTTAATGGATCTGACGCATTATCGCTTGACTTCACATAGCCAATTGTGATAATTCCACTAGAGAGTAGTTGTTTTCTAATGGTATTATGTGTATGTCTTATATGATGAGACTTTCCGTTATACATCATGCTCCTTGCCCTACCTATTGCATCTTGCCTATCAAAGTGTATGCATATTGATGCCAATGGTTTGGGCCAAAAAAAGAATATCTATCAAGAAATTCCGGCGTCTTTCAACTTATTCACCGGCCTTATCTAGAGCACCTAGCTCAGAGATCATTGTAGAGCTAGTGATACATGTATTTTTGCAAGATTTCCAAGAGACTGCTCCTCCACCAAGAGTAAATACATATTTACTTCATTTGATCTCGGTGATCCAATTTGCATCACTATATCCTTTCAATGCTACTGGATATTATTATAATGCAACACATAGTTTTGAGTATGTTTTAAATACCCCAAACTCTTTTCATTGTCATCTAATGAGGTCGATTGGTATCACTCGTGAACCGACTCAATTCATTAACAACACATTCTATATCTGATCGTGCACACTTCCTGATATACATCATATTTCCCAATACTCTAGCACAATCCAATTGTGAGTCAATTTCGCCTTCACTCATTTGAAATGCAAATCTCACATTTATTGGAGTCTTGACAATATTGAAATCCATATATTTGAACTAGTCAAATACTTTTTCAATGCAATGAGACTGTGACAATGGTAAACATTATGGAGTTCTAAGGATTCTGATACCTAAGATCGCATCAGCAACTCCAAGATCTTTCATATCAAACTTGCTTTCTAGCAAACATTTAGTAGTATTTATGTCATTAGTGTCTCTACTGATGATCAAAATGTCATCAATATACAAACAAACAATGACCTTGTGATTTTAATGTAAACACATTTATCACTTCCATCATTCTTAAATCTATTTGCCAACATGGTTTGGTTAAATTTCTTATGTCATTGTCGGTGCTTGTTTTAGTCCATAAAGTGACCTAACAAGTTCACACACTTTTCTTTACCAGGAACCACAAAACCCTCGGGTTGTTCCATGTAAATTTCCTCCTCCAATTCTCCATTTAAGAAAGTTATTTTCACATTCATTTGATGAATTTGGAGCTCATATACCACAACTAACACAATTAACATCCAAATGAATGTAATTCTAGTTACTGGCAAGTATGTGTTGAAAAGATCAAGACCTTGTTTTTGTCTAAAGCCTTTGACAAAAAGTCTTGCTTTATATTTATCAACAGTTCCATCGACTTTCATTTTCCTTCTGAAGATTCACTTTGAACCCAAAGGTTTATTTTTTGGAAGAAGATCAATTAACTTCCAATATGATTGCTCAAGATTGAATCAGTCTCACTATTGACACCATTTTTCCAAAAGGATGAGTCTATAGAAGACACAAGAAAAGTTACAAAATCATATTCAAAGGAAGTAGATGTCCTTTGACATTTATTACGCCTCTGAATCTCTTTATTGAGTACATTCTTTTTTTTTTCTTTCCAAGGTCTTTTAAACCTTCACTAGACTACTCAAGTCTAACTTTATAGTCCACAATCATAGGTCCTATTTTAATCCTTTTAGGAATAGGAACTTGGACTTTGGCTAGACACCTCCACACTTTGAAATATTTCAAGTTGGATTTCCTTCCTTTCCATTTCTCATATGGAATAGATTGTGTCCTGAACAAATAAAATTGCTTTCTTTCTGAAAAGACAAAACTTTTTGTTGTTCCCTTTTGCAGTAAGGATAGTTCCTTCAGACAAGTTTTGTGGTAAACTTGATCTTATAAGTAATGCAGCCATCATTTTCTTCAAAGTTCGGTTATTTTATTTTTTCCATTCTGCAATTCCATTATATTTAGGTGAATAGGACAATAGTTTGATGGATAAATCTATTTTCCAAACATATTTCTGCAAAAGGAGATTTATATTCTCCATCCCTTCACTTCTTATCTTTTTCCCAACTGATTTTCAACTTCAGTATTATATTGTCTAGACATTTCTATTGCTTCATCCTTGCCATTCAGCAAATAGACATAGTCATTTCTAATGCAATTGTCAATAAAAGTTATGAGATACTTTTTCGCACCACGAGATGGTGTTGACTTCATATCACAAATGTCAGTGTAAATCAACTCTAAGGGATTAGAATTCCTTTCAACAGATTTATAAGAATGCTCAACATACTTAGATTCCACATAAACATGACATTTTTATTTATTGCACTCAAAGTTAGACAAAACTTCTTAGTTGATCAGTTTTTCTTACAAGGTTTTGTAATTGACATGCCCCAAGTGTTCATGTCACAAACAGTTTGACTCAAGCAAGTAAGAATAAATAAAAATATTGAGTTTGAAAAGCTCTCCGTGAGGTAGCTTTTTCTCACAAATATTTTGTTCCAATTTCTTACAATTTTGTGTGATACAACATTGTTTAGAGTCATCATCTGGTCAAATGTCCTTTTCGGAAGGACCTTTCCATACTTTCAATTTGATTGTTGTAGAACTACCAATGAACAAAGTTTCATCAGGTTCAATAAAAGCAATATAGTCCAAACGCTTCTTTTACAAAACATGACAAATGACTATTCACCAATATTCATGTCTATACAAATAGTTATATTTAATAGACATATCTTTTCATGAAAAATCACAACATTTTAAATGAGTCTTTTTCATAAAAGAACTCAATCATTTTGAACAAGTATACATATAATTTGGTAGTTTCATACTAGTCATACCATATACTAGTAAAAGAGAAACTCAACGACCACAATATCAAATATACTCCAAGAATTTTATGGGTCTAACATAATACAAGAGTGTCATTAAATTTCATATATTGTGCTCCAAATTTAAGTTAGAAACTAAGTCTAATTTTATCTTTGTCATAAGCAAAGAACCTCCCACATTTTAAATATGATCTCAAAAATATTTTTCAAGTATTTGAAAATAGTTTTTCCACATATTTTTTTTTCTCATGCTATCAAAGTGTCATTGGCAACATGAAACCACTTTTGAAAATATTGTTCTACAAAAGACTTATAGTGCTTCAATTCCATTTGACAATTTTTACACAATGTCAAAGTTCATTCCATAGAGGCACAAAATCACAAACTCTAAGTCACTGGTATTTTTCCTCTATCACAAATAGACATACCACTTAGTATTTAAAATACTAACAATAAAGACAAATTTTTTTTGTACAATTTGTTTCTATATAACAATGAAGTTCATATAAAATCAAAAGTACAACGTTGACTTATCGTGTGAAGTTTTCATATTCTTCAAATCAATAGCAGTCTAATTTATCCAGAGTAGAAAACTACAAAAGTTTTTAGTCTACAAAAATCAGACACAATCAAATTTCACATGGAGTACAAAACTACAAAAGTTTTTTTTTAGTCTCCAAACAGAATTAAACATGTTCTTAGATTATCACAAAGATATGCTTTTCTTTTCAAATAGTCTTCCAACTATAAACAAAAATGTGCATCTCTCATTCTGCAAACCAAAGAAATTTAAAGGCAACACCTTTTGCCAAGGAAAATTCATTCAAAAATCATATGGTTTGCAGATCTTTTTCTAAAGACATACCTGATAAATAACAATACTGTTAACTTTTAGAAACTATTTTCCTCCTTAGATAATTAATAAGAAGGTTACCTGGTGTAATCTTTAATGGAAATACCACCAATTGTTCTAGTACATTCTCACGTCGACCTTGCTAAACAAGGCATCGAATTCTGAAGAAGTAGTGCATATATCTTCTACTTCCATGATCTGTTTCCCTCAATCAGTAGAATACAAGAAATACCAATATTATAATGATTTCCTTAAGATTGTTCTCCATCTTGTATTCCTAACATACATAGAACAAAACTTTGAAGAACTTGGTAAGAAACAACAAAGTTCAAAGAGTATTTTTAGACTAGAAAATTAAAACTAGTAGAGAAAATAGAATCAGAAACAGATTAGACACAATATAAAAATATTTTTCTCAAAGAAAGAAAATCGAGCTCACTGAATGCACTGTGTTCCCTTAAGGAAATTATTCCCCTCAAGTACCCGAGGTTAATGGAATATATCCTCCCAGGATAGAACGATCTTACTCATCGGTGTATCAATACCTAAAACCACGATGTCAGCGAACCACTCAACAGCAGTAAAGTACACTTAGAATACTAGATTTAATAGTAGTAGTTGAAGAAGTCCAGAAAAATTAGTTCAACTAAAATGAGAGGAAATCCCTCAATTTATAGAAAACAAAGGGTAGTGTGAAAAGGTTCTTATTGTGCCTTACCGGAAAGGTCACAAACTTTTGCAAAAGTCACAATCTTTCAGAAAGGTCACAATATTTCATAAAAGTCACAACTTTTCATAAAAGTCGCAACTTTTCATAAAAGTCGCAACTCTTCATAAAAGTCACAACTCTTCATTTTCCATTCACACCTTTTAAAACCCAACAAAAACAAGTGTAGTATTCGTACACAAAATTCAAAGTGTACTGGTAGGATCATCGACACACTCTAACATAGTGTTGGAATTTGAAAACTGTCCTGAAGTTCAACGGTAAATTCAAACTCCATTACACAATCTTGGAGTTTCACTTGTATAAGTTGAGATTCTAGGAAAGTGTAACCGAGTTCAAAGAGGTACAATGAGTGAAATAATCCTTTAATAATATTTCACTCATGGTACCACATTTCAAAACCTATATATTTATCATGAGGTATCACGAGTGAAATAAAACTTTTGACATAATTTTGGTAACTAAGAAAACTAATTATTTAACATTATTTCACTCCAACTATTAGAAACATGATATATTATTGGAGTTAAAACTGCATGAATTTTTCATATAGTTTGAATTAATAAAGATACCAAACTCCATGTACTTCTTCTAGAGTTTGAACTTAGTATTTGAAACTTGAAACTCTACCTGCAATACCTTATGTTGGAGTTTCACTTGTTAAAGTCATGTGTCGTGGTTGTCCCGTTTTAGAAAAAGGTAAAATAAGTACTCCCTCTGTCCCAATTTATGTGACTTACTTTCCTTTTTAGTCAATCCCAAAAAGAATGACGCATTTCTATATTAAATAACAATTTGATTGTAAAATGTCTTTTTTTTTAAAAATTTAAATATACCACTAGACAGAGTGTCTAGTGGTGTTTTATTAATATAAAAAATATAAAATCCTCAATAGGGATAAGTACAAGCAAGGGGGGCTAGGCCTTACCTTTGCATTCCTAATAAGGTTATGAACCTCTACTAATTAACAAGCATGAAGAAAATAAGAACTAGAGAGAACTATGTATTCTACGACCATCATTGAGTTAGTAACATACTCTATGATGATATTACAAATGAGGATACTTAAATAATGCAAAAATATAAAAGCCAAGAAGAAAGTTGTGTTATCAACCTCAACCTACCTTTTACAAATGTATGAATTAAAAAAAAATAGGTTGCCCGTCTAAAGTAACCTGAAGTATTTTCCTTTTGTCTTCTTCTTCAAATCTATCCAACAACACTTGATAGTTCATCACTTTTTCTTGGGTTGATTGGTTCTTGTTAAATTTATTGACACTGTCATATGATTTTGCTTTGCCAGTCGCATAGGTAGTTGCATTGGAACAAACTCCCCAGTCAATTTGACTGTAAAATGTCTATTTTACCCTTAATGAAATGATTTACAGCCACACAAATTTCTATCATTCATTTTGGACCACAAGTTTTAAAAGTCTTCATTTCTTTCTTAAACTCCGTGCCGAGTCAAACTATCTCACATAAAATGGGACGGAGGGAGTATAAAATAGTGAATTATCTCTTCATTTTCTAAATTGGACAACTAAAAATGAACATCTATTTTTAATATAATAAACAAGTAAAAGTGATGGAAGAAGTACTAAGTATTTATTTTTTTTGTTAATTTGACATTTGATAGCTCCCTTTGCTACATACTTTCTTCCTCTCTTTTCTCAATCAAATACCAAATTTTTCCCTTCAACTTAAGAACCTCTTCATAACTCTAGAATCTTCCTACTAAGGCTAAGCGGTATGATGAAGTGACAGACCATGGAACTTGGGTCTAATAACTCAATGGAAAACCTTTGAGTGAAAAGACAACAACCACCACTCCCCCACCCACTCCCGCATCCCAATATATCCACATTATTTAGGGGGCGTTTGCTGACGTGCATAAGAGGCTTGATTTTTTTTGGTGTCGTAGGGGAGGGATTGACCTTTCTAATGCATATTTAGTCGTATCGGCATTGCCCCACTGATTTGAATGTTGAATAAGTGCATTAGTAATGCATGCATTAGTTATCCTGAGATCATTGCTTATGTAATATTTGGTTTGGTGTCTTAAAAATAAAATGCATTACATAACTTCTATAAAAAATATTTATTTACAAAAATGCCCTCCACACTCTTTAGCTTTGGAAAATGAAAAATGTCTGGAGAGAAATTTGCGGGGAAGTTATATCTCTAATACACTCTACCAACAACCCCTTATACACAAAGTACTTCGATCTCAAATATGCATTCAATACTCCGAGCGAAATTTTGCCGAGGTAAGCCAAGGAATGCTTCATAATGCCAAGCATTTGAATTGTGCATTCAATAGGACGGTGGAAAATTCCTCTCTTGCACGTCTCTTCTTCTTCCGTCGATGCATATTTTGCACTTTCTGTAACTGATTTTCTTCATTTGTTGTTTTGCTGAGTACTTTCTTTCAAGTGAGTGCGTAAAGTGCAACCGCCTGTTTTGTTTATCTATAACAACGTGTACACAAATTATCAAAATTATTTTAAAAGTATCAAAATCATTTTGAAAGTAGTAGAAGTAATTAAAAATAGAATTAAGATTTCGATTGAATATGTCAATTAGAGTATCATTACTTTATCTAAAATTGGGGCAAAAGTGAAATATAGTTTAATAATCAAGTAAAGAGTACGTTAGTTTTTAGAGAACGGAAAACAGAGTCCATTGATAAGCAGAGGGCAATATAGTAGGTTCAAAATTCAAATGAACATTGAGGCTTAACTTGTCACAAGATCATCATATTAGTAGCCTACATAGACAAAATTGAACACCATACTCAAAGAAATAACAAATGACTAATGCCTCTACAATCCAACCATGTAAAAATTAAACATGCTTTAGTTAGCTCCATAAACAATTTAAAGCTTAAGTTCTGTACACTGATAGTGTAAAAGAAATTATTTACGTAATCAGGTGATTCATTGGCAAAATCTTCACGAGTCTCATCATGTCTCCCAACTTTCTCAACCACAACTTGATGCATTGAATTATCAATCTTGAACACTATATATCTGTGGTTCCTTTTCGTCTTCAACTCCGAAAAGTTCAGCTTGCGTTCATCACTCACTGCTATCCCTGACGCTGAATTCGCCTATGCAAATGCCACAAAATTAGACAAGAAAATACAATTTCTCATGTTCTGGTATATATAGCCCTATAATGTATGTACATATTTGCCTCCCTATTTCAGGTTCAATATGCACCGGAAATGTACCTCACGTTCAACAATGTGGCCTAGTGATCAGTGAAGAAAAACAAGAATCACGAGGTCTCAAGTTCAAATTCCAATAGAGACAAAAAAAAAAACACTAGATGATTTTTTCCTATCTACGTAAGCCTCTTTAGTAGGGTGAAACTAACAAGCCTCTTTAGTTGCCGTTTGATCTTAAATAAAAAACAAACTGATGATGATACCATTAACGCTACTGCTTCAGATGACAATTGGTTGCTGTCACTTCTGAGCAAAATCATGCAGCTAAATGGATGTTTATACAGGTAATATTGGTCATCAAAAAGCTGCTGGAAACAGAGGTGTTTTAGAGGTTTCAGATGTTCGAGAGTTAGCTTTATGTCCTTAACCTAGAGAGATAGCAGCAACAAATTGTGAATGCTTCAGGTGTTTGCAATAATCAGTAAGTTGCTACTAATGAGGTGCAATCAAGAGAATTTGACTAAAATTGCAAGTTGAAAATGAAAAGGCAACTGAATGTAACTGAAAATTGCAAGTTAAAAACGAGAATGCAACTGAAAATTGCAAGATGACATAGGTCCTGAGATATTACGTCGTTCCATATTGAAGGAAAATGAATGATATGTTTCTGCTTTAAAATCCACAAGTCTAACTTGGATGGCTGGGGGTTGACATGAATAAAACATAACAATAAAATCATCCTCGGTAAATAAATTTGTATTGGCATATACTTTTATTTAGATACTAATTTGACACTAAGATATCCATATGCAATAAAAATAACATACGAAGTGCAAAAAATTCTAAAACAGAAGGAGACTTAATTTCTACATAACTAGTCTTTCTGTGTAACTATAAATGCCCTTGATGCGGTGGTTCATAGGAAGCCCCTTTATGTCTAATTTTCTCCAACTCTGTCTTGTGATAGCATAACACGAGCATAAAGCACCTGACTCTAAGTTGAGGATGAATAAAATCTGCCCATCACAAAACATGTATGTTAATATGACATGGGGTATGATTTTTGGTGGTATGTGCTTCCACATTGAAGGAAAGTGAATGATATGACTCTCCCATTCTTCTTTTTTGATTTGACCTAAAACCTGCAAGTGGAAATATTCACATGAACATTTTGGACAATTAATGATGCTAGCTTACCCATCACCTCTATCAACTCGTAATACCACCACTTAGATGAATTCTTCAATACAATAAGTTTGAAACTTTCAGTTTTAAGATCAAATGCATCTATAACAAGTCTTTCTCCATGGAAAGCAAGCCTATAGATAACTCCATTGATACAAACCCCGGGCTTGTACAAACAGATCTGGGAATCCTTTTAGTCTTTTTCCATGATTTGTCTATGCCTAATGTGAAAACACACTGTTTTAAGTACAATCCGCTACCATCTCGTGTCAAAAGAACTTTGTACTATTTTAATGGTTTGTTTTGGAATCATCTTATTGTAGAAATTATAGAGTGAAAGAGAAGTTTGAACTCTTGAATTCTTATTCAATGCTGCAGAGGTTCTGGTGCATAGTGTATTTATACACACGTACAGAGAGTCCATTCTAGCTAAGTTATCTCTAACTCCTAGTGATTGTACATATCTCAAACACAACTAAATGTTATCACATATCTATTATGTTTACATAGCTTGGGTTGTATAGGAGTCCTAGGTTACACCAAAGTCTATGTGATGTGGTTGTCTAACACATATATGCGACCTGCTGCAATTTTCAATCCCAGCACAAAAGAAGTAATATTTCTGCCCAACCCAAACGAAGGTATATGCTGGAATAAATGTTCAATAGGTTTTGAGCCGAAAGAAAACAAGTACAAAGTTCTCTTGACAACATATCATACTCAAGAAAGGCACACAAAATACTGGGTTTTCATTTTAGGCATAGACAAATCATGGAGAGACACTCAGAAAATTTTACCTTGTATTCCACATAAGTTGCCCAATGTTTGCATTAGTGGAGTCATCTATCAATTTTCTGTGGCCGATTACATATCTATAGTTGCATTTGATGTTAAATCTGAAAAAATCAAAATTATTGCATTGTGAAATGCAATTGAGTCCGTGTATTATTACCAGTTAATAGAGGTCAAGGGTAAATTAGGGCTCACCGATTGCAGAAAATGGTAAGTGGGTACTTTGATTTATGGATTTTAGAGAAGACTCCAAAAAGAGAATGGGAGAGGCATATAGTTGGCGTTCCCTCAATATGGAACACTACAAAGCCTAGATTTGCATCATTCTTCGATGGGGAGATTGTATTCGTCATGAACTCAGGTGATTTATGTTGTTTGTGTTATGATTTCACAAGAAAGAGTTGGAGGGAATTAAAAATCAAGGGGCTTCCAAAGGAAAACGACATCAAAGGCATTTATAGTTATGTTGAAAGTCTCGTTCCTTTTGGGTAATTTTATTCAAACTGGAAGGTATTCATGAGTGCTTGTATGTCAAATATCTTGTTGAACCTTTCAGGAGCTGTTTTTTTTAATTTTACGATAAGATTTTTTTTCACGCAAGTTCATCGATGTAGTAATGCTATGACTAGACAAGTTGCGGTATAACAACTTACATTCTAAATACATTGTAAGTCTTTGAAGTGAAGAATTAAACTCACTGTTATAATATAGTTGTTCCCTTTGGATAATTTTGCAATATTCTGGACGTCATTTTTAGTACTGTTTGCTCTGTTTTATTATAAGATAGACCTGTCAAGCTTTCTTTTATTTCAATACATTATACACATGTCATAGTAATGTGTTGCAGTACATCCCCTGTTTTTAAGATGCTCATGGAAAAGTGAAGTGTTCAATCACTCGCAATTCTATTTCTAAATTGTGTGTTTAAGTCAATTTGAACATTACCAGCTGTGTTGCATATCTCTGTTTGCTCTTTTTCTTTCATGTCATATAGCATTAATTTGTATAAATCTCTGCTTCCATTCTTCAATAGAGAGTTTTAATGAACTACACTTCCATATCCCTGCTCGCCTCAACGCAGAAACTAAAGAAGATTCTACAAGTTAGAGAATCCAGATGTTAGTAATATCAAGTAGAAGAGAAAGCTGAATCTTATTTCGTGAGAGAATATCCCATTTACATTGTAGATGTTATCTATTTATATGCCAGCTCTACATTGTTGTTCTCAAGTTTTAAACAACTCTGCTGAAATTATCAACTAAAATGAAAATTACAAGAAGAAATCTAAATTAATCACAGTAATACGACTTACAACCTAAATTATAAAACATAATTAGAATAGAACAACTAAGCTGTCAAACTGAAATGAGTCTAGCCATCACACAAGAGAACTACTTAAATCAAGCGAAAGATTTGAGTACTGTTTGTTCTGTTAGTGCACGTGCTACGTACTGGTCACGTCTCACTGCTAACAAGTCTAATTTGGACTGACAACTACTTGGAGTACCATTGGCATGTTGACAACATCAAAACTTTTTGGTACAACATAAGGCACAACTTTAACTTTAACCGCTAAAGACTCATCCCATCAAACAGAGGAACCAATGGAATGACTCCACGATTGTTTCCAATGTTGGCAAAGTCAACAGAGACACCTCTATTGCTTTTAAAGTTTTCCTCGTCTTTGTCATCAACATCAATGTGAGTCACCATCCTAACTAAAAAATGAACCAACATTCTCTATGTCACGTTCATGGATTGGAACCTCTCCCTTCAAAAATCTGTCTGAGTCAATGTAATGTTAAGTTTACTTTCATCAATTGGAGTCACTGAAGCTGCATACGACTGAGAATGAGTGTTGGTGTTTGATTGTTGGGCGGATTCCATTTTCCCTATCATGTCCACTTTTCTCGGATCAACGAATATTTAGTTGAACCAATGAGAGTAGTTGAGTGGAGCACTAATTGGTTGTATTAATCAATAGAAGCCAACAGATTTTCTGGTCTTTGTATCTTTCAGCCTGCAATGCTTACTCTTCACTTCCTGGAGGAAGGAGCCACAAGCCAACGAGATGATTGTGAGAGAGATTTAAGACTGCAAGTTGTTGTGGAATTTCTCCGCTGATTTTGTTGGATGAGAGATCCAGTGATTCAAGTACATATAATAAGTGCAGTGATGCTGCTGGCATAATACCTTCCAAGCGATTATGAGAAAAGTTCATCGTACAAAGCCTAATAAGATCTCCAATAATGATTGGTATATGACCTTCAAATCTATTGTTAGAGAGATTGATTGATGATTATGTTTTTAGGAAAAACTCGAACAGATTCAAGATCCCGTCCCTTTGTTGTAATTGCAATCACATACTCATAAATAGAAAACTGATCTCTCAGAGGAGACTCATAGATAGTAATTGTATCTCCTAAATACCCTGAAGTTCTGATCCATTATCCTCAGGAATCAGTTGAGGCAACCAAGTCGACTACAGACATATCCTCTACAGAATTTATTACTGAAGTTATTCCAAATGAATCGAAAAGCGAAGCAAATTACCCGAATAAATTCATCATCGGTGATCCAAATGAAGGAATGAGGACACCAGCATCAAGAAAAAATGATTCAAATATGGCTCTCATCTCTCAATTTGAACCAAAAAGGATCGATGAAATTCTTTCTATTTATCAGTTGAAGATGAACTGGTAAAAATAGAATGTTTAGTGAAAAAAATGGGCGGGTCATATTGAAACAAAGGGAGTATAAAATAAATCAACTATTTTCAATTCATTTTGATGATTGGGGCAAAAATATTTCTAATGAAATTGTGCCCTGCTCAATATTGTGTTTAGAGTTTTAAAAAAAAAACAATTTAATTTTTTTGCAATAATATTGATTTTAGGATTTTTAAACAAAAAAAAAGAGCTAAATTTTTTGGGAGTCCTAGTTGTAATGTACTACAAAGAAAACAAAAAGAAATAGAGTCTTACTAGGAAACAGAGAGCCTAACGGGACATCAATAAGAGGCAAAAAGAAAATAAACTTTAGCCGTCAGTCAGCGTTCAACATTATGAATTCTGCGGGCAAAATTGTATCAATTCCTCAAGAAATAATGTTTGAAATATTCTCATGGCTTCCTTCTAATTCGTTAATGCGTTTCAAGTGCGTATCCAAATTCTGTAATTCCATGGTATCCGATTCAGCTTTTTTGGATATCCATAAATGTCATTCTGTTAGGACAAAATTCCTTGTGCATGGAGAAGGAGTTTATTACACTGCCGAGGAAAAGAAAGATGGAAAAGCCTCTGCCTCCGTTCTTCAACTTGATACATTTAATAATCATTACAACTGTAACCCTGCATATTCTCGTTTGAATTGTGTTAATGGTTTGTTTTGTGGTTATGAATCATCATATATGCAAGCTACAATTTTCAATCCCAGCACAAAACAAGTTCAATTTCTGCCCAAACCAAATGAAGGTAAATGCTGGAATACATTTTCATTAGGTTTTGAGTCGGAAGAAAACAAGTACAAAGTTCTCCGGACAACATATCATCCTCGAGAAAGGCACACAAAGTACTGGGTTTTCACTTTAGGCATAGACAAATCATGGAGAGACACTCAGAACATTTTCCCTTGTATTCCGTATTCTATGCCCAGTGTTTGCACTAGTGGAGTCATCTATCAATTTGCTATGGCAGATTATATATCTATAGTTGCATTTGATGTTAAATCTGAAAAAATCGAAAATATTGCATTGTGGTATGCAGTTGAGTTTGTGTACTATTACCAGTTGATAGAGGTGAAGAGTAAATTAGGGGTCATAGATTGCAGAAAATGGGTAAGAGGATACTTTGACTTATGGATTTTAGAGAAGACTCCAAAAAGAGAATGGGAGAGACATATTATTGGGGTTCCCTCGATATGGAAAACTACAAAGCCTAAATTTGCATCATTCTTCGATGGGGAGATTGTATTCGTCGTGAACTCAGGTGATTCATGTTGTTTGTGTTATGATTTCACAAGAAAGAGTTGGAGGGAATTAAAAATCAAGGGGCATCCTAAGGAAAACGACATCAAAGGCATTTATAGTTATGTTGAAAGTCTTGTTCCCTTTGGCTAATTTTGGTATTCGTGAGTGCCTGTATGTCAAATATCTTGTTGATAACCTTTCCAGAACTGTTTTATTTTATGATAAGATTTTATTCACGCAAGTTCATTCATGTAGTAATGCTATGACAAGACAGAGTTGCAGCATAAGAGATTACATTCTAAATATAAATTATGCATTTTTTTGATTGACTTATTTTTTGTTATTTCCCATTCGAACTGAGTAGTCTTGTTAAAGGCAGCAAACATTTGAAAGAGGGATTCTTTATAAAGAGAGAGACGAGTTGAGAGAGCTATGTGGGAATTTGTCTCTACATATTATTTTTCAATTATTTCTATTAAACAAGGGGAAAATGCATATATTGATCTCTTGACTGTGTAAATCCGGGTGTTATGATGTCACTAGAAAGAGTTGGAAGTTATTGTTCCTGAGCTGAACCATTCTTGCGTTTAGTAAAGTCTCGCTAGTATATGTTCTCAAAGGCAGTATATATATGTCTCATCTTTAACCGGAAATACATATATGAATTCATGTGTAGAATGGTAAAGCACCTACATAACATGTAGACCATTAACAGGCAGGTATATAACCTCTGCTGTTATGTCAAATACCTCTCTACATACATTTGTGCACTCAAGTTTAACTTATTTGTTTCGTTTTTTTGATTCGGATAACAACCCTATGAGATCAAACGGACAAAAATCACTAATTACTAATCGAGATTATGAACTCAAAAGGCCTCCCACTTTAAACTTGAAAACAGAGTATTGCACAATAAGATTTGAAGTTATAATACAGATTTAAATTAACTACAACTCAGAATATTATATATCATCATCCTATCACACTACTTGCACTAAACAATTTTTAGAAAATGGCTCATCCCATCACACTGCTCTATAAACAGAGGAACCAATGAAATGACTCTCCGATGCTGGCAAAGTCAACAAGTGGGTGAAGAGTATGAGATACAATTTCAAAGAAGAAGATGGTGGCCTGTCAATCTGAAAATAAAATCATGGGAGTCTCTCCCCAACAACTGACCAGTAATGCTAATTCAACTACTCTTTCCAGAGTCTCAGTAGCATCCAGTTCCAACACAAAATAGATTTTTTTTTATGAAAGACCATACTACAGATTTCACAAATAAATCCAAGACAGTGTTCCGGTTTCACATATAACTCTTTCAGATAACCAATAGAGTTAATGATGTGTTTACACCAAAGTACTGCAAGTTATGTAGAAAGTCTCTCATTCCCTTTGGATAATTTGTCAATATTCTGTTTCTCAAGTTTTAAGCAACTCTGCTGAAATTATCGACTAAAATGGAAATTACAAGATGATATCCAAATTAATCACATCAATACGAATTACAACCCAAATTATAGAACTGAATTAGAATAGAACAAGCAGGCAGTCAAACTGAAATGAGTCAACTATCACTTGAGAAAACCATGTATATCTAACAAAGGATTTGGGTACAGTTTGGTCTGTTCATGCACGATGCTACACACTGGTCATGTCTCGCTGCTATATATCAAGTCTAATTTGGACTGACAACTATTTTGAGTACCATTGGCATGTTGATCTAGTTTCGTTCAAGTAATGGATTCTACCCAACTGAAAGGAAACAACATCATAACTTTGTGGTACAACATAAGGCACAAGTTTAACTTTAACCGCTAAAGACTCATCCCATCACACTACTTTATAAAACAGAGGAACCAATAAAATGACTCCACGATTGTTTACGATGTTGGCAAAGTCTACAGAGACACCTCTATTGCTTTTAAAGTTTTCCTCGTTTTCATCATCACCATTGATATGAGTAACCCAACCATCCTTACTAAAAACTGAACCAACATTCTCTACATCATGTTCATGGATTGAAACCTCTCCCTTCAAAACTCTGTCAGGCTCTTTGTGAAACAATGTAACGTTAAGTTTACTTTCATCATTTGGAGTCACTGAAGCTGCATACGACTGAGAATGAGTGTTGGTGTTTGATTGTTGGGCATATTCCATTTGCCCCATCCTGTCTACTTTCTTCGGATCAACAAATGTTTACTTGAACCAATGAGAGCAGTTGAGTGGGGCACTAATTGGTTGTATTAATCAATAGAAGCCAACAGATTTTCAGGTCTCTGCATCTTTCAGCCTGCAATGCTTAGTCTTCACTTCCCGGAGAGAGGAGCCACAAGTCTATTGGTTACAGCAAAAACTAGAGCTAATACCTCTTTTTCATAAACAAATGAAATCATGGGAGTCTCTCCCT
Organism: Solanum pinnatisectum; assembly: GCA_035578085.1. Taxonomy (NCBI): domain Eukaryota; kingdom Viridiplantae; phylum Streptophyta; class Magnoliopsida; order Solanales; family Solanaceae; genus Solanum; species Solanum pinnatisectum. The sequence continues at coordinate 9,059,285 of CM069076.1, forward strand.
CAATAGTAGTTTTGAAAGATTACATTTGTGCCCGCGAGAATACTTCTCCTCACAGAAATAACATAGTCATTGAGCTCTCTTTGCTTGCATCTCAGAGGGGAGATGTTTATCAGTTGAATAATTTATTTCTTCATACCATAAAGTAGTAGCACAATATAGAGCTCGTAAAACTCAAATGTTTAATGAAACAACATCATATGACAAAAAAAATGGGTGGTTTACTGATGTTTCTGAAAGACCATCATGAGTCTGTACAAAAAAACTTTCAAACTACAAATTTGGATGGCACCCACATAATTTAAAAAGTTTGTTCTTGGCTACTATCAGATGGGCACAAGTCCTATTTCCCATTAAAGTTATTTTCTTGAAACAAGGTATAAGTTGAGTGACTATTTGAAAAACCTATCCCTTATAGCCTATACGTCCCATAAAATGCTAGGATATTATAGACTTGTTATCCAAGAAAAATGACTCCACGATTGTCTCTCTCGGCTCTGATCTGTTGTCAATAAACTAAGATAGACGAGCAAGAACTAAAGTAGTTACTTTAATGCATTTTTCTTAAAGCTGGAAAGTAGATCATCCAAACATTTGTGGATGCTGGTGGGAATAACAGATATCTCATGTAATTAGTCTAAGTACACGCAAACTAGTCCGAACACCACAATTATCTCAACCACCTTCAATTCTTTGCTGGTGAGAGCATGGTGATTTTTAACATTAATACTAGAAATTAAGTCTTCGTCCATTTGAGAAAATTTGCAATATGTTCTTCTTATTGCATATTAATATCAAACCAATAAGATTTATCATTTAGTTTTAAATTAGCATATCAATAAAAGTTTATGCCGATAGAGCCGATTTTACTGTTATGTCAAATAGCTCTATATACTACAACCAAGAACAAGGATTTTTTTTTCGTGCCCTTCCTCATTCATCCGGTCTTTATTGTTAGTGTAAAGTTTTGATGATAATCAAATTAACTCTTTCAGGACAACTCAACTCATCAAAAAGGAAAGAATCAAATAAGTAGAAGATTCTCACAACAAGATTGAAGATCATCAATTAGAAGATCATCAATCAAGGAGGCTGAAATCTGAAATGCACAAATCAAGGAAGATCACAAACCAGCTGCCAAAAAATCAGAAAACACAAATCAAGGAAGATTGCAAATCAAGGAAGATCACAAACCAGCTGCCAATAAATCAGAAAACACAAATCAAGGAAGATTGCAAATCAAGGAAGATCACAAACCAGCTGCCAATAAATCAGAAAACTGTAAGATCCTGATTAGATCTCCAACGGCTATATTCAATCAGGGAAGCTGCAAAAATGAATCAATCAAGAAAGGAAGGGATCTTCAATGGCTACATACAATTCAAGGAAGCTGCAAGAATGAATCAAACAAGAAAGGAAGGGATCTCCAACGACTATATACAATCGAGAAAGCTACTGAAGTAGAGACATAAGGAAAGGATCACAACGGCTGTTTGCAAGCAATTAAGGCTAAATCAATGGATGTCTTAATCTTTATTCTTGGAAAATAAGGATATCTTGCCTTTTTTTCAAAGGATCAAATCTCTTGGGTTGCCATCTCTTCATAGGACAAGATTCAAGTCTCGACTCTATAAAAAGACACCATACTGCAAGTAGAAAGATGGTACAAAGAGTCTGAATCAGCTCACTAATCCCTACTCTACTTTTGATAAACATTGTATTCTTACTGTGTGAACAAGAAAGAGAGAAGAGAGAAAATATTGTTGGTAAGGCTTTGTATCAAAACAAAAGAGCAAAAAGAAAATTGAGTGACGCTCTAGAAACTACACTCAAACCTTGTATTCACATCAAGAAGTTTCAAAAGCCAGAAGAGAACACCCTTGCAACCCAAGGGGACTGGACGTAAGATCCATCTTGGATCCCAACCAGTATAAAACATCTGCGTCAAGTTTACTTTCCGCATTCAGTACTTTATTTATATTGAACTGCTAACTGTAGTCGACTTAGTTCTATCTTAAGTCAACTACACTCAACAGAAAATTGAAAAAAACAACAATTCACCCCCCTCTTGCACTTTCACTTATGAGTCCCGAATAGCAACCCCTAGTCTTATATTTGTTTTCCTTATATGGACTTATCAGGTAATTTATGTTTGTGTTATGATATCATCTGAAATCATGGGGAGATTGAGAGGTACTCTGTTTCCAATTATAAAGAACCGAGGAACCAATGAAATGACTGAATGAGAGGTACTCTGTTTTCAAGTAGTTTTCCTCGTCTTCATCATCACCATTGTTACTAAGAACAGAACCAACATTCTCTACATCACATTCTCTTCAAAAATCTGCCTGGCTCACTTTCTTCATTTGGAGTCACTGAAGCTGCATACGGCTGAAAATTTGTGTTGGTGTTTGATTGTTGAACGAGTTCCATTTTCCTCATCCTGTCTACTTTTTTCAGAAAGACAAATATTTACTTGAACCAATAAGAGCAGTTCAGCTGATACCACTGACACCTAGTGATCAAACTTCCATCTCGGACCAAAAAAAAAAATCTTATCCTTGGATGGCCAGAATGTTGAAGCATAACAGCAAACTTTCGAGATCAACAACATTTTATAAACTGATGTGCAAGAGGAAAGTGTAATTGCAGAATAAAAATTTGTCATCTGCTAAAGATTGAATTCAACAAGATTTTAGGATGGAAAAGTTTAAATTACCAAATAGCAATTCGAGAGTATGAACTCAAAATGCAAATTTTGGAATGTTGTCAAATCTACAATAAACTCTGAATTGAGACATAGAAATCATTCCAATGACATGTAAAAGAAGCTATTTCCTAATGTAGATTATAGGTTCGTCAACCATCAATTCTTGCATAGACTGACTATGCCAGCGACAACATTGCTGGAAACAGAGTTTATCAACCAAGATTACACTATGGCATTGGCCCTTTCCCGCTGATTCCACACTTCACTTCCATTTGTTCTTGTGATCAAAATTTCTGTTACACTCATACTTCCTATTTTCTGAGTTCGATAGCATTTGAGTTGTATTATTCTTTTCTATCTCGCTGATAGCACTGACCTATAGTGACATCAAACTTCCATATCGGTGCACAGAGAATGTGTTCATACCATCCATACAGATTCAGTAAAATCTACATAAATCACTAATCAAACGTCACAGTTTCCCCATCATGCATTACATTTATGCCCTGGAGAATACGTATACCCAGTGAGAGCAAAAATGAAATCATGGGAGTCTCACTGACCTAAAGTGCAAATTCAATTAGTCTTTCCTCGGCCTCAGTAGCATCATATAGTTGTTTTGAAAGGTTACATTTATGCCCTGGAGAATACGTAGTCCAAATAACATAGTCCTTGAGCTCTCTTTGCTTGCATTTCAGAAGGGGATACCTCTTTCTTTATTTTTGCTGGTTTGTTAGCATTTTAATATTAATATTTTAATATATTAATTTGCTTTATTTTAGAGTTAGAACAATGCTGATTATTTCAGCAGTTAGTGGGCAGTTTCATTCCTACCGTTGCATGCATTTGGTTGACTTTCAATTATTATTGCATTACTCCATTGGAGTTGGTGTCATATGCATTACTGCATTATTCCATGCCATATGCATTTCAGTTATGCAAAATGCCGTTGATGGCATTAGTCGTTGATGGCATTTGTGCCTACTTGATTGTCACTCTTAATTCCTCCATTATCTTTGTAACCTATGTAACTCCTAAGACCATTATCTTCACTATTTACTACATCATTATCTTCCTATTCATTGCTAGGAAGACTTCTTCTAGTATAAATAGTGGTGGTCTTCATTTGGTTTGACACACACAAAACACAAGAAATTATAGAGTGCATAAAGTTTGTCAAAAAAGAGAGTTCTTATTAGTTGAAGGGAGGTGTTCTTTTTGTGGAGCTTTGGACTCCATTCTTGTCCAGAGTTGTTGAGTTATACTTTGTGTGAAGGCTGTTGTATCCTGGAGGGGACAAGTCAAGAACGACTACTGCTAGACCAATGAAAAACATTTGCTGCAGTGGGCTTGAATCTCCTTATAGAGAGCGAGATATCCGCGCCTCAGCCTTAAGAGATTTTTGTTTCTTCATTTTATTTTCAATTGTAATCTTGCAATTTTATTATCTAGTAATGTTTCACTAACAATTTTAAGGAGAGTCAAAATGACTACAATTGAAAAAACCACGGATGTCAAGATGGGAGACCTTAACAAGTCATTCTGGTTCAATGGTAACCATTTCAAAAGATGGAAGGGTAAAATACTTTTCTACTTAAGTCTTCTTAATGTTTCTTATGTGTTAACTGAGAAAAATTCTAATAAAGTTGATGACACCTCCGTGGATGATGATGAACTTATTTCTCATCATGAGAAAGTGGCAAAGTACGATGGTGAAGAGGCAAGGGGCCAAGATGCACTTTTACAAAAAGAAGAGAGCAACATCACAACGAAGGTAAATTTAATTACTTCAAAGAATGCTACTCTTGAAACTCACAAAATACTTCTTTGAAGCCTAAGAAGAAAAAATTTAAGAAAAATAATGGTGAAAATAACCAAGCACAAAATCAACAAGTTCAAGATAAGGGACCGTGCTTTGTTTGTGGCAAGAGTGGGCATATTGCTCGATTTTGCAGATTTCGGAAACGTGGTCCTAACCCTCAGGAAAACGTTACCGAAGAACCTTTTGTGGCGGTTATTACCGACATAGACTTGGTTGAAAGTGTTGATGGATGGTGGGCTGATTCTGGTGCAAATCATCATGTCTGTTATGACAAAGACTGGTTTAAAAAATATACTCATTTTGAGGAGCCCAAAACCATCATGCTTGGTGATTCTCACAAAACTCAAGTGCTTGGAACGGGAGACGTCGAATTGTGTTTTACTTCTGGAAGAGTATTAACTTTAAAAGACGTACTCTAGACTCCTTTCATGTGAAAAAATTTGATGTCTAGTTTTCTTCTTAATAAAGCAGGATTTAAACAGATTATTAAATCTGATCAATATGTAATTGTGAAGAAGGATATTTTTGTGGGAAAGGGGTATGCTTGTGATGGGATGTTCAAATTGAATGTAGAAGTGAATAAAGCTTCTACTTCTGTTTATATGTTTTCTTCTACTAATTTTTGGCATGCTCGTTTGTGTCATATTAATGACCGTTATGTTGGAATCATGAGTAGTTTAGGATTAATCCCAATGGTTAAAAGAATTTTGAAAAGTGTGAGGCTTGTAGTAAAGCCAAAATCACTAAAAGGCCTCATTTTCAAATTGAAAGAAAAACTGATTTGTTAGAATTAGTTCATACTGATATTTGTGAACTTGGTGGAATTTTAACTCGTGGAGGTAATAGATATTTTATCACTTTCATTGATGATTTTTTTAAGTTTACATATGTTTACTTGATGAAAAATAAAAGTGATGCTTTTGAAATTTTCAAAACTTATCTCCATGAGGTTGAAAATCAGTTTGGAAGAAAAATAAAAAGAATTAGAAGTGATAGAGGCCGTGAATATAAGTCAAATGAGTTTAATTCTTTTGTTAGATCATTGGGAATAATTCATGAAACTACTCCTCCTTATTCTCCTTCATCTAATGGTGTAGCGAAAAGGAAAAATAGAACTTTGGTTGAATTGACTAATGCCATGCTTATTGAGTCACATGCACCTTTAAATTTTTGGGGTGAAGCTATTGTAATTGCTTGTTATGTGTTGAATCATGTGCCTCATAAAAAGTCTAAACTGGCACCTTTTGAATTGTGGAAAGGTTACAAGCCAAGTTTGGGATATCTAAGAGTTTGGGGTTGTCTAGCCTTTGTGAGGCTAATGGATCCCAAGATTACAAAATTGGGTAAGAAAGTTACTACTTGTGCTTTTCTTGGTTATGCTTAAAATAGTACAACCTATAGATTTTTTAATCTTGAAGATAATATTGTGATAGAATCGAGTGATGCTATTTTTCATGAAAATAAATTCCCTTTTGATTCTAAAAATAGTGGGGGTCAAAGGATTGAACAAAACATTTTGTCACTACCTAGTTCTTCTACTTCTACTTTAAAAAATAAATAAATTGATGATTTTGAGTTAAGAAGAAGTAAAAGAACTATAGTAGAAAAATATTTTGGTCCTGATTTTTATGTGTTTAATGTTGGAGATGACCCTCTCACTTTGAAAGAAGCATTATCTTCACATGATTCTATATTTTGGAAAGAGGCTGTAAATGATGAAATGGAATCACTAATTTCTAATAAAACTTGGAAGTTAGTTGTTTTACCACCGGGTTGTAAAACTATTGGTTGCAAATGGGTCTTAAGAAAAGAATTGAAACCAGACGGATCTATTGATAAATACAAGGCTAGGCTAGTTGCAAAAGGTTTTAAACAACTAGAAGGTCTAGAATTTTTTGATACTTTTTATCCGGTAACAAGAATTACATCCATAAGACTTTTAATTGCTATGGTTGCAATTTTTGATTTGCAAATTCACCAAATGGATGTAAAAACAACTTTTTTAAATGGAGACCTAAATGAGGAAATTTATATGGACCAACCCAAATGTTTTGTTGAAGCAGGCCAAGAAAGCAAAGTATGTAAACTTACTAAATCCCTATATGGCTTGAAACAAGCACCTAAGCAATGTCATGAAAAGTTTGATTCCTGCATGATTGAAAATGGTTTTAAAACAAATGAGTGTGATAAGTGCATATATCATAAGTCTTGTTATAATTCACATGTGATTATTTGCCTATATGTTGATGATTTATTGATCTTTGGCTCTAGCATGAATGTTATTGATGAAGCTAAAAATATTCTTAGAAGCCATTTTGATATGAAAGATCTTGGTGAGGCACATTTGATTCTTGGAATAAAAATAACAAGAACATGTGATGGAATTTTCCTTGACCAATCACATTATGTTGAGAAAATTTTAAAAAAATATAACTTTCATAATTGCAAGCATGTTGTAACTCCTTTTGATTCAAGCGTTCACTTATTTCCTGTTGAAAGTGAAAATGATGTAATAAATCAAAAGGAATATGCTAGCATAATCGGAAGTTTGAGATATGTGACTAATTGCACTAGGTCTGATATTGCATATGCACTAGGAGTACTTGACAGGTTTACAAGCAAGCCAGGTAATGAACATTGGCATGCTATAAAAAGTGTTATGAGATATTTAATTGGAACAAAAAATTGTGGTTTGTTCTATAAAAAATATTCTGCTGTACTTGAAGGCTTTTGTGATGCAGATTGGAACACTTTATTAGGTGATTCCTGTTTTACCACTGGTTATGTCTTTACTTTAGGTGGTGGTGCTGTTTGTTGGAGATAAAAAAAGCAAACTATTATTGCTAACTCTACCATGGAGGCTGAACTAATTGCTTTAGCTTTAGCTAGTGAGGAAGCGAATTGGTTAAGAGATTTGTTATTTCAAATACCTTATTTTGAAAAACCAATTCCTCCTATTTTAATTCATTGTGATAGCACTGCTGCGATTGGTAGAGTTCAAAACCGTTACTACAACGATAAATCCAGACCTATAAGGAGGAAACACAGTAATGTAAGAACGTATTTGACAAATGGTACCATTAATGTTGATTATGTCAAATCTTGTGATAATCTTGCAATCCTCTTACTAAGGCCTTAACAAGAGAAAATGTATGGAGCACATCGAGGGGGATGGGATTGAAGCCTACAAATCCTTGAGTCATATATGAGGAAACCCAACCTGGGGACTAGAGATCCTATAACCAGGTTCAAAGGGAAAACCTAATCATATGATGACTTGTTGTGAAAAATGCACTATCTTGTTATTCCCTCCCTATGATGTGAGTGCATTGTTTCCTGCAGTTTGTAAAGGTTGAGTTGATAAAACTCTTAATGAATATCTGTAGTCCGTATGGGTGGAGTGTTAAGCTTACAGGAGCATTCTCGACAGATTTCACCTATGTGAGTGTGGAAGTAGGTCGCTTCCTATGAGAATTGGCTTATTCTCAAAAGCACTCATGAAACCGGGATAGCACATGGCCATAACGTGCTGGCTTTAAAGCTCATGTCAACATCTTGATTATTATGTGTGAGCAGTGATATTTTATTTCCCTTAAGCAGTCATACTTCAAGTCTGAGACCACTACGACTCTGGAGTAAAAGTTACTGTTTCACTAAGTGGAGGTTCAATGCAGAGCACACCTTCATTATGCATAGTAATCTTCCTTCAGCTGATAGATTCTCTTATCTAATATTAAAATGAGTGGGGGATTGTTGGTTTGTTAGCATTTTAATAATAATATTTTAATATATTAATTTGCTTTATTTTGGAGTTAGAACAATGTTGATTATTTCAGCAGTTAGTGGGCAGTTTCATTCCTACCGTTGCATGCATTTGGTTGACTCAATTATTATTGCATTACTCCATTGGAGTTAGTGTCATATGCATTACTTCATTACTCCATGCCATATGCATTTCAGTTATGCAAAATGTCGTTGATGGCATTAGTCGTTGATGGCATTTGTGCCTACTTGATTGTCACTCTTAATTCCTCCATTATCCTTGTAACCTATGTAACTCCTAAGACCATTATCTTCACTATTTACTACATCATTATCTTCCTATTCATTGCTAGGAAGACTTCTTCTAGTATAAATAGTGGTGGTCTTCATTTGGTTTGACACACACAAAACACAAGAAATTATAGAGTGCATAAAGTTTGTCAAAAAAAAGAGTTCTTATTAGTTGAAGGGAGGTGTTCTTTTTGTGGAGTTTTGGACTCAACTCTTGTCCAGAGTTGATGAGTTATACTTTGTGTGAAGGCTATTGTATCTTGGAGGGGACAAGTCAAGAACGACTACTGCTGGACCAGTGAAAAACATTTGCTGCAGTAGGCTTAAATCTCCTTAAAGAGAGCGAGATATCCGCGCCTCAGCCTGAAGAGACTTTTGTTTCTTCATTTTATTTTCAATTGTAATCTTGCAATTTTATTATCTTGAAATGTTTCACTAATAATTTTAAAGATATGGATTGTTTTCGTTCTCCTCGGTCTAGCATTAGAAGGTCCGAATCGTCCTCCAAAACCAAGAGGCAATCTTAAGGGAAAAGCAGAAAGAGGAAGAAGGGAGAAAGGAGAAACAGGGCCAGTCAAGGACAGTACATAAACTGCAATTAATGTTATCTGAAAAATATGAAACTATTGCATTGTGGAATGATGAGTCAGTGTACTATTACGAGTTGATAGAGGTGAAGGGTAAATTAGAGGTCATAGATTACAGAAAATGGGTAAGTGGATACCTTGAGTTATAGATTTTAGAGCAGACTCCACAAAGAAAATAGGAGAGACATATCATTGGCGTGCCCTCAATATGGAATGCTATAAAGCCTAGATTTGTATCATCCTTCATGGCCCGTGATGGGGAGATTGTATTCGTCATCATCTTAAAGTCTGGTGCTTGTTTCTATTATGATTTCACAAGAAAGAGTTGGAGGGAATTAAAAAACATGGGGCTCCTAAGAAAACTATGTCAGAGGCATTTATAGTTATGTCGAAAGTCTCGTTTCCTTAGAGTAATTTTATTCAAACTCGAACCATCATGAGTGCTTGAATGTCCTTTCACAGTTTGCTTCTATTTCACCAAAATATCTTGTTGATAGCCTTTCAGGAACTGTTTTATTTTATGATAAGATTTTGTCCATGCAAATTCATCCAACTATATTGTAAATCTTTGAAGTGAAGAATCCACTCTTGGTTATCGATTGCAAATACTAAACTTTTGTTTGCTGAAGTTATAATGCAGACTTCCATCATAATACATAAATATGCCCTTTAACTTGGCCTCATTTCACATTTGTGTCCTTCAACTTTGGGTATGCACAAGTAAGCAATTAAACTTGTATAAACTTGAACAAGTAGACACATGAGTGCTACGTGGCACAATACATGTAGGACACCACATAGGACAAAAAATGACATGTAGGATATGTGTGTCTATTTGTTCAACTTTATACAAGTTTAAATGTCTACTTGTGCACACCCAAACTTGAAGGACATAAATGTGATTTGAAGCCAAGTTAAATGGCACATTTATGTATTATGCCTTAAAATTACTATGACAGTGAAGAAGTATTGCTGTATTGACAATAAAACAGAACAGAGTTCACAATACAAAGAATTTTGAAAATTAACGAATCCCATAATCTGGAACTCACAATTCTAGTGCATATTTTTTGGTGCATGACTATGCCTTTTTCTGATCTAGTTCCTGCAATTGCCAACACTGTTCTTGTGAGAACCTTGCTTGAGCATATGTATTATTGAGCCCATCAGAAACTGATACAGATTGCACACCTTGAGTAATAGAAGCTATTTCCTAATGTTGATTATCGGTTCGTGAACCATCAATTCTTGCAAGTCTATCCATACATCACTAGCATTGGATGCATAGACTATGCCAGTCACAACATTTGCTGGAAACAGAGTTTATCAACCAAGATAACACTATGGCATTGACCCTTTCCCACTGATTCCACACTTCTCTTTTCGTGATCAAAATTTCTGTTATACTCATAATTCCTATTTTCTGACCCTTTCTGCTCATTGTATTTAGGATGATTTAGTGGATAACCAACCAACCTATAACAATCTCTCTTATAATGACCTTTAAGCATTGCTCTATTGACAATATAACAGAACAAAGAATTTTGAAAATTAACAAATCTCATATACTGAAACTCACAATCATAGTACTATCAGTATATGAGACACTTAGCCACCAAATGCTAGGATCTTATAAACCCCGTAGTGACATCAAACTTCCATCACTGACAAAAGTTCTCCTTATCTCGACTGCTATTAAGAATTTGATCACTTGCAATAGAGTTCCTCATATGCATCTGAATTCAAAACGATACTCCTGTTGTAATTTAAAATGAAATGCCCGGTGAACCAATAGCCAGAAAGTTGAAGCATAATAGCAAACTTTCGAGATCAACAGAATTTAATTAACTGATCAGCAAGAGGAAATTGTAATAGCTGAGTAAAGGAAACTATAAAGTGATCCATATATAGTGGCAGTGCACAGAGAATGTGTTCATACCATACATACAGATTCAATAAAAGATACATAAATCACTAATCAAATGCCACAGTTTCCCCATCATGTATTACAATGGAGTTTGCCTGAGAATTAATGAAAAAACAAGAGAAAAATAAAGAATTTTCTTAGCTTGTGAGATAGTCTGCTGTGGATTCTTTTGAAAATTAACGAATCTTATAAACCAGAACGTATAATCTATTCACCCCTTTGTGGCCTACTTATTTATTCTTTTTTCTCGAAAACACCACCTGCACATTTACTACCCAACACACATATGAAGCATCAAGCTTGTTAATGGCCCAAAACCCATTAAAGATAAAACCATTTTCTTTCAACTTGAAGATTCAAGCTTCATAAATGGCCAACCATACTGTGAGAATCAGTTTCTGTTCTAAAAGACACTTCTGATAAGTCCTCATAAAACAAGTAGTACGATCATTTGGTTATAGGCCAACATAACACTGATGTCAGCATCTGCAACATGAAAAATTGAGCATCAGTCCAATGAGATTTGTTAAAAGCCTTGGAACTAGCTACTCCAGAGACCCCTTTAATAAATGCTGCTTTTCTTTCAAGTTGAAGCTCAGTGTAGTCCATGCTAATGTTTTCATCCATAATGCTTCAAACACCACATCATACAACTATCAAATCCAGACAATCTCTGATGCTCGGACTCTTTAAAAATGTCATCGGGTACGTGTCGGACTCTTCAAAAATGTCATCGGGTACCCAGTGGTGGATCCATGATCTGATGATCGTGGGTGCTCAATTCTTTTAACATTTGCTAGCCAAAAAAAGTTTCTTTCTAGAAATTCACTAATATTTATATAATTTAATTGATAAATGAAATACAAAAAATAGGAAAATGGAAAAAGCAAAAAGAAATATAAGCAAAACTTTGAAAAAGAAGTCAAGAAGTTTTTGTTTGCCTTTTTTCAACAAAAAGATAAATGTTGTCGCAGGGGCTCAAACCCTCGATAGAGGGCACTGGCACTCCTAGAATCCGACTTCAGAACCACAGCACCCATGGAGCATTTTGTTTAATGGGTGCTGAAGAAAACTTCATATAAAATTTTCAGTATTTTCTTTATACATATATAAAGTTTCCGTCGGGGTCAATGGATGCTCGAGCAGTGGCGGATCCAGGATTTAGAGTCCGTGGGTGCCAAATAGACTTATCGATTAAATTAATTTTATATTTGATTAAATTATCCGTCTTTTCGATATATATCATTAATCAATCAATAAAATATAAATAATAAGATATTACAAATCCACACTCCACACTAAAAGCATGAAGTTAACAAATTTAAAACTTTCAATAATATTACTAATATTATAAATATTCATCATTCATTTACAATTGCCCTCGACTAGTTTTCATATTTCAAAAGCGATCGATAATGACATCATTACTAACATTTATAAATACATCACGCTCTATGTAACACACTAGACAATCATTTAAATATTGATTACCAATACTATTCCGCACTTCATTTTTGAATATAATGTTTCCTCACTTCATCCTTTATTCGAGGGTTATTATAGTGAGTAATTGGTACTCTTTTTCCTGGATCGGCTTCAAGTGAATCTAAATTAAGGTCATCTATAAGACTAGAAGGATTGCCATTCGTACTAGAACTTGCTTGAGAATGATTAAATTTTGCAAGAAACTTCTCCATCTCAATTCACAAAACTAGAACACCGAACACTTTCCTACAAAAATTAAAATTTAATTTAACTCACAATTAATTCAAATTTAATAGGGTAAGTCATAGTTAATTCAAATTAACATGCTTCATATGAATCATATCACACAATTTTTAACCAATAGTGTCTTACAGTGTTCATTAGAAATTTAGAATATCAAAGTGAAATCAAAACTCTTGTCTAATATAAAATCAATCATCACTCATTTAAACTTAAAAGAACTCAAGAAATAGAAATAAAAAAATCTTACAAAAATAGAGTTACAAAAATATCTGCAGCAAATTTCTCAAAAAGAATAGGTACAAATGGGATTCGAAACAGCAACAAAACCAATCTAAAGTTGACCTCCAACCATGGCACCACAAACCAATTTTATTCACTGGGTGCCACGCTTTATATTTATATAAATATTATATATATATACCTATGTATATGTAGAGTTTCCGTCGAAGTCGGGGGGTGGCGTGGCACCCCCGAGGCCTTCATAGATCCGCCCCTGTGCTCGAGCACCTAAAACACTACATGTGGGTCCGCCCCTGCGGGTACGTGTCGGATCTTTCAAAAGTACTGCATTATTGGATGATCCAACACGGATGCGGCAAGAAGTCCTTGACTGTCCCAGAAGTGGTTTCTACCCAAACTGACATATCCGACCTTAGTAGGTACCCCTGTCTCCACATCAATGAAGTTGTGAGTCTTTCCTCCATCTAAAAGGATCTGGATTAGTTGCTTATCATTATACCCAGTGAGAGCACAAAATGAAATCATGGGAGTCTCTCCCTCAACAACTGACCACAAGTGCAAATTCCAACACAAATAGTTATTTTGAATGGTTACATTTATGCCCTGGAGAATACGTAGTCCAAAATAACATTGTCCTTGAGCTCTCTTTGCTTGCATTTAGGCCTTCAACCAGTAACAGCACAACAACTTTGTCACCTTGAACTTTGTTGTCAAGATCAAGAGGCAATCTTAGTACAAGAAGCAGAAAGAGGAAGCAGGGAGAAAGGAGAAACAGTACTAGTCAAGAATCGACTGAAAGGAAGTTCCAGTACATAAGAAGATTCTTACTTCGGATATCCTAATCGACTGAAAGGAAGTTCCAGGGAGAAAGTCTTGGTTTCTACAATTTAAAATAATAAAAAAAAGGATTGGGTTTTAAAAAATAATAATTTAAATTCCTTTGCAATAATATTGTTTTTAATTTCAATTTTAGGCAGTCCTAGTTGTAATGTACTATAAAAAGAAATAAGAGGCAAAAAGAAAATAAACTTTAGCCAAACAGGAATTAATGTTTTACCAGGAAACAGAGAGGCAAAAAGAAAATAAACTTTACCCAAACAGGAAGTAATGTTTTACCAGGAAACAGAGAGGCAAAAAGAAAATAAACTTTACCCAAACAGGAAGTAATGTTTTACCAGGAAACAGAGAGGCAAAGAGAACATCAATAAGAGTTTTACCAGGAAACAGAGAGCCAAACAGGACATCAATAAGAGGCAAAAAGAAAATAAACTTTAGCCGTCAGTCAGCCTTCAACATTATGAATTCTGCCTGCAAAATACCTCAAGAATTAATGTTTGAAATATTCTCATGGCTTCCTTCTAATTCGTTAATGCGTTTCAAGTGCGTTTCCACATTCTTTAATTCAATGCTATCCGAATCAGCTTTTTCCGATATCCATAAATGTCTCTCTGGTGGGACAAAATTCCTTTTGCACGGAGAAGGAGTTTATTACACTGCCGAGGAAAAGAAAGATGGAAAAACCTCTGCCTCCGTTCTCCAACTTGACAGATTTAATAATCGTTACAACTCTGTCCCTGCATATTCTTGTTTGAATTGCGTTAATGGTTTATTTTGTGGTTGGGAATCATCATATATGCTGCATGCTGCAATTTTCAATCCCAGCACAAAACAAGTAAGATTTCTGCCTAACCCTAATGAAGGTATATGTTGGAATAAATGTTCAATAGGTTTTGAGCCGAAAGAAAACAAGTACAAAGTTCTCCTCACAACATATCATACTCGAGAAAGGTACACAAAATACTAGGTTTTCACTTTAGGCATAGACAAATCATGGAGAGACACTCAGAACATTTTCCCTTGTATTCCATTTAATTTGCCCAATGTTTGCATTAGTGGAGTCATCTATCAATTTTTTGTGGTCGATTACATATCTATAGTTGCATTTGATGTTAAATCTGAAAAAATCAAAATTATTGCATTGTGGAATGCAATTGAGTCCGTGTACTATTACCAGTTAATAGAGGTGAAGGGTAAATTAGGTGTCATCAATTACAGAAAATGGGTAAGTGGGTACTTTGACTCATGGATTTTAGAGAAAACACCAAAAAGAGAATGGGAGAGACATATTATCGGGGTTCCCTCGATATGGAACACTACAGAGCCTAGATTTGCATCATTCTTAGATGGGAGATTGTATTCGTCATGAACTCAGGTGATTTTTGTTGTTTGTGCTATGATTTCACAAGAAAGAGTTGGAGGGAATTAAAAATCAAGGGGCTTCCAAAGGAAAGCGACATCAAAGGCATTTATAGTTATGTTGAAAGTCTCGTTCCCTTTGGGTAATTTGGTTCAAACTTGAAGGTATTCATGAGTGCTTGTATGTCAAATATCTTGTTGAACCTTTCAGGAACTGTTTTTTTTTTTAATTTTACGATAAGATTTTGTTCACGCAAGTTCATCCATGTAGTAATGCTATGACAAGACAAAGTTGCGGTATAACAGATTACATTCTAAATATATTGCAAGTCTTTGAAGTGAAGAATTGAAGTCACTGTTATCGAATATAGTCGTTCCCTTTGGATAATTTTGCAATATTCTGGATGTCATTTTTAGTACTGTTTTATTATAAGATAGACCTGTCAAGCTTTCTTTTATTTCAATACATTATACATATGTCGTAGTAATATGTTGCAGTACATCCCCTGTCTTTTTTAGATGCTCATGGAAAAGTGAAGTGTTGAATCACTCGCGATTCTATTTCTAAATTGTGTGTTTATATCATATAGCATTTAGTTTGTATAAACCTCTGCTTCCATTCTTCAAATTGAGAGTTTTGATGAACTACACTGCCATATCCCTATTGATTCTCTAACTTGATTGAAATGGCTCTGCTCGCCTCAATGCAGAAACTAAAGAATATAGAAGATTCAACAAGTTAGAGAATCCAGATGTTAGTAATATCAAGTAGAAGAGAAAGCTGAATCTTATTTCGTGAGAGAATATCTCATTTACTTCTTGTTCTCAAGTTTTAAACAACTCTGCTGAAATTATCAACTAAAATGAAAATTACAAGATGAAATCCAAACTAATCACAGCAATACGATACAACCTAAATTATAGAACTGAATTAAAATAGAAACAAACTAAGCTGTTAAACTTAATGAGTCACCTATCACACAAGAAAACCATGCAAGTCTAGTGAAGGATTTAAGCGTTGTTTGTTCTGTTCATGCACGATGCTACATACTGGTCACATTTCACTGCTATCAAGTCTAATTTGGACTGACATCTACTTGGAGTACCATTGGCATGTTGAACAACATCATAACTTTGTGGTACAACATAAGGCACAAGTTTAACTTAAACCCTTAAAGACTCATCCAATCACACTACTCTATAAAACAGAGGAACCAATGAAATGACTCCATGATTGTTTCTGATGTTCGCAAAGTCAACAGAGACACCTGTTGGAATGTATGCGTCCACTAGTCTAGATGGGACCAGGTCCTCAGCACAGTTATAATAACATAAATAAACTAAATGCTAAAAGTAAAGATTGCACACACAACTTTAAGTGGAAACCTCCTTGCTCAAGGCAGTAAAACCATGACCTGTCTCACAGGAATTTTCAAACTGCTTTTACTAGTCTTCTCAAGCAAAAGTAAAAACTAGTTTACAAAATGAGATGAACCTACTAATCTCCACACTAAGAAATACCTCTTATCACTTAGACGAGCCTAAGCAGATACAACACTGCCCACTATACTAATCCTAGCAGATTAATATAGACTTTGACATAAGACACTAAGTTACTCACAACTTAAGTTCTTACAATGATTCACACAAGCTTGAAACGTTTCTAACAGAGTGAAACGATTCCTACAATATAATCATGATTACAAGCAAACAAATTAACAACTGGTACAGGAATCACTTGAAGCAATCGATCAGGTCCCTGTTGTTTTGAAGCTTGAAATATCTCACTTTGAATGAATGAATGATTTGTTGTTTGTGTTATAGAATATATTAGTCATGAATGATTATTATCCATTGAACAAACAACTTCGTCGCTTCTGATTGGTGAAGTACATTGCGATTTCACCAACTTTCTGACCCAGAGCATACTGTGCAGAGGACCAGGTCCCTGCACTTGTGAGGAGATCATCAAAACATCTAGGAGCGTTAGCACTTATCATTTTCCCCCTTTTTGATGATAACAAAAAACCTTCACAGATCCTCACGTGGGTGTAAAAACATTCATTCAAATACATTCCCCCTTTGTTAGTGCATAGTAACAGCAATGTTCCCCCTTAGTTCAGTGCCCCTAGTTCCAGCCAACCTTTACAACAAACTTCCCCCTAATTCCAGCCAACATTTACAACAAACTTCCCCCTTTTGACATCATCGAAAAGGTGAAGCAGTAAACATATCCAAGTTAAATGTAAGGCAAGAAAGAATTCAGGGCCTTGGGCCACACAGAACATGTGTATGTAAGCATAAAGAGAATATTAAACCACACATGAATAGAGGGAAGAATCAGAAATAGCATTATATCACAAATACTGACCACTGTAGTCAGTTAAAACAACATAAAGCTACAAGAGTGTTTAAACAAAGTTGTAGAGAAAGAAACTAGGGAAACAGGACACATTTAGGACAGAGGGGGAGAAGGGGATTGAGGGTGCGGATAAGCATAAACATGCGCTCATTGGCATCCTCATGAGCCTTGATAAGCTGCCTATAAGAGTCTTAATTTCCTCACTGAGTGAGGCATTTGTCTTCAGCATCATTGCATTTTCATCCCTCAACTTTTCCAGCACCTGTTCATTACCCACACTGGTATCAGGTCCCCTTGAAACCGCCTTCTGTAATTCAGACTTGAGTCTAGTGATCTCAACCTCCTTGTCATTCAGAATCTCAGTGAGATTAGTTACTTCCCGTTTAAGAGTAGCTTGCTGCTCTAGAACATCTACCACTTGAGATCAACCCCTAGCTTGTCCCTCAGTGCACTCACATTCCAGCAGGGTAGTAGTAGTGAACATTTTCTGGGTGGTACCAGGTACCCCTTTACCCAAAGGCACTTCGAAATGTTTGAATACAAAATTCAATAGATAGCTATACGGAATGCTATGCTTGGCCATCCTCTAGGTCATTACTCGGTGCATATGTTCCAGCATAATGGCAGGGAGGTTAATTTCTTCAAGCGCATCAAGTTTCTCCATGAGAAAAAGATCAGCAGCGGATGCTACTGTTCTCTTTTTAGTCCTGGGCACCAACACTTCGTTGATGAACTCAAAAAGCAACTGATATTCCCCTTTGAGGAACTTCTTAGGGAGCCCTACATGTTTAACATCTCCTCATTTTGTGGCAAGTTTTGTGAAGTAGCTGGATGGTTTACATCCTTCAATTGTTTGAATTCCTGCCATAGGCACCCCAGAATTATTCCCAGTATCTCTTCATCCAGCCCTATTTCAACATTCCTGGCTGTAGTTGTGATTCCACCTCCTTCCAGAAGTTCCATTTTGTAAAAGAATTCATGCACATCAGGCTTGTACAAGTACGGAACTGGAGGTTCAAAGAGATGGAATGGAGACAGCATCAAATAGGTTTGACATACCAAATTTTGTTAGAATGTCAAGGTCGAAGACTCTGCCATTCAGAACCTTTTGGTGCTACATTTTTGCTATCCACTCGTCCCTCGTCATTTCCTTTTCTTCATTTTGATTTTGAACCCAGGGACCTGGTCCCTTTACGAGTTTTTCATCCTCTTGCTTTCTCACGTTCTCTCTTTTTCCCTTTCACGTTCTCCCTTTTTCCAGGAGATTTCTGCTTTCTCACTTTCTTCCCTTTTTCAGGAGATTTCTTTGCTCTTTTCTGCTTTCCTTTTAATTTAACCTTTTCATCCTCAGTTTCCCTTTTTCGTTTCGCCACATACCTAGTGATATCCTCAGACTCAGTCTTACTGTTTTCAATAGGCACAGGAGTTAATGTGGGTTCATCAGGCAATTGCCCTTCCTATCTCTTCTTCATTATTCGTTCTATTTGAATAGCATTTGCTGCAATTGCACTTCCCATTACTTTCTGTGTTACACTTCTTATACCATACCTCTTCTTATCCCCTTTTGAGTGAGTCTGAATCAACTTTCCCTTCCCTTTTCTTTTTCTCTCCATCGCACATTTAGCAGTCTCAACACCAAGAACAACCTAAGTAGTTCCTTCAACTATTTTCACGTTGGGAGCATCTTCTATGATGGTGTTTGCTCCTCGCACCCCTCTTTTACTCTATTTTAATGGAACCTCTTCTTCATCCTCCTTGTCACTCTCAACATCAAAGGATCTGGGTGTTTGGTCAAACATAGGTGAACTTCTGTGAAGGACCTGATCTGGTGACCTCAACTCATGTTCTAGTAGAGTGGATTGAATATCTCCTCTTAGTGAGGCCAGGCTTTGAACAACCACCAGTTCCGCTCTAGCGGCAAGAATACACGATTTTGGGCCCTTTCCTTCAAGCAAATTCCCTTCAAACAGTCTCTCAGACATAGTGGATGAAACAGCCATAAAACCAACTTCCATTTCTTCAGAGTAGGGTTCAGCACTAAGTTTTGCCACAGATTCTGCCTCTGAGTTATGAGATTTTTCACCAGATAAAACTAGAGTGGGAGAACATACCAAGACAGTTTCAGAAGGGAGAATAGGGGAGGCTATGACTTCAGTCGGAGGAGTGATGGATACATTCATTTCACCAACTCCACAGACTGGAGTCGAAGGGGATTCTTCTAGTGTAGGAAAGGAGAAGTTGAATAAACTAGGGTTTTCAACTTCTTGGGAGATAGGGATCTTTGAAGAAGAATCAGATTTAGGAATTTTGAGAGAAAAAATGGAAAGCTTTGGAGAAGGGAAGAGTGAATAGAAAAATTGTTTGAAGAGATTTTGTAATTGATTCACTAAGAGAAGTAGTATTTAAAACCAAAAAGGCATCGGCTCCCCAATAGTAGTAACTTTTGGTTTAAAAGCGAAAAGACATCTGAAACTGACGCGATGAATGGGCGAAAGACATGTGGCAGTGATGTTGACGGACAGACAATATAGCGTAACTAATACTCAACTCAGGAGGAACAGGTCCCCTTTTCAATTTGCAACCCTGCCTTTGTGATTTGATCTTCCCTTCAGCTAAACACACCATGAGTGTATACCTGCATTAAGGTATCATAAGTGAATTCTTAAGTGACAAGCATTAAACAAGTATAGATACCTGCCCTACTTAACATAATCAAAATAGAAGATTTTTGTGCAAACTTGTCAAGGAATCAGGTAATCTTGTGCATCCCCAGCCTCATCCTGTTTTTAATGAAGCATTCTTTACTCAAGGGCTTTGTAAAGATATCAACCAGTTGATCTTCATTCTTGCAAAATTTCATCACCACATTTTGCTTCTTAACATTATCCCACAGAAAATGATGCCTCACATCTATGTGCTTTGTCCTCTTCTGCTGCACAAGGTTTTTGGCCATATTCATTGCACTGGTGTTGTCACGCATTAAAGGAATTGTATATGTGAGAACACCAAAATCCTCCAATTGCTGCTTGATCCACAAAAGTTGAGCACAACATGAAGCAGCATCTACTTATTCAGCATCTAATGTGGACAATGCAACTGAATTATGCTTCTTTGTCCCCCAAGATATCAGTGATGATCCAAGAAAATGTACCATGCCTGATGTACTCTTTCTATCAACAAGAAAACCTGCATAGCCAGCATCTGCAAAACCAATTAGATCAAGTGAATCACATGTTCGGTAGAAGAGGACCAAGTCCTGAGTTCCCTTCAGGTATCTCAGAATTAGTTTAGCGGCCTTTAGATGTGATTCCTTTAGTGCAACTTGAAACCTTGCTCATATCCCCACACTGAAGACTATGTCTGGCCTGCTTGCAGTGAGATACAAGAGTGACCCAATGATTCCCCTGTACATGGTCTGATTTACTTCAACTCCATCTTCATCCAAGTCGAGTTTCACACTTGTGCTCATAGGAGTATCAAGACCTTTTGCTTCAATCAAATTAAACTTTTTGAGCAGTTCCTTTATGTATTTCTCTTGACTTATGGAGGTACCCTAAACGGATTGTTTGATTTGCAAGCCTAAGAAGAAGGTGAGCTCCCCCATCATGCTCATTTCAAATTCACTACTCATCAGATCAACAAATTCTTTGCACAATAAATCTATAGTGGCTCCAAAAATAATATCATCCACATAAACCTGCACAATCAATAACTCCTTACCTCTGAATTTTAAAAACAAGGTATTATCAATTTTACCTCTTTTGAACCCATTTGCAAGAAGAAATTTTGATAGGCGTTCATACCAAGCTCTAGGAGCTTGTTTCAACCCGTATAGAGCCTTGTCCAATTTTAGCACATGATTTGGCAATTCTGCATCTTCAAAGCCTGGGGGTTGTTTGGCATACACTTGTTCTTTCAGATTCACATTCAAGAAGGCACTCTTGACATCCATTTGAAAAAGCTTGAATATCATGTGAGCAACAAATGCTATCAAGATTCTAATGGCTTCCATTCTGGATGCAGGAGCAAAAGTCTCATCATAGTCAATCCGCTCCTCTTGCTTGTACCCCTGTACTACCAGCCTTGACTTGTTTCTAGTAATGGTTTCATGCTCATCAAGTTTGTTTCTGAAGACCTATCTTGTTCCAATGACAATTTTGTTGAGAGGTCTGGGGACCAGGTGCCAAACTTTGCTCCTCTCAAACTGAGGAAGTTCTTCTTGCATTGAAGTCACCCAATCTGCATCCTGTAAGGCTTCTTTGATGTTCTTTGGCTCAATGGATGACATAA
This sequence comes from Solanum pinnatisectum, assembly GCA_035578085.1. Lineage (NCBI taxonomy): Eukaryota > Viridiplantae > Streptophyta > Magnoliopsida > Solanales > Solanaceae > Solanum > Solanum pinnatisectum. The sequence continues at coordinate 9,081,197 of CM069076.1, forward strand.
AAGCTGAATATGGCACTAGATTTCTTGTTCTAGATCTAGTTTGTATTCCAGAGTCAAGTGGGCAAACGAGATTGTCCGGTGGATGAGAAGATTGGTGTTTCCATCTGGACTTTTTGCTCGACTCATTTTCTGCATCAGCATCAGATTCAGCATCATCATCTTCTAGACTTCGAGAAGGAGTCCCCTGGGTAGTGATAGAGGGACTAGGTACTAATATGAGATCTGCACCATTTTCTTCTGCAACCTGTTGGCTTCCAGGATTTTGGATTGCCTTGTCTTCCTTTTCTTTGATTAGCTCCTCTATTTCATGGTCTCCCTTATGAGCATCAATTTTCTCAAACTTATCAAAAGTCACATGCATGCTCTCTTCAACACATAGAGTTCTCTTGTTGAACACCTTGTAAGCCTTGCTGGTGGAGGAGTAACCTACAACACCCCTTCATCACTCCTTGCATCAAACTTACCTAGGTCATCGTTTCCATTATTAATACAAAACATTTGCACCCAAATGGTTTAAGGTGAGCAATTGAAGGCTCCCTTGGGTAAGAAGGTATCAAATAGTAATAGGAAAGCTTTTATACCTTACAATAACCAAAACAATCACATATGATTCAACATTAAGTCATCAAATATGTCAAAGCTACACCAGGTCAAGGGATATTACTAGGATGTGCTAACAGCTCACTGCGATGCAGACTGGGCTGCATACACTCTATATGTTGGAATGTATGCATCCACTAGTCTAGATGGAACTAGGTCCTCAGCACAGTTATAATAACATAAGTAAACTAAATGCTGAAATTAAAGATTGCACACATAACTTTACGTGGAAACCTCCTTACTTATGGGAGTAAAACCACGACCTATTTCACAGGAATTTTCAAACTGCTTTAACTAGTCTTCTCAAGCAAAAGTAAAAATCAGTTTACGAAATGAGATTAACCTACTAATCTCCACACTAAACAGTGCCTCCTATCACTTAGATGAGCCTAAGAAGATACAACACTGTCCACTATACTAATCCTAGCAGATTAATATAGACTTTGATGTAAGACACTAAGTTACTCACAACTTAAGTTCTTACAATGATTCACACAAGCTTGAAACGTTTCTAAAAGAGCGAAACGATTCCTACAATATAAGCACGATTACAAGCAAACAAATTAACAGCTGGTATAGGAATCACTTGAAGCAATCGATCAGGTCCCTGTTGTTTTGAAGCTTAAATATCTCACTTTGAAATGAATGAATAATTTGTTGTTTGTGTAATGGAATATATTAGTCATGAAGAATTATTATCCATTGTACAAACAATTTCGTCGCTTCTGATTAGTGAAGTACACTGCAATTTCACCAGTTTTCTAACGCAGACAACTTTTATAGTTGTACATCATTTGACACTAGACGAGCATACTCTGCAGAGGACCAGGTCCCTACACTTGTGAGGAGATCATCAAAACATCTAGGAGCATTATCACTTATCACTATCAAGGTCGGTGGCAGTTTTATTACTCAATTATGTCAATTTTAGTTTTGGCTTTGAACATTATACAGTCGAGAAACGTTGCATCTATTAGCCCATCTTTTTCATTCAATGTAATGTAGCATCAATTCGAAGTTGACTACTCGACTAATATAAATTGAGCAAAATAAAGTCACTCTGTATTTGTCATCTAAGAAGCAAAAGTTAAATTTTCTGATACCAAAAACTAGATTGGTTCAATAAGTTAGTCATAAGCTAATTAAGGAGGCAACATCAACAGTTGTTCCCGATGTTGGCAAAGTCAACAGAGACACCTCTATTGTTTTTAAAGTTTTCCTTGTCCTCATCATTACCATCGATGTGAGTCACCATCCTTACTAAAACTGAACCAATATTCTCTACATCACAATCAAGGATTGAAACATCTCCCTTCAAAAATCTGAGTCTCTTTCTGAATCAATGTAACTTTAAGTTTACTTTCATCATTTGGAGTCACTGAAGCTGCATTCGACTGAGAATGAGTGTTGGTGTTTGATTGTTGGGCGGATTCTATTTGCCCCATCCTGTCTATTTTCTTCGGATCAGTGAATATTTACTTGAACCAATAAGAGTAGTTTAGTGGAGCACTAATTGGTTATACTAGATCAACATAAATTCTAAGAAAAAAATTACTTTTCTGCTATTGAATCAAAGGGTTTAATAACAGGTCTGCAAGACAAATATTGAACAGATGGCATTGATTAATTGCTCATTCCTGAAGTATAAGATGAATTCAAAAATGATAGATACGTAAAATCAAGGAACTCAAAAATTCTACCCTCACTCCATGGATAAATTCCGAAGTGGAAAATTGCACAGAGGATATTTGATTTTTTTATTCACCATCCATATACAGAGGTGGTGTGAAGATATGAAAGTTTTGGGATTTTAGTTCTTTTAAATTATTGATTAATAACCCGTACATATTCAATCGACAGTCTACCAATACCGAGGGAACCAGTTCTGCCTTATGCCCCAACCATCTTACCAAGAGTTCTGTCTTGTATGCAAAAGTTGCTCAATCGAAGACCTTCAACTTCATCTTGGTAGACAAAGGTGATACCAGCTTTTCCAATGCACTCTTTTTCTATTGAGGGAAACTAATGCCCAAATACTCACTTATGATGCTCTCTGATTAACAAGCATGAAGAAAATAATAGTAGGAACTTTTGTCGGAAAAAATGTTTGTCATATAGGAGCTTGATGGCAAAAAAGAACTATGAACTGACATAGATATGTGTGAGTGTGTGTAGGCGCCTGAACATTATTTGCAAATATTTCTGTCTGAATAATATTTTAGTGGAATAGAGGATTTAAAAATGAAGAGAAGTGATTTTTTTCTCAAGAAACATAAACACTTCAGATGCACACCTTCAGCAGTCGTCAATGGAGATGGAGTTAAATTCTGGAGGTAGAAAACCATAAATTCCACAAGAAATAATCATTGAAATATTGTCATGGTTTCTTGCTATGTTCTTAATGCGTTTCAAGTGTGATACTGTGTGTTCTTTTCCCTTGTTCTGTTTTATTTATGCACCAAAAAGTTGATGTTGTGGTGGATGGTGCAAATGTCGCTCAAATCTTTTGTCAATAAAGTAAGATATACGAGTAAGAACTAAAGTGGAATAACATTCTTTCTACATTAAAGATAATCAGTTTTCTACAATGTTGAGCAAAATGAAGATGGAAAAGACTCTGCATGCCTCCTTTCTTCAAATTGAGAGATTTAATGAACTCCATGATGCATATTCTTATTTGGGTTTGGATTGCGTTAACTGTTCCAATTCTACATCCATCATCGAAAACCATGCTGGATATTGAGTTGACGGCAATATGTATATTGTTGAATCTCCTTCTTTTTCTTCTTCTTGATCTAGCCCAAATGGAGTTGTTGCTTGTGGTACCTCATCCACAATCTTTTGAGAGTGGGAATTCACATAGTCCATCATTCCTTTGGTATGAACTGTTCTCAAACGTATCAAATTGTTTTCCTTTGGGGAGACATCCAACGAGATGATTGTGAGAGAGATTTAAGACTACAAGTGATGTGAGGGATGCAAGTTGTTGTGGAATTTCTCCTCTGATTTTGTTGGATGAGAGATCCAATGATTCAAGTACAGATAATTAGTGCAGTGGTTGAAAATTACCAGACCCTAAAAGTAAAATCTGATAGGGACAAGGTGTTTTTGAGCAGCTTCTAGCAGGCCCTATTCAAGCTTAAAGGAACACAACTCTTATTTATCTCAGCCTACCATCCTCAGCCTGATGGTCAGAGTTATCTTAGATGCATGACCAGCCATAGACCATATCAATGGAAGTAGTGGTTTCACTATATATATGCAGTGGTGGTACAATACTAATTACCATTCCTTTATGGGTATTCACCTCCACAACTATCCATGGGCCCATTGCTGGAAAGCTTCATATATTCTAGCTGTTGTGATGAAGAGGCACCAAATGCAACAACTTTTGAAGGATAATCCACAGAAGGCTTGGGAAAGAATGAAGTTTTTTGCGGATAGGAGGAGGTCTGAGAGGGTGTTCCTACCTGGAGACATGGCTTACTTAAAGATACAACCATACAGACAGTCTTCTTTCCTTAAATGTGAACCTGAAATCATCGTCAGGCACCACCAGTGATGACTTATGATGTCATGAGAAAGAGGTGGAGAAATAAAGGCTCTTCCTAAGAAGAGCAGCTACATCAAAGGCATTTATAGTTACATAGAGACTTTCATTTATTTTTTGGCTTTCTTTTGGTCAGTTTTGTACTTGTTCTTGGAACTCTGAGGACAATCCAAGACTTGTTATGTCTCACATCAGTGGCACTTCTATTACTCAATTATGTGTTAGTTTTGGCTTTGAACATTATGCAGTCGAGAAATGTTGCATCTGTTTGCCCATCTTTCTTATGATGCGTTAGTTAAGATAGCAGATTACTGCAACTTTGCTCCATGATTTCCTCATGTTTCTTCCATCTTTTGATGAAACACCATACTACAGATTTCACAATTGATTTTGCCTTGAATAAATCCAAGACAGTGTTTCAGACTTGAATTCCCTCACATATCGTCCAATTGAATGATCTACAGATCCAAGTTGTATCAGATGTCCAATTGAACTTGAATTCCCTCACATACCATAAAGTAGTAGCACAAGATTGAACACGTAAAACTCAAATGTTTAATAAAACAACATTATATGATGAAAAAATGGATGGGTCAGATTAAACTTCGTGTCAAGTCAAAACCAAACAAACAAATTGAAACGAAGCGAGTATAAAACAACTATTTTCAACCCATCTTGATGATTGACATAAATTAAACTTCCAAGTTCCATATTTTGTTTTTGTCGGTCTTTCCAAACTCCAAACATACTCCAGACATGGTTTGCAATATTGTGTTTAAGGTTTTAAAACCCAAAAAAAGAAAAAAAAAAACGTTCAATTTTTTTGCAGTAATATTGATCTTAGGATTTTTTTGTTAAAAAAAATAAAATTGTGTCTAGGGTTTTAAAACAATAAAAAAAAAAAAAAAGATTCAACTTTGTTTAGCAGTCTAATGTACTACCAAAAAAAAAAAACCTAGTGCCACTATTCTACTTTCAACAATGGATGAGTCGATGAATTATGCCAAAAAGAAAAATCATCAATCCCTCGAGAAATAATGTTTGAAATATTCTCATGGCTTATTTCTAATTCGTTAATGCGTTTCCAAATTCTGTAATTCCATGGTATCCGAATCAGCTTTTTTGGATATCCATAAATGTCATTCTGGCGGGACAAAGTTTCTTTTGCACGGAGTAGAAGTTTATTACACTGCGGAGGAAAAGAAAGATGGAATAGCCTCTGCCTTCATTCTTCAAGTATAAAATCTACAATTGTATCCCTACATATTCTCGTTTCAGTTCATGCTTTAATGGTTTATTTTGTTGTTGGAGATCTTCATCTCTACTAATTTTCAATCCCACCACAAAAGGAGTCCGATTTCTGAACCATCCAAATAAACATATTCCTTGGTGTAACTATTCATTAGGTTTTGAACCAAAAGAAAACAAGTACAAAGTTGTCTCAGCAAAATATCATGCTCAAGAAGGATACATAAAATACTGAATTTTCACTTTAGGCATAGACAAATCATGGAGAGCTGAATTTTCACTTTAGGCATAGACAAATCATGGAGAGAGAGTCAAAGCATTTTCTCTTGTGTTCCATGTAGTAGTCCCAGTGTTTGCATTAGTGGAGTTATCTATCAGTTCATCTATGAGTCTGTTATAAATAGTTACAAATCTGTTATTGTTGCATTTGATGTTAAATCTGAAAATTATGAAATTATTGCATTGTGGGAAGCATTTGGGCCGCACTGTCACAAGCTGATAGAGGTGAAGGGTAAATTAGCAGCCATAGAGTTATGATTATGAAAGAAGGCAAAGTGGATACAGGGACATGTGGATTTAAGAGCAGACTCCAAGAAAACAATGGGAGAGACATATCATTTGTTTTCCCTTGATATGGAACGATAAAAAACCTATATTTATATCATCCTGCACTCCCAGTAATGGGGAGATTGTATTTGTCATGTACTTAAGTCCAAGTGTTGTCAGTTGTTTGTGTTATGATGTCACAAGAAAGAGTTGGAGGGAATTAAAAATCAAGGGGTTTCCAAAGGAAAACAACATCAATGGCATTTACAGTTATGTTGAAAGTCTTGTTCCCTCTGGATAATTTTGTTCAAACTGGAAGGATCGTAGCATTGGTATGTCCTTTTTCTTGAATTTGGGTAACTTTAGCCTATAGGATCGTAGCATTGGTATTAAAAGTCTCCAAATAGAAATATGTTACATTTATAGTTATGTTGAAAGTCTCGTTTCCTTTGGATTACTTTGAGTTTTGGTGGAGGTACTTATTTCACCACAGTAACTAACTTACTAACTACACAATCACTAATATAACTAACTGTACAATGATCACATATTTAGTTACATTTAGCCACTTTTAACTACTTGGCTCAACACTCCCACTTAAGTTTGGATAGTTATGCTGCACTTTACTTAGGCTCTTGGTTAATGCATCTGCTGGTTGGAATATACTCAGTTTTGATGCATCTGCTGGTTGGAATGCTCTTGGTTAATGCATCTGCTGGTTGGAATGCATCATCTAGATCTTTGATTAGTCCAATTAACTCAGCTTCTGTACTCAGCCTCTGCTAGAGACTCCTTGATACAGTGCATGTGATTGTTTTGGTTGATGCATAAACTGAGTTGTAGGCTATATCAGGCCTGGTTACTGTGAGGGGTAACAGCTTTCCTATTACTCTTTGATACCTTCCTTTGATCAGTAATCAACTCATCAATTGCATCTGTTATTTCTTTGATATGCTTATCGCACTCTTTGGTGTTAACTTAATGTTATCATTATGATAAGTACAATTGTACACCATTATCTCAAGCTCCTGGATGAGCTATCCTCAACTACATCCTTTCGAGCAAGTTAGTCAAACTACGACTATCATATCCTCCTCCAATTTGCTACAGCATTGCCAAAGACAAAGGAAAACTCAAAACAGAAATTATAAGACACTAGAATGCTTGAAAGTAATTAATGATTACAAACAAATGCTTAAACTATGATACTACTTAACAAAAATATACTAGTTGGGAAAAAGCAAATGCATAAGCCCTAAAGGGGTAGTAAACACACGTAAGAACTTAAAAACATAGTCTGAATAGATGGTTCTCCAAATTTTCATGAGTTATAAACTCATAGATAATTAGCCTCTCATCTCCTTCCTTGCAATATCCTACTAAGTTAACCAGATTGAGAATGAAGTTTAATTCAGCCTGCCACATGAGATAGCTTGTAAATGGAAATCCATAAAAAACTACAATACTAAACTTTCGAAGTTCAGACAGTAAAGACAAGAACTAGAAAGTAGCATACAAGCCACTCCCTATGACCCTGAAGTCCATATGTATTCAGAGTTTTTAGTACAACAGCAAGCCCAGTATCGGGTTGCACAAGCGAACTTACACTCTCATTTATCCATTCCTTGTAAATGGAACCAAAGCCTCCTGGCCACTCCAAGAATACCTTCAGGTATGATGTTCCCTATCGCCAACCTCAACCCACTGAAAACAGTGTTTGCAAACCTGGGAAGTCATTTTCTATAAAGCAGGGAATTGGAAATAGCTTCACAGATTCTAAAAATTGCTAGCTTTCAATGAGCTGAGATTGGCGAATGGCGATAGAGAACTTCAGACCTAAAGTTATTCTTGGAGTGGGAGGGTTTGGTTCTATTTACAAGGTTTGGATAAGTGAGAGTGGAAGTTCGCTAGTGAAATCTGACACTGAACTTGCTGTTGCAGTTAAAACTCTGAATACGCATGGAATTCAGGGTCATAGGGAGTGGCTTGTATGCCTAGTTTTTGTCTTTCTTATCTAGACGTTGAAAGTTTATTACTGTAATTTATTATGCATGTCCATTTACAAGTTATCTCATCTAACAGGCTGAAGTAAACTTTCTTCCCAATCTCCACCATCAAAATTTGGTTAAGCTAGTAGGATGTTGCAAGGAAGGCGAGGAAAGGCTTATCATCTACGAGTTTAAGGCTCATTGTTCTTAGTTTCTAGAGTTTACTTTATGGTTTTAGATGATTATTATGGAGCGAACAAGATTTGCTCGCAAGTGCTAATTTAATCAAAGGTTTTAATTACTCTCTTTGACATCCGTATTTTCCAATAGTTTAAATTATTATAATTATTAGTTTACACTAGCATGTGTAGCTAAATTCATAGCTAGTGTTATGGAAATTAGACTAGTGATGATGATAATGAATGCTTTACAAAAAAATATTTATTCATAAAAATGTATTATGTTCCTTTCATACTTAACATTTTCTTTAGATGATTGACAACCATTAATAAAGAAACTTTCTTGTATTCTGACCTGCTTTGACTATAGAGGTACAGATTACAAAAAAGTTTTATTAACAGGAATGTGGTTATACCAACCACCATCTAATAACTAAAGCTTAAGAAATGATTGTTTACTTGAGACTTTTTACAGATGAACAAATTAATTCGACACTCAAGTGCTTGAGAATGAATTAGGGTGATATTCTCTTAATTAGGTCGAGAGACTTTAGAAGACTTATAGATTTGTCATATTTGCACAATGATCACACCTGAACGAATGGATAATATAGTTTTTATTGGAGTTTTGATATCTAAGTAGGGCTGGGTATAAAATACCAAAAATCGAATTACCAAATCGAACCAAATTTTTGGTAATTTGGTATTTAGTAATTCGGTATTTGGTATGGGATTCGGGAGTAAAATTTTAGAATTATGATATTTGGGTTTGGGTTTGGTATGAGAATCATTTGGTATTCGGTATTTCCTGAGAGAAAGTTACATACTAAAACATAAACAACCCAAATACACATGTCTTTTAGTTGCGTCAATTTAATTTTCTTGATGTCTACTTACTTGTTGATATTTTATTATTTTGTGCATCTACATAGAAAAATAGATATAATTGGAGCAATAATATTAACTTTGTAATACAATCGGCTATAAATTCAATACGGTATTACCGAATACCATACGGAACCGAAGTTTGATTTATTGATACCGAATTACCAAACCAAAATTTAAAAATTTGGTATCTATTTTTAATAGTCAGTTACCGAATTCGAAATTTAGAAATTTTGAACCGAATACCGAATGCCCACCCTTGTATCTAAGAATTGTAACTTGAGTTTGTCTTCCTTATTGATAGGGATAATGCATAAGTACCCCCCTAGACTATGACCAAAATCCCAGAGACACACCTAAACTTAACTAGGGTCCTATTACCCCCCTAAACTCATTTAAAATGGAATAAATACACCACAAATGCTGACATGGCATAGAGAGTATAGAGAGTGTACACACTCTCTTGAAGGCAAGTGATGAGTGCACAAATTGAACACGTGTCAGTTTTTTATTGGTAACTTTATAATTAGTTAGTACACATATTTACTGATAATATATATATATATATATATATATATATATATATATATATATATATATATACAATTATTTTTATTTCTTTCTTTGTAAAATATTTATTTTAATTTCTTTTCACTTTAAACTTTTTTTAATTAATTTATTATCTTTTCACTTTTAATTATTTTTTAAAAATTATGTGTAATTTTTTTAAAAAATAATTTAAAAGTCTCTTTTAATTTTAACGTTTTAATTTTTTTATGTTTTATTTGATTTTCTTCACTTATTTTGATATCCGTTCAAAATTAACTTATTTTAAATACAGGACATTTGAAATAAAATCAATAGGAAAATAAAAGGAAAAAAACAATGAATGTAGGTTAAAAAAGTTTCGATACAAGGTAAAAAAAAAATATGTATTAACTTAATTTAAATACAAGATAAAAAAAATAAGAATATTTAATAAAAATTAAATTTTTTTAAAAATAAATAAATAATTTTTTTCTAAAAAAAATATTTAATAAAAATTAAAATTTTTTAAAAATAAATAAATAATTTTTTTCTAAAAAAAATACTTACGTGGTGGGCGAGTGTGTACAAACACAACCAACTTGGATGGTTGAAATTGTCACATCAACACAAAAGGTGCACAAAAATACAAAAAAAAAAAGTGAGTTCAAGGGGTTAATAAGATCTTAGTTAAGTTTAGGTGTATCTCTGGGATTTCGGTCATAGTCTAGGGGTACTTATGTCTTATCCCTAAGAACCAAATAGTTAGTAGATTATAAGCAAAAAAGCCCTAGTTTCCCAAATAATAGTTACTATGTGGATCTCAACATCAAATTATAAACAAACTCTAGTATGCTCTCTATGAAATTTGACCTCAACCTAATTGGGTTACTGTATTTCATCACCACTTTAATCTCATAAAATTTGTGGTGGGTCCTTACTCATCCCAAAATGAGATTCCCATTGTTGACGAACCATTGGTCTATTTTTGAAATATGAAATACTTGTTGGTGTGTAGAAACTTGTGGCAAAATTCCATACTGTGTAAGCAAATCAAAACATTTCCTTCAATAAAGGATTGCCCATAGCCTAGATTGGGGCCGCAATTGCAGAAACCCTAGGTTTTCAACCCATAATCCCAGATTTGATCAATTTATTCGCTTTCTCTGTTTACACACCCATCACTATTTGTAAAGAGAATACTGTGTAAACTGTGGAGAAGAAGAATCGAGAACGTTAAGATCTAAATTTGAAGTATCGCACACATTGTAGTCTACAAAGGCATGACCTACAAGGATCTTTGGATTTTCTGAGAGACTAGAAATGAATAAGATTTACAACCATATGTGGATTAAAGGTATGCCTATTAAAATTTCCTTTTTATATGGAAACTGTAGAACTCCAAATTACGATTAGATGATACTTTGAGAATTTGGGGAATTCAATTCCCTTCTAGATGCTTTTGTTATCATTAGCGGACATATCCCATGTATTTCTACACTCACCAAATGCTCAATTAGCAGGGAAACAACTATGTGGGAAATAATAGTTCACATGTTCTTTCACCATGTCCCTGCCACCATTCTCTGAGAACTATAGAAAAGGAGAAATGTAGCTATCCACATAAGCATAATAATGTTTAAGTGTGAATAGAGGCCAAGAAAGAAAAAATATGAGGGATTGACCCTTCATAAACGTCACAACCGATGACCTATAGCCTTTATTATAGTATAGAAACTATATGGTTATTGAAAGACTACAGAACAAAGTATGAACGTCCAGGAAGTTGCAAAGGGATTTTCGAACAACCCTACATAGAAGACGTCAGGATAACATATAAGGAATGAGTAGCAGCCTTAAGATAGATAAAAAGAGAACCATTTTTTCTTTCTTCTCAAGTACTGCAATGGTTGGGTCTTATTATAGGTACCATCCGTTCTTAACCTTGAAAAACCTACACACATCATGTATAAGGGGAGTCATGGAGGAAAATGTCGAGTAGTAGATTAATTTACTGAATTATTCATAATCTGGTTTTACTTATAAAGACAAAGATGAGAAATAGTAAATCTGTCCCACACAATTTGGAAGCCACCTGACACTAGAAGGATCAAATTTACTACTGATGGAGCCTCAAAAGGAACTCAGAAAAAAAATATTGGGATTTCTATGTAAGAAATGAAAAGGGTTATACTTTTCACGCAAGCTCAAGATCAGAAGCCTTGGCTGCTACTGTTCTGTGTCTCATTCGTACCAAAACAGACGACGAAGCTACATCAATCAAGAATGACCGCAGCCTCTAAGTCAGCTTGCCTTTTGAGCTCCAATTGGACAAATTTTCTTTGACTTTTGAAGACTTGCCTACAGAAAACAGCGAATTGCTTTCTACCAGGCTCAGGAATTCTACTTTCTATTACTTTCTATTTATTTTTATTTTTCCTGAAAGAGATTAAAGATTTGGCTTGTACAAACACCCAACCAGAAGCTATGGTCATTCTACAGTACTTTAAGTTCATTGAGGCAACATAGATGGCTAGAGTGATGATTGAAATGGAATCTCTACTAATAAAAACATTGTAGAAAAAATCGGGAAGGTTCCCTGGCATGTTGTGAGGAAATCTATAGACTAAATCAATAAAGAACAATGATTATAACCGTAGATAAGAAACAAATTGATAGATCACCTGACTTATTTATCACTAGTAAAAGGAAACCTTAGTGTGAGGTGTTTTCAAGAGATGAAATCCTAAGAAAGGAGGATAATCAATAATGACAATTGACAAGTTGATAATGCCCTACCTAAGAATTCGATTATGTAGAAGATGAAAATGAGATCGGAGAAGGAAGGATAAGGAGATCCTCAAGGTCAAATCTTAAAGGAGGAGAGCTATAAGGATTCGTTTTTACTAGTTGTATGTTCATTTTTGTAAGTAATCAACATATAGGCTACACATACAAATAAAAAGCAACACATAGAAAGAAAGAGAGCTAAAACACTCTGTAAACACAACATAACCACATGAGGATTATCAAGGAGGGATAACAATGGAGAAACAAACAAATTAGAACTTTGTTTAATACATCAAAATTTGGAAAGAGGTGGTATCAACATCCTTGAATGCTTAACTCATTGCCCAAAATATATGTAAAACAACAATAGAGTTAACCACCGATATTTTTCATGATGATGCCTAGGAAATCAATTAAGATGGATTACAGAGCAAAAAAAGTTCTTCAAATTCAACTCCAAAAAGACTAGAAATATGAAAAAGTTGTATACAATGATCGATTGTCTAACTTTGCAGGAACTCAGCAGACATCTAATACACATCAGGAAAAAAATAATGCAAATGAAACAAAAGGGTATAAAAGCATCACAAATCACAACATATGCATAAATTTGGTACTGAGGAAGATTTTCATACAGCAAAACAGGGGCAACAAATGAGGTGTACACAAATTGAAACTATGATAGTATGAACAATGGTAGTATCAGCATCTTCAAAAGCTCAATCCATTGTTCAAAATTTAATGAAAAACAATAAAGTATGAACAATGTCAGTGTTCCCCAAACAAAAGTCAGAAAAAAATAATAGATCGAATAAGAAAGATACAATTCCATTAAGTGCAACAAATACAATAATAACAAGTGTATGGACAAAGCAACATACATAAAACAAAAGGCTGAATCGGAGGAAGAATGAGAAGATACCTACCTTAAGTGTAAAAACATCGCAGGTCCCAATCAAAATAGAGACCATTGTGTTAAACAACGCCACAACCAGATCTGGATTCCAAGAGGACACGCATACAAGAGATATTTCAAGAACAAAAGAAAAAAATAGAGGAAATGAAAAATTAAACAGAAAAACATCAAGAAGCTGAAAGAAGAGTACAAGAATCATACCTTAGCTGGCTGGAGGAAACAGATCGATACATCAGAGCATGAGCCAGCGGCTGACAAAACGAGGAAGAAGCTTAAGACTTTCCAAATTCAATTTGAAAACCTATTTTACTTTTTCGGTATTTTAGCATTTTGTACAGACCTCTTTTATTCAAATAAAATAGTTAGTGGGACCTGGATCTACTGACCTTAACTTTAAGAAATGAACAAGTAGATATTAATTTTTTTTAATTCAAACTTCTAAAATATCAACAAAGTTCTATTACCATTCAACAAAGTCCTAAATGTCGATACCCAAACCCTTATAAATTTATCTTTTTAAGGATCAATTCATTCAAACATTTCTTTAATGGATATATAAAAAATAATTAATTCGGAAAACTTAAGTTTAAAAAGGATTATTAAAATATCATAAATAGGGAAAGGGAGAGCAAATTTGCGGGAAGAAATTAACCTAGCTAATATAAAATATTATAATTTTCATGAATATTGATAAAGTAAGCGTTAATCCTCTTCCCATATGACCATATTTTTATTTCAATATTTTAAGTTGCAATTAATTTTCGACAAAAGCTTTTATATAGACACTAAAACATTACTATATGTATCACAAAGACGTTACAATCAATATTTGAAAAGGTTTCACTATTTCCTTATATAATCATAACATTAAGAATGTAGTAAAACAAATTAATTAAATTTTTAAGTTTTTAGAAGAACGACAATAGAATTTTGACTAATATTATAGAACTTTGAATTAAAGACAATAATATATACTTGTTCTTTTTTAAAAACTAAGGTCAGTTGGTCCAGGTTCCACTAACTATTTTAATGAATTAAAAAAGGTATGTACAAAATGCGAAAATAATGTAAAAGAAAAAGAACAAAAGTAAACTAGGTTTCCAAATTAAATTTGGAAAGTCCTGAGATTCTTCCTCATTTCGTCTGTCGGTGGCTCATACTCCAATGCATTCATTTGTTTCCTCTTGCCATATAAGATATGATTTTTGTACTCTACTTTCAACTTCTTGATGTTTTCCTGTTTATTTTTCCATTTTTCCCTTTTTTTTTCTTGTTCTTGAAAGATCTCTTATACGTGTGTCATCTTGGCATCCAAATATGGTGGTCTCTGTTTTGATTTGGACTTGCGATCTGTTTATGCTTAAGGTAGGTATCTTCTCTTGTTCTTCTGATTCAACTTTTTGCTTTATGTTCGATACTTTGTTCATATGCTTGTTTTTTTTTTTTGTCACACCGTAAATATTACCATAGACAAAATCGAATCCACGTAATTACAAGCTAACGAGCACCTCGACAACTCCCAATAACAAAGTCACGGGCCTCAAAAGAAAAAAAAAACTAGTTACAATGTAATATTTTCATTAAACCCCTCCATTTATGAAGGTTCTTATAAAGCAACGGAAGAGTCAATGTTTCAATCAATTCTTCTTGTATCTGCTTAATGGCACTCTGTGTATGTATAATTTTCCCTTAGAACACCTTCCAGTTTCGAGCCCTCCATGTATGGTAGATCACTGCCCCCCAAATTGTTGCAATAATTTCCTTTTGTATGAATTTCCAATGTTTCCTTTTGATCTCCATTAGCACTTGTCGCACGCCCCCATTTTGTAATCTGATTCCAGTCCATTACATCATGGCTTCCTTCATTGTTTTGAACCACACACACTCTTCAAATAGATGCTTAGCGGTTTCCTCAATAGTAGAGTTACATAAACAACATTCAAGTCTTCTACATGAATGTTAAGTTGATTCAATCTACCTTTGGTAAGCAGTATTTCCTTTGTAGCCAGCCATAAAATGAATATATGTTTGGGTTGTGCTACTGTGTTCCAAATCAAAGCAGCAACATCGACCTTTTCTTTGCTACCAGAGATAGCCAAATAGATTTTCAAAACAGAGTAATTTCCTCCCGGAGTTAAGTTGTATTTCCCCTGCGTATACCAAACTCTCATGTTGTCCTTTAATGCATTTAATCTCTTCCAATATTAACTGCAGTCTTGAGGGTTTTTATGTTCCCAAATTGATAAGTCACTCTTCATACAAATGTCATGCACCCATTTAACCCATAGGGACTCCTTATCCACCACCAGTTGACATAACAATTTACCAATAGAAGCTAGGTTCCAGTTCCTACATCCTTTTATGTTTAGTCCTCCATTACACTTGGGCACACAAACAACATCCCATGCTACCAGATTGATCTTCTTCCTTCCCTCTGTGCCTCCCCATAGAAATTCCCTACACCTCTGATCCACCTCCTTCAATACACTTTGTGGCAAGATGAAAACGACACGCAAAAGTTGTGAATAGAGAACAGAACGACATTTAATACTTTGTAGTCTCCCCGTATAAGAAAATTGCTTTGAATACCCCGTATTAAATTTGTTGGTTATCTTATCTATCAACAGTTTGCAATCAAGCTTGTTCCATTTTTTTGGAGATAAGGGAAGGCCCAAATATCTTATAGGAAAGGATCCTTTAGTGAACCTAGTTTTCTCTAAGAGAGCATTTTTTGTAGTTGTATTAACCCCGGCCAAGAAAATGCTTGACTTCTCCATATTGGCAACTAATCCAGAGGCTGAACTAAAGTGCTGAAGAGCTTCCATAACTCTATTGACAGACTGTAGGTCTTACATATAAAATCATGAGATCATCAGCAAAGATTAGGTGAGTCAATCTTAAAGCTTTGCACATAGGATGAAATTTGAAATCAGGCAAATCACTCATGCTCTTCAAAACCCTTGTCAAATACTCTATGACCAAGACAAACAATAATGGAGGCATAGGATCCCCTTGCCTTAGTCCTCTTTTCCCCGTAAAGTAACCATGGCCCTCCCAATGACGGAGCCAGAATTTCAACTAAGGAGTGTCAAAATATAAAGATGTTAAATTGTGTAGAAGTCGAGATGTGTCAATATGTAATATATATATACATAAAAAATATATTTTTATATAGCTATGCAGTATAATTTTTCGACGAAAGGGTGTCGGTCAACACCCCTCAATTGTATGTGGTTCCGCCACTAGGCCCTCCCCATTAACCTTTACAGTGAAATAGGGAGATGTTACGCAATTCATAACAGTATTAACAAAGGAAATCCATATCCTACAAGCACTTCCTGTAAGAAACCCCAATCAATCATATTGTATGCTTTTCTCAAATCAATCTTCATCAAACATCTTGGTGTAGTCCTTCTATTGTAATGTCTTAACAGGTCATGACAGATAAGCACATTATGGACAAGAGATCTGCCTTGTACAAATGCAGCTTGGTTCTCTGCCACAATAAAGCTAACAACCTCCTTCAGTCTAACACAAATCATCTTAGAAATAGTCTTGTACAAGACATTATAACATGATATTGGTCTAAACTGAGCAACATATTCTGGATCGCTAACTTTAGGGATCAAAGAAATATTTGTCGCATTGAGCTGTTTTAGGAGCTGACCATTCTGAAAAAATATCAGTATGGCACCAGTAATATCCTTACCAACAATTTCCCATGCAGCCTTGAAAAAACCACAGCTATAGCCATCCGGACCAGGACTTATAATACTATTTATCTGAAACAAAGCAGACTTCACATCCTTCTCAGAATATATATAGTACAGTGCCCTGTGATGCATCTCTGAGTATAGATCCTTGTCTGATAATA
The DNA here is from genome assembly GCA_035578085.1 of Solanum pinnatisectum. Lineage (NCBI taxonomy): Eukaryota > Viridiplantae > Streptophyta > Magnoliopsida > Solanales > Solanaceae > Solanum > Solanum pinnatisectum. The sequence goes on from CM069076.1 coordinate 9,098,298, forward strand.
CATGCAAATGCACCAATTCTATCTATCACCTTATGCCCAAGAAAATCTATATAATATTTTACAAACAAATTTGCTATTATATCTGGATCATTCTGCCATACACCTTGATCATCCTTTAGTTGGGTGGTGGGCTGCTTTAGTTTTTTATGTTTAATAACATAGTAGAAATATCTAGTATTGTCATCTCCAAGCTTGATCCATGTTGCCTTTGACCTTTGTTGTAGAAACAATTCAGTTAAGAAAGAGCTTTGTCTAAATTTCATTTATCTCTCTCGTTCAGCTTGCTGCAGTACACTACATTAGGGACTCGTCTGTAGCAGTTGTTGTACCTGGATCGGAGCCTCTCTATCCTCATTGGCTTCAGTTTCAATGTTCCTATAAGCTTGGCTATTTAGGGCCTTCAACTCCTTCTTTAACAACTGAGTGTTCTAACTACTTGAAACATTCAACATCCATCAAGGTGTGTTTCCCATACTGCTTTGACAATTTCCAAGATTTTAGGATGATGTGCCTAAGTATTACAGTAGAGAAAAGACCTCCTTCCCATTTGTTTACTTACAACTAACGTGAACTTAGCAGGACAGTGATCACTTATTCTCTCCGGTAGAAACATAGCATTACAGTTAGGCATAGTAGTTAATCATGTATTATTAATGAAGATCAGTCTATTTTGGAATAAATTCTGTGATTTTCCCCTTTATCATTCCAGGTGTACTTAATCCTCTGACGTGGATGTTCAATCAACCCACATGTATCAACACAATTGTCAAAATCTACTATCTCAGTCCAACCAACTAGATTCCCTCCAATTATATCCCCTTGATGAAGAACGGAATTAAAATCTCCAATGACCAGTCAGGGGTTAACACACGTACTCAGCCCTTCCAAAGTGCTCCACAATGCTCTCCTTTCCTCTTTTGTATTGAAAGCATACATTACTGTAAGTTGGAAATTTAACTGTAGAGGTCTATATAGCACATCACACGTTATAGCCTAAGTTGTTACACTAACAGCAGTCACTTCATATAAATCAGGTCTCCAAGTTAGCAGAATTCTCCCATTATAATGTGCATCCAGATTACTTAGTACATGCCAACCTCCAAAAATTTTATTTGTGATTTCATCCACTCTATTCTTCTTTACCTTTGATTCTAGCAATCCAATCAAACTAGCTTTCTCCTTATTGCACAGGATCTTAACCTCCTACTGCTTATTAGGGGCATTAAGCCCCCTCAAATTCTAACATAGGAGATTAACCATTCCCAACTAGGGGAATAGGTTGCTCTTTCCCATATGAAACAGTCTTTATTACCTCAGGTCGATCAATATCTATATCCTTCAAAACATTAAAGGTGTTTGGGCTCTCAACCTGTTGAGAAGTCACCTGTTATGTTTTACTTTTCCTCTGTGGAGATACCCAACCAAATCCCTTATGTGGTTTATTCTTTTGTGCCTTATCCGAAGATGCTGCTTAGCTTTCTGCCTCAACTTGTCCTGGCATATGATTTTCCTTTACCTACTGAGTAAATATTTTGCTTAGAGCCTGATTAATTGGGGCTTTTGGTTTCTGTTTCTTCCTACAAACTTCTTCCGAATGACCATATTTTAGACAGTGTTTACATAAAATTGGCTTCCACCTTTTGCCTGATCAGTGTTGTCACACCTCGAGCTACCCCCGAGACGTGGACACGGGACCTAGGATCACAAGTGACCCCAAGCTAACCCTGTGGCATGACATGAGCATACTAAAAATAATAATAATAACTGATGCGGAAGCTAATCATAAGTAAATCTGAAATGATGGGGAAAACCCATATACTAAATCTGAATATATCAAATCAGAGAGTTTAATACAAGAGAAATATCAAACTCAAATACTAAACTGAATCTAACTATGTCTGAAAATAGCCTCTAACTGACTAGAAGTGTTGGGACATGCCCTAGCTAAGTCTAGCAAAACTGAAACTAAAAGAATGAAAATTGAAAGATAACATGACTATTGTCCTCGAAGAATAAGGACTCACCATTGATGCTGCTGAACTGGAGATCGGGAAATAATCTAAGCGTGATTTGGATGCTGAGAACCTGAACCTACATCACAAGAAGATGTAGTAGTGCAGAGTATGTGTCAGTACTTGAAAGGTACTAAGCATGCATGATAGAGTAAAGCTGAAATAAACATATAACTGAACAAGCAATAAAGCAAGAGTATAATCTGAACATGAAATACATATTGAATATTGGGCTAACTGGATGCAATGACCAAATTTATAACATGCTGAGACTGAATACTGATTGAAATATGGTCAATGCAATGGAGTCTGACTGAACTGTGGGAGCTACTAATTACCGATAATAAAACCATATGAGCTAAATGTAGAGTCTGATGTATATGCCCCATCGAGAGGACCCAATACACCCGGCCGAAGGTGTAAAGGCATCCTGGCATCAAATCATGTAACTAACTAATTCATGATAATCTTCTAAAGTTCTTGAAACCCTATGTATAGTTTATAATAGGGAATTAAGAATTTGACTGAAATCTAGGGACCTAATGGGCGAAAGGGACCCACTAGTGAAATCCCACATACCTGGTGATGAATTCCACAAAGAAATCTTTCAATTTCGGGGCTGGAATTGATGGTATCTTGCAGTGTTCTTGAACTAGGGTTTGGTCGCCTCTTTCTTCTCTCTAGTGTTCTAATTTTCTAAGTGTTAATGAAAGATCTGACTTAGGTAAGTTCTAGTTATGTTTCTAGGCTAAAACTAATCAAAATCACGTAGTTTAGGGTTAAAACGGCATAGTTTAGGGGTCCAACGAAAAAGGAAAAGAACAAAAGACCCCTGACTTAAGTTGCAGACCACGGCCACTTCCACGGACCGTGAAAGGGACCATGGACTATGGGACTTGTCGTGGTCCTTGGTCAGTGGTTGCTGATTTTTGTTATCTTTCTTACGAGCCCTACCACGGACTGTGAGATAGACTACGGACCGTGAAGGTCCCCATGGTCTTCACTTGGGCTGGTGGTCTGATGGCTCAGGTCTGGGGGTCTAATGGTTGGACTTCACGAACGCCCCCATGACCCGTCGTAAGGACCACGGACCGTGAAGGTCCTCGTGGTCCTTACTTAGGCGTAGGGGTTTGAGGTCTAGGCTTGGGGGCTACTGGTTTAGCCACTACAGACGCCATCACGGTCCGTTGTCAAGACCACGGCCCGTGAAGGGTCCCATGGTTTGACATCTGGGCCTGGTGGAGTTTAACTCCAGACCACGGGCAGGTCAATGGATTGTGGACCTTGTCACGGTCTGTGAACCCTGCCGTGATTCACTGGCTTCAGGTAAGTTTCTGCAATTTTATCAAGGTGTTACAATATCTCTCCCCTTGGGATCATTCATCCTCAAATGAGGACTAAACTAGCTGAAATGGAGGGGATGAGCTGCAACCCTACCACTAAACACTGGAAACTGATTTCTGACTGAACTAAGTTCTAAAAACTCGCAAATACACTAAAAGTGTAAGTACAGACTGAAGGAACATGATACTAAGACTGACTTTATGTATGAATGACTGAAAAATGGAAGAGGAACTATTACCTCAAGCTGAAGTGGAATCGGAAGGAAAGAGGTGAGGATACTTGGACTTCATGACTGCTTCTGGTTCCCAAGTAGCTCCCTCGACGGACTAACTCCTCCACTAAACCTTGACTAAAACGACTTCTTTGTTTCTCAACCTTCTAATCTAATGATCAAGAATCTCAACTGGTATATCCTCATAAGAAAGACTATCTTTCACAGCCACACTCTCTAATGGCACTACGGATGCGGGATCACCCACACACTTCTTCAATAGTGAAACATGGAAGACTAGATGCACTGCTGCTAAATCTGCTGGCAACTCTAACTCATAAGCCACTTTACCAATCCTTTTCAAGATCCGGTAAGGGCCTACATATCTGGGACTGAGCTTCCCTTTCTTGCCAAATCTCATCACCCCCTTCATAGGTGACACCTTCAGGAAGACCTAATCATCCACTTGGAACTCTAGTTCCCTTCTCCTTACATATGCATAAGACTTCTAGCGACTCTAGGCTGTCTTAAGTCTATCTCTAATGAGTTGCACTTTCTCCATAGCATCAAGAACCGAATCTGGCCTGATCAAGGCTGCTTCACCTACTTCAAACCAACCAATAGAAGATCTACATCTATGCCCATACAATGCCTCATAAGGGGCCATCTGAATGTTGGAATGGTAGCTATTATTGTAGGCGAACTCTATAAAAGGAAGGTGGTCATCCCAACTACCCTTGAATTCAATCACACAAGCTCTCAATATGTCCTCTAAGGTCTGAATGGTACGCTATACCTGACCATCCGTCTATGGATGAAATGTTGTGCTAAGATTAACCTGAGTACCAAGACCTTTCTGAAATGACTTCCAGAAATGAGAGGTAAACTAGGACCTCTGAGATGATAGACAAAGGAACCCCATGCAACCTGACTATCTCATTAATGTAAAGCTTGGCGTAGTCCTCCGCCGAACCTGTAGTCTTGACCGCCAAAAAGCGAGAAGACTTAGTGACTCTGTCAACTATCACCCAAATAGATTCATGTTGTCTGCGAGTACGAGGTAACCCTGTAATAAAATCCATGTTGATCACTTCCCACTTCCAAGTAGGAAGGTCGATCTCTTGAGTCATACCCCCTGGTTTCTGATGTTCTACCTTCACTTACTGACAATTGGGGCACTTAGCCACAAAGTCTGCTATATCCCTCTTCATGCCATTCCACCAAAAGACTTCCTGCAGATCACGGTACATCTTAGTGGCACCTGGATGAATAGAATACCTGGAGTTATGGGCTTCTGCAAGAATCTCCTGTCTCAACTCGCCCACATTAGGAACACATAATCGACCCTGATAGCGAAGCACACCATCTCCCCCTTGGGAGAATACCTCTACCCTCTGTTGATGGACTGCACCCTTAAGTTTGAGCAATATCGGATCACGGTCTTGCTTTTCCTTAACCTCCACTACCAATGAAATTCTGATCTATTTTGAACTGTCACACCACCATCTGATATGCTCATAAGATGAACTCCTAAACGAGCAAGACTGTGAACATCCTTTGCTAGCTCTTTTCTTTCTTCCTCAACATGTGCTACACTACCCATAGATAGTCTGCTAAGGGCATCTGCTACTACATTTGCCTTACTCGGATGGTAATGCACACTCATGTCATAATCTTTGAGGAACTCAAGCCATCTTCTCTGGAAAAGATTCAACTCTTTCTGGGTGAACACATACTGGAGGTTCTTATGGTCTGTGAACACATCTGCATGAACACCATACAAGTAGTGTCTCCAAATCTTGAGTGCAAACACCACTGCTGCAAGCTTGAGGTCATAAGTCGGATAATTCTTCTCATACACCTTAAGCTGTCTAGAAGCATAGGCTATAACCTTTTCTCGCTGCATTAACACAGCCTAGGCCGACTATGGATGCATCACAATAAATCACATAACCGTCTGAACTCTCTGGTAAAGTCAAAACAAGAGTTGTAGTCAACCTAATTTTCAATTCTGTGAAGCTTTTCTCACAATCATCTGACCACTGAAACTTGACCATTTATTCTGAGTCAACCTAGTCAATGGTGAGGCGATGGATGAAAATCCTTCCACGAACCTTCTGTAATAACTCGCTAGACCCAAGAAACTTCTGATATCTGCAGGAGAGGTAGGTATGGGCCATTGTTTCACTGCTTTTATTTTTTGGGAATCCACTCGGATCCCTTCATTGGATACTATATGCCCAAGGAAAGTAACTGATTGTAACCAAAACTCGCAGTTGTTAAATTTGGTGAATAACTGGCGATCTTAGAGAGTTTGCAGAACAACTCTCAAATGACTCGCATGTTCTTCCTTATTCCTAGAGTAAATGAGGATATCATCAATAAAAACGATAACGAACAAGTCCAAATACGGCTTGGACACTCTATTCATCAAGTCAATGAAAGCTACAGTAGCATTGGTTAGTCCAAATGACATAACAACAAATTCATAATGAACATACCGAGTTCTGAAGGTTGTCTTCGGAATGTCACTATCTCTGACTTTGAATCAGATAACCTAATTTGAGGTCTCTCTTTGAGAAATGACTAGCACCCTGAAGTTGGTCAAACAAGTCATCAATCCTGGGGATGGGATACTTATTCTTGATTGTGACCTTGTTCAACTACCTATAGTCAATGCACATTCTGAGAGAACCATCTTTCTTCTTCATGAACAACACTGGTGCACCCCATGGCGAAATACTAGGTTTGATGAAACCCTTATCTAGAAGGTCTTTCAACTGCTCTTTTAATTCCTTAAGCTCAGCTGGAGCCATTCTGTAAGGAAGAATAGAGATAGGCTGGGTATTTGGAAGGATATAAATTCCAAAGTCGATTTCCCTTTTGGGAGGACTTCCGGGAAGATCTTCTGGAAACTCATTAACCATAGGAACTGACTCGAGAGTTGGGGTTTCGAAGCTTAAATCCTTAACCCGAACTAGATGATAGAGATAACCCTTAGAGATCATCTTTCTGGCCTTAAGGTAAGAAATGAATTGACCCATAGGCGCTAAGCTACTACCCTTTCATTCTAATATTGGCTCGTCTGGAACCTAAAAACGAATAATACTAGTTCTACAATCGACTAAGGTATAATAGGAATGTAACCAATTCATCCATAGAATGACATAGAAGTTTACCATTTCTAACTCTACAAGATCTGCTGAGGTGACTTTATGATAGACTGTAACAGGGCAATTTCTGTATACCGTCTAGCTATAACTAGGTCACCGACTGGAGTAAAGACTGAGAAGGGTTTTGAGAGAGTTTTTGGACTAACATCAAACTTAACTGCTACATAAGGAGTTACAAAGGAAAGAGTAACCCCTTGATCTAACAAAGCATAAACATCGAGATCAAAGACTTCTAACATACCCGTGACTACATCAAGAGAATCTTCCTGATCCTGGCAAGCCTGAAGAGCATAGACCCTATTTTGGCGTTGCCCACCATCGGTACCAGATGAGTTACCCTGTTGAGTCGGGCGACTTGCTGGTGCTGCTGAAGTTGTGGACTAAGCTCTACCATTGCCTCCTTGACCCTGTTTAGAAGGACAATCCCTCAATTTTTCACCAGACTAACCACACCCAAAGCATCCTTCCTTTCTTGCAAGGCACTCTCCCGGATGGTTCTTACCACACTTAGGGCAAATTGGGTAGGTTTTGGTACCTGTAACACTCCCCTAAGACTTAGAGCCAGCTGCCCTACCTTTCTGATCTTGTTTGAACTTGGAGGACGGAGCACTAGCTGACGAAGGTGCTGGAGCTGAAAATTTCTGCTGACCCTGCAAGCAATTTCCACCACCTGACTTTTGTTGAGAATACTCATAGTTTCCAGTCCTATCTTTCTTGTTCTCCTTAGCTTATTCCCTAAGCTTAGCACCCTCAACCTGCTGAGCATGAGTCATGAGCCTAGATATGCTCATATTTTCCAGCAACATAGCATTTTCCTGACTTGAATTAAAATATCTAACGACCAGTCAGGGCTTAACACACGTACTCAGCCCTTGCATAGTGCTTCACAATGCTCTCCTTTCCTCTTTTGTATTGAAAGCATATACTACTATAAGTTGGAAATTTAACTGTAGAGGTCTATATAGCACATCACACGTTATAGCCTAAGCTATTACACTAACAGCAGTCACTTCATAAAAATCAGGTCTCTAAGTTAGCGAAATTCTCCCATTATAATGTGCATCAAGATTACTCAGTACATGCCAACCTCCAAAAATTTTATTTGTGATTTCATCCACCCTATTCTTTTTTACCTTTGATTCTAGCAATCCAATCAAACTAGCTTTCTCCTTATTGCACAATATCTTAACCTCATACTGCTTATTAGGGGCATTAAGCCCCCTCAAATTCCAACATAGGAGATTAACCATTCGCAACCTGCTTTTTCCCATATGAAACAATCTTTATTACCTCAGGTCGATCAATAGCTATGTCTTTCAAAACATTAAAGGTGTTTGGGCTCTCAACCTGTTGAGAAGTCATCTGTTGTGTTTTACTTTTCCTCTGTGGAGACACCCAGCCAAATCCCTTATATGGTTTATTCTTTTGTGCCTTATCGGGAGATGTTGCTTGGTTTCCTGCCTCAACTTGTCCTGGCATATGATTTTTCTTTACCTATTGAGTAAGTATTTTGCTTGGAGCCTGATCAATTAGGGCTTTCGATTTCTATTTTTTCCTACAAACTTCCTTCGAATGACCATATTTTCGATAGTGTTTGCATAAAATTAGCTTCCACCTTTTGCCTAATCAGTGTTGTCACACCCCGAGCTACTCCCAAGACGCGGACACGGGACCTAGGATCACAAGTGACCCCAAGCTAACCCTGTTGGCATGACATGAGCATACTAAGAATACTAATAATTGATGCGGAAGCTAATCATAAGTAAATCTGAAATGATGGGGAAAATCCATATACTAAAACTGAATATATCAAATCGGAGAGTTTAACACAAGAGAAATATCAAACTCAAATACTAAGCTAAATCTAACTATGTCTGAAAATAGCCTCTAACTGACTAGAAGTGTTGCGACATGCCTCAACTAAGTCTAGCAAAACTGAAACTAAAAAAATGAAAACTAAAAGATAACAGGACTATTGTCCTCGAAGAATAAGGACTCACCACTGATGCTGCTGAATTGGAGATCGGGGACCGATCTAAGCGTGATCTGGATGCTGAGAACCTAAACCTACAGCACAAGAAGATGTAGCGCAGAGTATGTGTTAGTACTTGAAAGGTACTAAGCATGCAGGATAGAGTAAAACTGAAATAAACATATAACTGAATAAGCAATAAAGCAAGTGTGTAATCTGAACATGATATAGATACTGAATACTGGGCTAACTGGATGCAATGACTAAATTTATAACATCTTTGAGATCGAATCGATCAGATCTTGAAATATGGTCAATGATGGAGTTTGGTCGAATCGTGGAGCTACTAAGAACCGATAATAAAACAACATGAGCTAAATGTGGAGTCCGATGCATACGCCCCATCGAGAGGACCCAATACACCCGGCCAAAGGTGTAGAGGCATGTTGGCGTGATTACTAAAATGATGCCCATAGAGGGGACTTACAACTTACGTGGCTCGTATTTCGGTATTATACTACTCCCAATAGATTAAATGACTAACACATTATGACTGAAATTTCTGTAATGTACTAGATAGCTCAAAACTGACATACAAACTCAGAATGCACATTAATATACTGATAATGACACATTCAAGACTGAGGCCTGTATATCTGAAATACTAAAAATATCTGACCTAGTATGTGTACTTCAGGAACTAAAGAAATACATAACTAGGGTTCTGGAATTCATGCAAGAAACAAAGTAATAACATGATAATCTGATTTAGAACATGTAACTAAATAATTCATGATAATCTGCTGAAGTTCTAGAAACCTAGATCTAGTTGATAATAGGGAATCAAGAATCTGACTGAAATCTAGGGACCTAATGGGCGAAAAGAACCCACTAGTGAAATCCCACATATCTGGTGATGAATTCCATGGAGAAATCTTTCAATTTTGGGGCTGGAATTGATGGGATATTGCTGCGTTCTTGAACTGGGGTTTGGTCGCCTCTTTCTTCTCTCTAGCGTTCTAATTTTATAAGTATTGATGAAAGATCTGACTTAGATAAGTTCTAGTTATGTTTCTAGGCTAAAACCAATCAAAACCATGTAGTTTAGGTTTAAAACGACGTAGTTTAGGGGTCCAACGAAAAAGGAAAAAACCAAAAGACCCCTGACTTAAGTTGCAGATGGGGCTGACCACGGCCACTTCCATGGACCGTGAAAGGGACCACGGACTGTGGGACCATTCGTGGTCCTTGGCCAGTGGTTGCTGATTTCTGAGATCCTGCTTACGAGCCTTACCACAGACCGTGAGGAGGACCACGGACCGTGAAGGTCCCCATGGTCCTCACTTGGGCTGGTGATCTGATGGCTCAGGTTTGGGGGTCTACTGGTTGGACTTCACGGACGCCCCCACGACCCTTCGTAAAGACCACGGATCGTGAAGGTCCTTGTGGTCCTCACTTAGGCGTGGGGGTCTGAGGTCTAGGCTTGGGGGCAATTGGTTGAGCCACTATGGATGCCACCACGGTCCGTTGTCAAGACCACAGCCCATGAAGGGTCCCGTGGTCTGACATCTAGGCCTGGTGGAGTTTAACTCCAGACCACGGGCATGTCAACGGACCTTGGACCCGGTCACGGTCCGTGAACCCTACTGTGGTTCACTGGTTTCAGTTAAGTTTCTTCAATTTTTTTCTGGGTCTGGTTTTTGAGGTGTTACAAGTGCTCATTTATCATTCCTGAAGATCATCGTTTCTGGCAAGCTATAGTCCATATCAACCTCTACTAATAATCTTGCAAAACTGAGGCTCAATTTCTTCTCAGTACAATGATCCACCATCAATAGTTTCCCCACGAGGCTGCTTATCGCACCCTGTTTTTTCTCACAACGGGTTTCGGTGCACGACCTAACAACTCTTTTGGGTTTTGGGTGATTGAAGAGTCGTCACCTAACGAATTAAGTTGTGTTAGGGCACCTATCTAACCTAACTAAATTTAACTAAAGGTCAACGAACCAGAGATCAGGTAAGGGTTCAAATTACCTCGAGGGGAAGATGTTAGACGTCCCTCGAGGTCCACAAATGTGGGTCCCAGCCGTATCTCATGCGAGTATGTGGGGGTTACAAGTAGCACTTAAGGTCACTTCATTTTTTATTTTAATTTAAACATGCTTGCTAGGTGATAATATAATATTTAATAATTAATGTCATTTTATTTTCATTAATTACCTACACATGCAAGACTAGGTGAAGACATAATAATAAATAAATATTAAACAATTAATAAGGAGATAAGCGAGAAGACAGAAAATGCACGATTAAATAAGCAAAAAGATTTTATTTTATTTTAACTACCCCAAATAAATATAATTATAAACACATAAAAGGATACAAGGGGAAGGGAGACTCTGAAGGACTTTACGGATCAGCACTCGACTTTTATTTAATAGGCTTTCGGGTAGGGACAGACAAAACCAAGGTTTGTCGTTTTAAGCCTGAGTCAATGTCATCCTATCCGTAGGGCCTAAACTACCCCTACCCCACCTTCCGCATGTTTTTCGTCCTAAAAGGTGCCTAACGTCCCCGCTTAATGTCCAAGAGGCATTGGACTACTATTGGGCTGATTTTAGACAAAATAAAATCCTAATAGGCCCACATAGACACCAAGCAAAATACGTTGGACAAGCACTTAGCACGTAAAGTCTCAAGTTGGCCTCTTAAGTTTTAAACATGATGGCAAAGACAAGTAATGTGAAAGGTTTCAGGCTAAGTGTGTGCATATAAAATAATAGTATTATAACACTTTATTGAACTTAGAGGGGCAAAATATCATGAATACAGGAAAGTATTAATTAATTTTAAAGAGGGGCAAAAAAATACTGGAACAGATTAGTTTATGTATAATTGATTTTATTTGATTACAACATGCTAACAACAGTTAGATTATTTTAAGTGGTAGAGGATAGGAATGCAGATTCATCAATGAGAGCAGAAAACAATACTAGCAGGCTTATTTCAATTATTAACATGCTGAAAGTATGATTTTAACAAACTGTTTTATTGATGTTATTAGTTAAGGCCTAAAGACACGATATCTAGGTAAACATGCTACCAATAATATACAAAACTATAGACATACTTAAAGGTATAATAATATTCAGAAACCTATAGGCATGATTTTTCTAAACCTCAAATAATATGCCAAGTAAAAATAAACACTATGACTGTGACTTATATGTAGAAACATTGAAAATTATTATTGATCTAGTATGCAAAAATTTCAGATATAATAATTGTTTAAAACCTATAGGCATGATATATATTTCATTTAGACAGATTATTTAGCACTATAGGCATAACTTTAAGACAGACTGATTTTAAGCGCTTTTGGGATATATTTTATTTACATGCTGACATTAACCAAGCTTAAAGATATGACTTCTAAATAAGTCAACATGCCGAACAAAATAAATCAACTGATTTGCTCAAATTTATTAAATTAACAATCCTACACGGGGTCAAATTGCTATTAAACAATTTCCAAATTTTGACAAAATTAGCGTGTGAGACAGGATTCTACAGGTTCAAAATATGTTCATGTTATGCTAATTACTCTGATAGGGTTATAAATAAAGGTTGATTTTTAAGCCAATATTAAGATATTCTAATATGCTTGCAAGTTTTATGATTTAAGCAATATAGACCGATATAAACAACCACACATAATAAACTAAGCTAAAAATGAAAGGAAACAAATAGCACATATATCCCCTCCCCCTTAGACGATCCCCAAATGTATTTCATATAGAGATAGTTAGAGTTAGCTATACATAAAATTACAAATCAGAACCCCAAAAAAAGCAAATGCGTAAAATATACAACATTAAAATAAACTTAAATATAAAAACTCCGTCCGACATCTTCTAGGCGACTCTTCGACAACTTGAACTCTGTGTTCAAACCCTGCTATAAGGATAAAGTAACACTTATATAAAGGTAAAAAAAAAAATCGTAACATCCAAACATTCATAGCGACAAACTAATTTCATATATATAAACAACACACATAAGAAGTCAAAAACAAATAATGAATGATCATAGACATATTACTACGTATAGAAAGAAGGGGTAAGAAAGCTAACTTGAATTCTTCCCCTTTTATTTCATACATATCAATATATGCAAAATTCATTATAAAAATCAATAATATTAATGCGAAAATAGAGGTTAAGTAATGAAGAATTCTAACCGATTAGGCAGATTTTTTAATAGCAATGAAGTATTTTTAGCAAAATCCCAAAAGAAACAGCAACACAGCAAAAAGAGAATGCTCAAAGCTTACAAGTAACTTCTTTTCTTTTTATGAGTAGGGAGCTTTTTTTTTTCAAGTATGTTTCTGATGGTTGAAGCGTTGGTCGCAGCTGCTGGTCACAACTGTTGTCGCTGGCTGCTGCTGACCGGAGCTCGCTGGCCGAAGCTGGAGGAGACGAGGAGGGGAAGGCGTTGCCGCCTCTGGCCTTCACCGGCTGCTGCTCTCGTGGTGGCTGCTGGCAGGACTTTCATCGCTACCGCCGCCGAGTCTTGGTTGCCGGAGCGAGGAAGAGAAGAGAGAGAGGGGCGGCGGGTTTGAGAGTGAGGAAGAGGAAGAGGAAGAAAGAAAAAAAATGGTTAGGGTTTTGGTCTTTTGTGTTGAAATAGGAAGGTTAGGAACATGAATGGGTGAGATTAAATCGGAGTGAGATGAATGGCTAAGGATAAAAGTTGGATTGGGATTTGAAAATGGTTATAACTGGAATAAAAGGAGTCCACAATTGAAATGAAAGGGTGGCTAGAATTGAAATAAAAGCGGCTATAATTGAAATACAATTGGAATTGAATAGGCTAGAATTGCAATGGCTTGAATAAGAAAAGGCTAGAATTGAAAGAAATTAGATCAAGATAGGCTGAAATTTAAATAATTTAGAGGGAATTTAAGGAAATGTTATCCAATTAATAAAAATACTACACATATTAAATATTTTCATATAATTAAACACATCTATGATTTAAAAATATTTAAGTAAAATAATTATTTTGACTTTAATTAAAGATTTGATAATAATTACAATAATTTTTGAAATCATATATAATTTTAAGAGGAAATTGATTAAAATTTTAAACTAGAAATATTTTTAAAATATGTATTTAATCGAATATCATTCAAAAAAAAGTTAAAGGTCGGTGAAAATTGGGTGTCAACAGCTGCCCCTTGGTTTCTTAGGAATGAAGAATGAATTGTCGGGCAACCAACGTTGACTTAGTAGCCGATTTTGTCCGACCGATGAGATGATGTCGGTGGGATCAGTTGAAATAATAAAAGTTGAAAAAGGAGTACGACCGAGACTTCCAGCTTAAGGGCGAAGAAATCGATGAGAAGCGATAATAGAAGTAGCAAAGAATTAAATGAAAATTGTAGCACGAATAGCAAGGGCATCGTTGTAAGGAAATCGTAGCTAAGAGGGCACTTGAATCTTATCTGCAAAATGTCAGTCTCTGCAAATATGTAGCTTGTAATAGAAAGATTATAGCATATATATCAAATAAACGGTAAATGTAAACATGATGCAATTTCCCATATCGACCATGATGTTTGCCTTAAGACTATGGAAATGATGTCTTAGGCTATGATGTCTAGGGCCATGATACACAAAATTATATCCTCAGGTCATGAAAATGTTGTCTGCGGGCCATGAAAATGATGCCTTTAGACTATGACACCTTTGGATCATGATAAGCAAAAGATAAATCCTTAGGCCATGATATGATGTTCGCAGGCCATGAAAATGATGCCTTTAGACCATGACGCCTTAGGAACACAAGTAATGGGTAAAGAAAGTGTATCTGTAATTTGACATCTGTTGATAATTGCAACTTGATTTGAATCTATTTGGGCACGTGCAATCCTCGGGCTCATGCAATATCGGGCACAATGCAATTCTCGGGCACATGCAATTCGGGCATTAATGCAATCTTCGGGCATAAATGCAATCTCGGGCTCAATGTGATTCTCGGGAACATGCAATTCGGGCATTAATGCAATCTACGGGCATAAATGCAATTCTCGAGCACAATGCAATAATGCAATTCTCGGGCACCAATGCAATCTCGGGCACAATGTGATTCTCGGGCACATGTAATTCGGGCGCAATGCAATCTCCGGGCATAAATGTGACTCTCGGGCACATGCAGTATTCGAGTACATGCAATAATGCAATTCTCGGGCACCAATGCAATTCTTGAAAACATACAATATCGGGCGCAATGCAATCTTCGGGCACGATGCAATAACGGGTATATGCAATAATGCAATCTCGGGCTCAATGCAGTCTTCGGGCACATGCAATAATGCAATCTCATGCTCAATGCAGTCTTCGGGCACGATGCGATAGCGGGCACATGCAATAATGCAATCTCAGGCTCAATGCAGTCTTCGGGCACGATGCGATAGCGGGCACAATGTAATCTCGACATAAAGTAGTAGTTTTGTAGTAGTTGATTGAGGGCATAAAGTATCTAGTTGATTGAGGGCATAATGTATCTTGGACCTTCGTCTAGTTGGAAAGGTCGAGTGCCATTGTCGGCGAATTTTGAGCTCGGAGTATTGTAGCTTGACCTTGAGTGGCGACTGTTCAGGACTGCTATAGAATGCTCGATCCTTCCATCAGAAGGATAGTGGGCCATTGATTGGCGATTGTCGGGCTCAAAAGTAATTCGGTCCTTCATCCTGTCGGAAGGATAGTATGCCATTTGTTGGCGGTTTTTGAACTTTGTAGTTTGATCATTCTTCCTATTGGAAGGACAGAATGCCGTTGATTTGTCGTATATAGCGTCACATTGATCCTTCAAGTGGTGTTGAAGTTTCTTCTTGTATGTACCTGTCTTTGCTGCATTCAAAGAAAAATAGTGAGTTTAAAAATGGGGTGGTTGATCTGTTTCGACCGATGCTCCCTTTGACTTGCCATCCAGACCTTTTCGGGCATTTGCTTTGGAGAGAAAATAAAATAGAATGAGAGAGTTTTTGAAAAGTTTTTGAAAATATTAATTTGTAAAAGTAATGTCGAATCTTTGATTATGGCACAATTTGAGACTTTACAACATCTAACTCAACAGCGTTCCAAATTTCAGTTCCCGTAGCATTTCTGTCATTCTGATCTTTGTCGTAGATTGTAACTTGATTGCTGTGAATTTTTGATATCTTCTCAAAAATTCTGCCTAAGTCTTGATTTGCACGGAAATGTCTGTTGAAGGAATTTTTGAGACCCCTCAAAAATTCTGCCCCAGTTAATAATTTGCAAAAAAATTTTGAGTTCCTCTCAAAAATTCTGCCCAAGTGTCACAGTCCGATGGGAAAATGAAATTTTTATTATGATAAGACCGAACTCTATAGGAGCGCCTACGTATCCCCTCTTAAACGGGAATCAGGTCTGACATAGTTCCAAATACATAGAGCATAATACAAACTTAGATGTAATATCTCTTCACAGCATCTGAGTTGATAGGTTTGGGCCAAACTTCTCCATCTATTTCTGCAAGTATGAGGGCTTCTCCTGTCAATACTCGAGAGACTATGTATGGACCTTGCCAGTTTGGTGAGAATTTACCCTTTGCTTCATCTTGATTTGGGAAAATCCGCTTCAGAACTAGTTGCCCAGGTGAGAAATGTCTGGGTCTAACCTTCTTGTTGAAAGTTCTGGCCATTCTATTTCGATAGAGTTGACCATGACAAACGGCGTTGATCCTTCTTCCATCTATTAATGCCAGATTCTCCGACCGAGATTGTATCCATTTAGCATCACTCAGCTCTGCTTCCTGAATGATCCTTAGAGAGGGTATTTCTACTTCAGCAGGTATCACAGCTTCATTACCATACACCAGAAAATAAGGCGTAGCCCCAGTAGAAGTTCTTATGGTAGTACGATATCCCAGCAATGCAAAAGGTAGCTTCTCATTCCAATGCTTGTGATTATCGATCATCTTGCGCAATATCCTCTTGATGTTCTTGTTTGCAGCCTCGACCGCTCCATTCATTTGTGGTCTGTATGCTGTAGAATTTTGATGGTTGATCTTGAACTTCTCACACAATGATCTCATCAAATCACTATTTAGGTTGGTTCCATTATCAGTGATGATTGACTCAGGAATCCCAAATCTACAGATAATATTATTTTTGACAAAATCATCCACAACCTTCTTTGTCACCGATTTGTGAGAGGTGGCTTCGACCCATTTGGTGAAGTAATCAATTGCAACCAGAATAAATATGTGTCCATTGGATGCTGCTGGCTCGATTGGACCAATGACGTCCATGCCCCAAGCTGCAAAGGGCCAAGGTGAGCTAGTAACATGGAGTTCGTTGGGAGGAACTCAAATCATATCTGCATGAGTTTGACATCGATGATATTTCTGAACATAGTGAATGCAATCTGTCTCCATAGTTAACCAAAAATACCCCGACCTCAAAATCTTCTTCGCCAAAGTAAAACCGTTCATGTGAGGACCACATGTTCCCGCATGAATCTCTTCAATTAATCTGCTAGCTTCTCCAGCTTCGACGTACCTTAGCAACCCCAAGTCAGGCGTCTTCCTATAAAGGATATTTCCACTAAGAAAGAATTGATTCGCTAACCTTCGAATTGTACGCTTTTATACACTTGTTTCATCTTCTGTATACTCTCCGTTCTTCAAATACTCTCGTACGTCATTGTACCAGGGTTTTCCATCAGGCTCTTCCTCAACATGAAAGCAGTATGCTGGTTGCTCATATATGTGGATACGAATAGGATCAGTATAATTATGATCAGGATGTTGAATCATGGAAGACAAAGTGGCTAAGGCATCTGCGAATTCATTCTGGATCCTTGGCACATGTTTGAATTACGTTTTGCTGAACCTTTTGCACAACCTATGCACGCACTCCAAGTATGGTAACAACTTTCGATTCTTAGTAGCCCATTCGCCTCGAACCTAATGAATCAATAGATCTGAATCTCCTATTATCAATATTTCCTAGACATCCAAATCGATAGCACGTCGGAGCCTTAATATGCAAGCCTCGTATTCAGCCATATTATTTTAACAAAGGAACCTGAGCTTTGCCGATACCGGATAGTGTTGCCCAGTTGGTGAAATCAGAACGACTCCAATGCCAGATCCCCTCAAATTCTTAGCTCCATCAAAGAACATCCTCCAACCATCATATTCTTCAAAAATATCTTCCCCCACGAAAGCTACTTCTTCATCCGGGAAGTAAGTTTTCAGTGGTCTATAATCATCATCTACGGGGTTTTTCGCCATATGATCCGCTAATGCCTGGGCCTTCACTGCTTTTTGTGTAACGTATACTATGTCAAACTCTCTCAATAGTATATGCCATTTAGCTAAAGGCATAGGCTTCTGAAAGATATATTTCAAAGGATCCATCCATGAAATCAAATAAGTAGTGTGCGAGGAAAGGTAGTGTCGCAGCTTCTGGGCCATCCAAGTTAAAGCACAACAGGTACGCTCCAGTAGAGAGTATCGAGATTCATATGATGTAAACTTCTTGCTCATATAGTATATCGCCTGCTCCTTCTTTCCTGTTTCATCATGTTGCCCCAGAATGCAGTTGAAGGCATTATCCAATACTGATATGTATAATAATAGTGGTCTACCAGATTCTGGTGGAACCAACACAGGAGGATTGGATAAGTAATCTTTGATCTTATCAAATGCTTGTTGACATTCGTCTATCCATTTTACCGCAGCATCCTTCTTCAACAGCTTGAAAATAGGCTCGCGAATAACAGTAGATTGAGCTATGAAACAACTGATGTAATTGAGTCGTCCCAGAAAACTCATTACCTCCTTCTTACTTTTCGGCGGAGGTAGATCACGAATGGCCTTGATTTTTGATGGATCCAATTCAATACCCCGGCGGCTGACAATGAAACCCAGAAGCTTTCCAGCAGGAACCCCAAAGACACACTTTGCAGGATTCAACTTCAAATTATACTTGCGTAGTCTGGCAAAGAACTTTCGTAGATCACTTAGATGATTTGAACCCTTCTTTGATTTGATGATGAAGTCATCCATGTAAACTTCAATTTCCTTGTGGATCATGTCGTGAAACAAGGTAGTCATTGCCCTCATGTATATAGCCCCAGCATTCTTCAACCCGAAAGGCATTACCTTGTAGTGGTAGACACCCCATGGTGTGATGAAAGCAGTCTTCTCAGCATCGTCCTTGTGCATCTCAATTTGATGATAACCGACAAAGCAATCCACGAATGATTGTGTTTCATGCTTAGCACAGTTGTCAATCAGGATATGTGTGTTGGGCAATGGAAAATTATCCTTGGGACTAGCTTTGTTGAGATCCCGATAATCTACACAAACTCTAACCTTTCTGTCTTTCTTCGGCACTGGAACGACATTTGAAAGCCAAGTTGGATACTTCATCACTTGAAGGATTCGAGCATCTAATTACTTTGATATTTCTTCTTTGATTTTCAAACTCAACTCAGGCTTGTATTTTTGGAGCTTCTGCTTCACTAGAGGGAAGGCTAGATCAGTGGGTAACCGGTGAGCTACTATTGAGGTGCTTAGCCCTGTCATATTTGCATAGGACCAGGCGAAAATATCCTTATTCTCCATAAGGCATTCGATGTACTCTTTCTTGTTATCTTCCGTCATATGGATTCTTACTCGGGTCTCTTGTGTTACCTCCGAATTTCCTAGATTTACCACCTCTGTTTCCACCAAGCTTGGATTGGGCTTTTCCTCGAATTCTTCAACCTTTCTGATTAACTCTTCGGCGACCTCGTTTTCCTCGACTTCTTCTAAGTCATTAATGTTAAATTGTGCAGTCTCATTACATGTCATAGTCTCAGATTCAACATTTTTATAATAGATTTTGCTAGAAAAGAATAGCGCACAAATAAATATAGAATTTTAAATAGATGGAAAAATAACTTTATTAATAAAACTCAAGAGTTTCATAAAACTAGCATTCGAAAACAATAACAGCGAACTGAAAATTAAAATTGTTTATTGAAAACTTTTAAAACTGATAGAAAATATTCCAAAGCTACCTAGATGCCCGATGAGGTCTGGATGGAGTTGAGGTCCAAATGCTGATGCTGATCCTCTCTTTATCGCTTCCTTTAGGGTACCCTTTATCCTCCTCGTTGATCACGACATTGCAGCCTTTTCCTTCTTCCTTAGTCAGAGACAAACCCTTCATGTCTTCCAAAAGTTCATCCATGAAACCAGCTGATCGGAATGATTGGTGCAACGGTGGGATCGATTTTTTCAACGGATAGTAGTACCCATCTCTGGGTAGTTGCCAATCAAGCCACTCCTATGTAGTATATTTATATCCCAAGCAAAAAGTGGTCGAATGACGAACAGGTTGTATAGGTTCAACTATTCCTTGAAGATTAGCTCCCCAACCTTTCCCGAGCTCGAAACCAAACCAAGCCATCATATCTATGATCTTCTGACTAAATCAAGGTTGCACTTTAATGTTGCCAACAAGCTCAACTGTATGATATATTTCACCATCTAGATGACCCCTTCCTTTTATTGCATATACTAGATGTCCTTTTTCCCCATGAACTACGACATATTCATGATCCCATTCGAACTTCAAACATTGATGAAGAGTAGAGGGGACCGCTCCAGCCATATGAATCCAGGGACGAACCAGCAATAGGTTATATGAGGATGGAATGTCCAGGACTTGACAAGTTATTGGGAAAGTCGCAGGACCAATGAGCATGTCTAAAGTTATCTCTCCGAGGGTACCCTTCTGAGAGCCATGAAATGCTCACACATTCATCTTCCAGGTCTGGATCTTTGCACTATCCACACCCAGTCTTGTCAAAGTGCTCAGAGGGCAAATATTCAAACCAGAACCTGAATCCACCAAAGCTTTGGTGATAACCTTGTCCTGATATTGAACTGAAATGTATAATGCCATATTGTGGGTTGTTCCTTCCATTGGCAACTCATCTTCGTGAAAAGATATTATGTACGCTTCAAAAACATGCCCGACCATTTGAGCTACTTCTCCACGAGTGATGCTAGATGGGACATAAGCTTCACCCAAGACCTTCAAAAGAGCGTTCCGATGAGTTTCAAAAGACTGCAGCAACGACAGGATTGATATTTGGGATGGAGTTTTACTCAATTACTCAACAATAGAGTACTCTTTAGCTTGCACCTTCTTCCAAATACCTTGATCTTCAAGCTCTACAATTGGTGCCTTGAATTTGCTGGAACTACCCTGTACCAGATTTTCAGAAGTGTAAATTCTTCAAGATCTAGTCACTCCTACTGCAATGTCTGCTTCTTCCACTTTCGCTTTTCCCTTTTTGTAATTCCATGGGACAGCATGGGTATCATGTTGGACAGGGAAAGGTGCTCTGCAAGTGGTGAATGGGGGCTTGGGCCTAGCAACCTCAACCTCAAAAGGAACACGCCTTTGCACTACAATTGGTGTTTGGGTGGTGACAGTCGCTTCTTCTGGCTCAAGGACCCAAATGGACTTCTCACAATCCGAAGTATCATCAACTTCTACCATGTTGACCTGATGGTTCGGCAGAGGGTTGTTTGCAACATTTGGTGTCGGATCCTTGAGTTGGATGGCCTTCGTATCAATCAGCATTTGAACCTTATCTTTCAGAGCTCTGCAAACTTTAGTGGTGTGACCCTTCATCCCAGAATGGTAGGCACAAACCTTGTTAGGGTCATACCATTTTGCGCGGACATCCACAGGCAAAGCAGGAACTGGGGTTACATAACCAGCCTCTTTCAGTCTCTCATAAAGCTGGGCTATGGGCTCAGCTAGGGGGGTATAGTTCTTTGCAGGTCTTCTTTCATATGGAGGTCTATTTCGGTAGTTCTGAGTTTGAGTTGGTGGTGGAGTTTGGAAATATGTTGGTTGGACATTATAGACAGGATACGAAGCTTGTTGATATTGAAGAGGAGCATTTTGGTAATATACTAGCATGGGATAGGGAGATATAGGTGGTGGAGCTGAAGGATATGGAGTTTGAGGATATGGAGATGGAGGTGGGGTTGTTGCTTGGTACTTATAAGGAGTTCTGGTTCCCTGAGCCATCATGACCGAACCTGTTTTCTTCCGATTTTCTGCCATTCCACTGGACTGTAGAGTTTTGTTAGTGGCTTGTAAGGCCTCTAAGTTGATGATAGTCCCATTTTTTATGCCCTTTTCAATCCTTTCGCCTAATTTGATAATTTCGACGAAACTCTTCTTAGCTACCAGCATCATCCTGTCATAATATTGTGGCTCTTGGGCACAGATGAAGTAGTCTTTCATCTGAGATTCTTCCACGGGAGTTCTGGCTCTAGCCGCCTCAAACCTCCATCTTATGGCGTAATCCCTGAAGGATTCACTGGGCTTTTTCTTCAGGTTTTGGATGTAGAACCAATCAGGTGCATTTTCTATGTTAAATCCAAACGTGTTCATGAAGTTTGTTGCCATGTTCACCCACTCAACCCATTTTCGAGGATCTTCTTCAATATACCATGATAGAGCCTCCCCAGTGAGACTCCTCATAAACAACTTCATGAGCATCCTCTCATCTCTTCCTACCCCTACAAGCTTGTCGCAGTACATTCGCAAGTGGGCTTTGGGATCTCCCATGCCATTAAACATTTCGAACTTTGGAAGCTTGTATCCTTCAGGCAATTCTACATCGGGGTGCATACACAAATCCTCATAGCTCAGTCCTCCCAACCTCATGCTTCCTTCCACATGTTGCACTCTGTTGGCCAAGCTATCTAGTCTCTCGGTCAGGTTTTTTATCAGAATGTCCTTTTGGGAGGACTCTGATTCATGGTAGTTATGGGTCATAGGAGCGATTTCCACATATATGGGATTGAGATTGTTATTTCCAGGAGTATATGAAGGGTTTTCATTTGGAATTGGTTCTGGAATGGTTGGCTTAGTTTGTTGCTGGTAGTGATAAAAAGGTATTTGGGTATTTTGGGCATGAAGTGGCGGGAATATATTTGGATGAGTGGGCTCAGGTCGGGATATATTGATTGGAGGATTGTTTAGTAAGGTTGTTTGGTTAGAGTGAGGAGGATTGTCTATATTTTCACCAAAATGGGTTCTGAGAGAAATAGACAGCTTGGCCAAATCGTGCATATGCGCTACTTCTTCTTCCAACTCGGCAATCTTGCGCTCAAGTCTAAGGACTAGATCATTTGGAAGTTGCTCTCCTTCAGAATTTTCTCCTCTTTCGTTGCTGCTGTTGTTGTCAACCATTTTACCCTTGTTTCTGTAGTCTGTTCTTTGAAGAGGAGGAGAAGGGGGGTCCCTTTTGATCGTGTATGTGCCAGAGTGAAGGACAGATCAACCTTAGGAATGGGAAAAACGATAAAATCAATAGAAAACAATGTTAGGTGGTTAGAGCAAATAAAAATAATAATAGCACATTGTTTGAAATAAACACCCTAGATGCAAATGACCTCATTGAGCCAGAGGTAGGCCTAGGACGACATATAAGTGATGCACAATGATTAATTTAAGCCTTATTTGCCAATTTGGAGTTTAGATTAGAGGAAATAACAAACTTTATTTATTATAAAATTCGAACAATACACCATAATTGAAAAACATAACTGAAATAAACTAAGGGAAAAGGGTAACATGAGGGAAATTATCCTAAATTCTCAAAATCTTGAAGGTATCGGTTCCAGGAGCTTGGCGCCAATTGACTTCTTGTATAGGGAGTGATTCCTTGCATGATGTTCAACACGTTGCATGCCCATATGTTTTCCCTTTCGTCAGCGATCCCTCAATTCTCTGTATTCGACCTCTCTTAGGATCCATATGTAATACTCACGTGTGCATAAGGCCTGTCGTGCACTCATAGGAATGGTCAACACCCGCTCACATCTTTGGAGTATGTTGTGGACTTGTGGTTTATCTACTCCAAATTCATACTTAAACTGCTCCATGTCAGACCGGAGTGGTATTACTTGAGTTTGCCCAAATTGGCGGAGTACTCGAAGAGGAGAGTATGGTTGAGTACCCTTTAAACCAATAAGCTCAATGAAGTATCGATCATCACCTCTTACTATTGCATGAGGGGTGGACAACCAATGGAGCTTCCATTGGATGCAGCAGCTCTCGAGCTCTATCAAAAATATCTGCCAATCTACGAATGCTACAGGGGTGGTGAAAGCCACCATTCTTCTTGGATGATTATCAATCTTGTTGCCATAACAAGAAAGATGTCTACCGCGTCAGACCATACGTAGAAATGTTCAATAGCCCATAATTGCAGCAAAATGTTGCATCCCTCGAAAAATATTCTACCATTGACGCATGCTGACAAACTCTTTATTATTTCCGCCAGGATCATGGGCACTATGGTTTTCCTAGGTTCGCCCTCTCTTTGAGCTAAATCTCGAACTACATAACCCAATCGTGTGTCGATCCTTCCCCTTGTTTTAGAAAAAACCAAGGATCCTAATAGGGCAATGGCAAAGGCATTTAGACGATATGTTTCCCATTCATCGACGGAACACTCAAACTCGTCACTAAAAGAGTAATAACTATTCTCTTGTCCAAAGCGCGAATATAAAAAGTCGAAATGAATCCACCCAAGGTCTAAAGAAGGCAAGGTTGGATTTAACTTCATTCCTAGACTTTTTAGAAACTCCCTCGATAATGGTTTATATGGTACCATCATTTCACACTCATTGTATGGCAGGTCGATGAAACCACTTATCTCTTCAATCGTCGGTGCCAAGTCAAAATCCACAAATTTGAAAACCATCCTCATAGGGTCCCAAAATTCCAGCAAGGCCCTAATCAGGTGAGGATTTGGTATGACAAAGATGAGGTAGGTAAGACCACCCAGCAACTGACGAATCTCTCTTTCATGGTCTCTCTCAATATCAATCCACCAGTTCCTTAGCTTGTAGTTTAAATCTACGACCATTTGCGAGTTTGGGGAGTTAAAAGCATCCATGACTCTGCAAACAAAACCACAAACGAATTCTAAACTCTATTTCGGCAAATTTGGCTTAACTTAATTATTATGACCACATTGACACATAATTATGCAATTTGTCTAAAGGGTGTTGGAGCCTTTTAGACGATAGGGTGGCTACTAATTATGCGGATTGACACCAAGTGTCAAACCGCCTAGGGTTTATGCAGCATGTATGACCTAATTTAGGACTTCTAAGAGTTGGCTTGACACGGACTTGAAAAGGGATTCTATGCGAGAAGGCTCATGGTTTTTCGGTAGTAAAACTATATGTTCCGTCCACGCATATGCCGACTCTCTATAATTAGGTGTTTGAAAAGAATTGGAGTAGTTGTGAGAGGTGCAAAGGCACAACATCACGGTAACAAAATAAAAAAAAGAAAGAGGGTCCCAATTGGGGGAAGTATGAGCGAAATGTCAGTTTATCAAAGCGGTAACAATTAGCAAGTAGATGAAAAACAGTAACACATAGACAATTATAGAAAGCAGTAAATACATAATAAACATGCAAACATATATAAATCAGGAAAAGGAACGAGGATTTGATCATGAAAAATATATAAGGAAAGCGAATAAACACAGAAATCACATAACAACTTAGCATGGTAAAATCCAAATAAACAAGGAAATAACCTAATAAAATATACCCCACATAAAGCAAGCAACATGTAATGGTAAGAACCTAAAATCCCCAGCAGAGTCGTCATTCTGTCGCACCCCGTTTTTTCTCAAAATGGATTTTGGTGCACGACCTAACAACTCTTTTGGGTTTTGGGTGATTGAAGAGTCGCCACCTAACGAATTAAGGTGCGTTAGGGCACCTATCTAACCTAACTAAATTTAACTAAAGGTCAATGAACCAGAGATCAGGTAAGGGTTCAAATTACCTCGAGGGGAAGGTGTTAGGCGTCCCTCGAGGTCCACAAATGTGGGTCCCAGCCGTATCTCATGCGATTATGTGGGGGTTACAAGTAGCACTTAAGATCACTTCATTTTTTATTTTAATTTAAACATGCTTGCTAGGTGATAATATAATATTTAACAATTAATGTCATTTTATTTTCATTAATTACCTACACATGCAAGACTAGGTGAAGACATAATAATAAATAAATATTAAACAATTAATAAGGAGATAAGCGAGAAGACAGAAAATGCACTATTAAATAAGCAAAAAGATTTTATTTTATTTTAACTACCCCAAATAAATATAATTATAAACACATAAAAGGATACAAGGGGAAGGGAGACTCTGAAGGACTTTACGGATCAGCACTCGACTTTTATTTAATAGGCTTCCGGGTAGGGACAGACAAAACCAAGGTTTATCGTTGTAAGCCTGAGTCAATGTCATCCTATCCGTAGGGCCTAAACTACCCCTACCCCACCTTCCGCATGCTTTTCGTCCTAAAAGGTGTCTAGCATCCCCACTTAATGTCCAAGAGGCATTGGACTACTATTGGGCTGATTTTAGACAAAATAAAATCATAATAGGCCCACCTAGACACCAAGCAAAACACGTTGGACAAACACTTAGCATGTAAAGTCTCAAGTTGGCCTCTTAAGTTTTAAACATGATGGCAAAGACAAGTAATGAGAAAGGTTTCAGGCTAAGTGTGTGCATATAGAATAACAGTATTATAACACTTTATTGAACTTAGAGGGGCAAAATTTCATGAATACAGAAAAGTATTAATTAATTTTAAAGAGGGGCAAAAAAAATGCTGGAACAGATTAGTTTATGTATAATTGATTTTATTTGATTACAACATGCTAACAACAGTTAGATTATTTTAAGTGGTAGAGGATAGGAATGCAGATTCATCAACGAGAGCAGAAAACAATCCTAGCAGGCTTATTTCAATTATTTAACACGCTGAAAGTATGATTTTAACAAACTGTTTTATTGATGTTATTAGTTAAGGCCTAAAGACACGATATCTGGGTAAACATGTTGCCAATAATATACAAAATATAGACATACTTAAAGGTATAATAATATTTAGAAACCTATAGGCATGATTTTTCTAAACCTCAAATAATATGCCAAGTAAAAATAAACACTATGACTGTGACTTATAAGTAGAAACATTGAAAATTATTATTGATCCGGTATGCAAAAATTTCAGATATGATAATTGTTTAAAACCTATAGGCATGATATCTATTTCATTTAGACATATTATTTAACACTATAGGCATAACTTTATGACAGGCTGATTTTAAGCGCTTTTGGGACATATTTTATTTGCATGCTGACATTAACCAAGCTTAAAGATATGACTTCTAAATAAGTCAACATGCCGAACAAAATCAATCAATTGATTTGCTCAAATTTATTAAATTAACAATCCTACACGGGGTCAAATTGCTATTAAACAATTTCCAAATTTTGACAAAATTAGCGTGTGAGACAGGATTCTACAAGTTCAAAATATGTTCATGTTATGTTGATTACTCTGATAGGGTTATAAATAAAGGTTGATTTTTAAGCCAATATTAAGATATTCTAATATGCTTGCAAGTTTTATGATTTAAGCAATATGGACTGATATTAACAACCACACATAATAAACTAAGCTAAAAATGAAAGAAAACAAATAGCACATATATCCCCTCCCCCTTAGACGATCCCCAAATGTATTTCATATAGAGATAGTTAGAGTTAGCTATACATAAAATTAAAAATCAGAATCCCAAAAAAAGCAAATGCGTAAAATATACAACATCAAAATAAACTTAAATATAAAAACTCCGTCCGACATCTTCTAGGCGACTCTTCGACAGCTTGAACTCTACGTTCAAACCCTGCTATGAGGATAAAGTAACACTTATATATAAAAAAAAAAATCGTAACATCCAAACATTCATAGCAACAAAATACTTTCATATATATAAACAACACACATAAGAAGTCAAAAAAAAATAATGAATGATCATAGACATATTACTATGTATAGAAAGAAGGGGTAAGAAAGCTAACTTGAATGCTTCCCCTTTTATTTCATACATATCAATATATGCAAAATTCATGATAAAAATCAATAATATTAATGCGAAAACAGAGGTTAAGTAATGAAGATTTCTAACCGATTAGGCAGATTTTTTAATAGCAATGAAGTATTTTTAGCAAAATCCCAAAAGAAACAGCAACACAGCAAAAAGAGAATGCTCAAAGCTTGCAAGTAACTTCTTTTCTTTTTATGAGTGGAGAGCTTTTCTTTTTTTTTTTTTTTTTCAAGTATGTTTCTGATGGTTGAAGCATTGGTCGCAGCTGCTGGTCACAGCTGTTGTCGCCGGCTACTGCTGACCGGAGCTCGCTGGCCGGAGCTGGAGGAAACGAGGAGGGGAACGCGTTGCCACCTCTGGCCTTCACCAGTTGTTGCTCTCGTGGTGGCTGCTGGCAGGACTTTCACTGGCTGCCCGCCTCGCCAGCTGCTGGTTGCCGCTGCCGGAGCGAGGAAGAGAAGAGAAAGAGGGGCGGCGGGTTTGAGAGAGAGGAAGAGGAAGAAAGAAAAAAAATGGTTAGGGTTTTGGTCTTTTGTGTTGAAATAGGAAGGTTAGGAACATGAACGGGTGAGATTAAATCAGAGTGAGATGAATGGCTAAGGATAAAAGTTGGATTGGGATTTGAAAATGGTTATAACTGCAATAAGAGGAGTCCACAATTGAAATGAAAGGGTGGCTAGAATTGAAATAAATGCGGTTATAATTGAAATACAATTGGAATTGAATAGGCTAGAATTGCAATGGCTTGAATAAGAAAAGACTAGAATTGAAAGAAATTAGATCAAGATAGGCTGAAATTTAAATAATTTAGAGAGAATTTAAGGAAATGTTATCCAATTAATAAAAATACTACACATATTAAATATTTTCATATAATTAAACACTTCTATGATTTTAAAATATTTAAGTAAAATAATTATTTCGACTTTAATTAAAGATTTGATAATAATTACAATAATTTTTGAAATCATATATAATTTTAAGAGGAAATTGATTAAAATTTTAAACTAGAAATATTTTAAAAATACGTATTTAATCGAATAGCATTCAAAAAAAAAAGTTAAAGGTCAGTAAAAATTGGGTGTCAACACTGCCTGTCTTACTCAACCCCTTTAGACTCCAATACTTGAAGTATAACCTCGGAAACTTAACCCAAATAGGCACAGTTAAGAGTTCCTCTCTGGTAAACTCCATATCAGGATTCCATGCCTTCACGATGAAAGGTTTGTTGTCAAAGTGATATATACCACCCTCAATACAACCTATTTCCCTATTGCACTATCAAACCTTACCAGGGCTATATCGTTCCTTAGCATTGAGATCTTATTTATTCCATGCTTAGCCCATAGCCTTTGGATAAATACCTGCACGACTGTAAACGGTGGGTGTGCTCCCAATACAAAGCATACCACTGAATCCTTCCAGTAATTAATCTCAGAACTAATGTCGTCCAATTCTATCTCCACAATAGTAGAGATATCATAGGAAGTCGGGGCAACATATTATACCTTGAATCCTGCATTTGACACTTTAAAGATGTCGAAATCATCCCAAACAGATACTTTCCTCATTGGAGTCCTCTTCTACTGCATCATCCCAAGACTTTGTCCCACTCGTCGATGGGCTCGTTGTATTAGCTTGAAGCATCGCATTACATTGCTCCTGAGCTTGCTTACTCTGGGCTTTATCAATTCCCATCACCGGCTGCGTTTTCTCTTTGATTAGTTGTACATAGTCCTTAGAGCGAGATAGATCTGAGCTTGTTCTAGCTAGCTTCTTTATTATTTCGGCCCCCTTGCTTAGATTTGTCATACTTTTTATATTTGCCTCACTTGCACTACTCCCTGGTAACAGAGTCACCACTTAATTAATTCCCCTCTGTTAATTCCCACTCGTATTTTTTTTCGGCGCTACCTGTATTTTATTGGTAACACCAACAACTTGCTCCATTCTAACACTTTTAGTTTTCTGTGAATTTGTTTTCCCCCTTCCGTGCAAAGCTTGAGTTGTTTCTTGAGCCATTAACGCCTTCTGAGATGGAGCACGAGCCCTCTTCCCCATGGATGGCGCACTTAGGTAACATGCACCGAGAGAGAAGCGACCCATAGAGAAAGCTATTCATATACTTGTTATTCTTATGTTTGTTGCACTTAATGTAATTGTATCTTTCTTGTTCGATCACTCTTTATGGCTTTTGTTTGGGGAACACTAACATTCATACTGCACTATTTAATTTTTAATAGCGGGTTGAGATTTTGAATATGCCGATACCACCACTGTCAAAGTTTCAATGTATTAAATATCGTTTCAAGTTATGTACACCTTCTTTGTTGCTCGTCTGAAAATCTTCCTATGTACCAAATTAATGGGTGTGTTGTAATTTTGTACGCCTTTTCTATGGTTTTAGACCCTTTTGTTTCTTTTGTATTTTTCTTTCTTGGTGTGATTTATCTATATGTTGAGTTCTTGCAAAGTTGGAAATCGATCATTAAGTACAACTTCTTCATATTTCTCCACCTTTTGGACTTGAATTTGAAGAACTCATTTTGCTTTGTTATTCAACTTAATAGATTTCCTAGGTATCATTTTGGGAAATAATGATTGTTGATCATTTTGCTATTTTACATATGCTTTGGGAAGTGGGTAGAGTACCCAAGGATGTCGATACTACCACTTCCCAAATTTTGATGTATTTAGCAAAGTTCTATTATTTATGTGTCTCCATTGTTACCCCTCTCCTTGTATATGAGAAATCTCATCCGGTTCAATACGTTGTGTCTTCTGAGTGTTTCGATTCTTATTGCTTCTTTATGTTGCTCTCTTTTTATATGTTGAATATGTATTGATTACCTACACAAATGAATAAACAGTTTGTAAAAAATGAATCCTCATAGCTCTCCTCCCTTGGGATTTGAGCTTAAGGATCTCTTTTCCTTCCCTTTCTACGGTCTCACTTTCATTTTCTGCTTCATTGAATTTTTAGGAAAGGCATCATCAACTTGTCACTATTAATTATCCTCCATCCTTGGGATTCCATCTTTTGAAAATTGCTCACACAAAGTTTTCTTTTTTAGTGCTAAATAAGTAGGTGATTTGTCAATTTGTTTCCTTCTATTGAGATATGCTTAATCGTGTTTTTCTTCCTTGCATTAGTATCTAAATTATCTCTAAAATAGTCACAACTTGCCAGGGAACCTCCTAGCTTTTTATAAAATGTTTTTCATTAGAAGAGAATTAGTTCTCATCATCACTTTATCCATTTAAGTTGTCTCTATGAACTTTAAGGCATGTAGATTAGCCATAGCTGCTACTTGGGACAAATCTTTAATCTCTTGATCTTGTGCTTGTAAAATACCCCCTTTTTATCTCTTACATAGAAATTCCAAGAGCTTCTCCCTGGATTTCCCTTTGAGGCTCCATCAGTATTAAGTTTGATTCATCCAATGTCACGCCACTTACAAATTACCTTGGTTACCTTGACTTTAGGATTGGAGTTATTTAAAGATTCCACCACTATCCTCTAATTGTATGGGACATATTTATTGTTTCTCCTCCTTGTCTTTATCTATTAAACTATGCATAATTTGATAAATTAATCTAATACTGGAAATTTTCCTCCATGTCTCACCATATTTCTCCTTTTCCATAATTTCCACAAAATGGTGACTGGAACAACATGAAAGATATAGTTCACCTGATGGTCAACTTTTATTTCCCATCATCCTTATACCTATAGGCCCAAATAAGTGGTCCCTTGCCAATTGAGTAGTTGGTGAGTGTTGAAAAACATGGGATATATCGTCTACCGTAGGCAAATCACAACAAAAGCATCTAGAGGGGAATTGAATTCCAAACTTTCTAGAGTATCATCTAATAGTAATTTGGCCCTCCACAATTTCCACATAAGAAAAGGAATTTTTAATAGGCATATCTTTAATACTAGATTATGTTTCTTTTGCTACACAGTTTATCTGAATTTTCTTAGGTAAATTTTTGAGTAAATCAACTTCCACCTTTACCCATGTGCAACTAGGTCTTGTTTGATTGTTGTGACTTTGTCAATAACTAATGGTTAATGGTTTCCCCATTATGTTAACTGAGCAAAACAAAGAATATTTGTTAAATAGATTTATTAGCAGCCCTGGAAATGATATTCATGCAATTGCAATCATTGTTTCCTCCTTTTAGTTGAACCAAGGATACCACTTCAAAAATCGCAAAGGATAATATCTATTTTTCACTCGTATTTCCTAGGATTTGGGCATCAATGTTTCATAATCTTTCAAGAGTGATAACCTGATCAATATGTGTATGTATTCTAGAAAACCAATGTTACATGGTCCTTTGATCTCCAATTGAATAGGTATTGCCTTCCTCAATTCATTTAGATTTGGCCTTCCATAGGGAAATTTCGCTACAACAACATATGTAGATTGTTAACTTTTCGAATTTCTTCCTAGTCCATGTTATCGTTGGTTCTGTCATACCCAAATTAGGAGAGGTGCAACTAGCATTCGCTACTAAGATTAGACCGAATCCAACCTTGTTGAGTCATTTGTCAATGGTGCATAGCAGCCACATGTAATCTAGATAAACAAACAAGTATGTTTTGGTTTAAAAATAAGACATCGACCGGCAAGTCACATGTCAACAACTCTACAAAGAAAATAACAACTCCCAATAGTTTATATAAACAATAAACATGTAACATACAAGTCATGTTTGGGTCGTTAAGGCCACCATGATCTTTATACAAAATTGAAAATAGTTAAATATAATATATAAGATAAACCAACAAGCCATTGAACTATCAATGACAACACCAAGGCTCAACAAGCCAACATCGTACTATACAACCCAACAGACAAATCTGCAAGCCTTTGTGAATAAAACACTTGGCGAAACAAGGCCCCAACCTACCCAAAAACTATATATAGTAAAACAGTCAAACCTTTGAGACTCTAGTCACCTGAGAAGAAAAAGAGTCAACCAATTTGCTGAAGACTTAGTTGGGCTACTCAGCAAATCTGATCGTTTCTTGGGAACTGCATGCAAGAATACAACTCCCCCATGCAATGGGACATTAGTACAAAATAATTTACCGAATATGTAAGGCAACTAAAAGTTGAAACTAAAGTTGATGCCATAAACTTTGTAAGCAATTTCATCTGAAGGTCAAAAATGTTATGAGCATAAATTATTCTCTTCTGAATCTATAAATACAGACTATACTATAAGTATTGTGAATACTCAAGTGGAGACTAAGAGTTAGCCAGAACATACTTACTCATTCTTGACTTAGCCTTACAAAACATAATGAACTGATCAGTTTTCTTACTTGAATCGAGCTAACTAATGTCATCAAATAATAAAGTACACAAGAAAGAAGGTCAACAATCTTCATAATACAACCTAACTATTCCTTACACAAATCATACAATAATAGTCAAACAATAACCTCACCAGCCCTCTTAAGCATAGCAAGTACAAACAACAAACAAGACCACCTACACAGGCCCTCATAAACTTGAAAGGTGTCAATTCAATCTATATACCCCTATTAGTAATCCCCTAGCCATGTAGGCGAGAATTACAGCTCATAGCTCCTCGTACACTCTACATATAGCCCCAAAAGAAATTGTGTATATGTATATCCCTGACAACTGTATATCATGCCTCGTAGGCACTTCATATATGTATCTGAGAACTCAAGGCTACTATATCTTTATTTGAGCACACAAGGCTCTTATATTTGTATCTAGCCCTGTAGGCAACACACTTAGCCCCATCGGAAACATATTTAGTCCTTGTAGGAAACATATCTAGTCTCATAGGAATCTCATAACAATCTCTTAAGGCATATCATATAGCCCGGAAGGAAAATCTTCGGCACATTAGCCTAAATCTAGCACTTTTAGGCAAGTTTTATAGGCCATGAGTGGGCATGCTTCATTATAGCCTCTTAGGCAATCTGTATATAGCCCCTTAGGCAATCTGTTTATAGCCCCTTGGGCAATTTGTGTATATCTCCTCAAGAAATCTGTATATATCCCAGAAGGAACAAGTCAAATCACTAGCCCTCTTAGGACAACAACAAACAATCATATCTCTATAATTAACTATAATAGCCCCAAGGGCAATAACAAGTTGTTGATCGTCCCAAAAACAAGCAATATAGTTATAAACGACCTAAACAAATAATCCCTAAGTAGTATCTCAGCTCAACGCGCTATCAATAAAATATGAATCCCCACAAGAGATGACTATATCAAGTGAAGCAGTCAACCAAATCGAATAAGGCTGCGAGTAATTTAACTACAACAACTAGCTTTATTGTTCTTTAAAATTGAAGGGAACTTTTTCCCTTATTCCATGTTTTCATTCCATTGTCTGCTCCACAAAACTTAGAGTCATTATTAGGATAAACTAAAATTAACCAACTTGGAAAGTTCCTGGTTCACAGTTGGCCCAAGTTTTCAGATCCTGTATGAGCTTTAGTTAACTAGTTAAGTGAAAAATATTGAAAGGCACATGTTAATAATGTCTTGAATTTTTTCCTTATATATTTGAGGAAACTCATAGTCCCTATTTGTTTAGAAGATCTTTTGTCCTAGTAGATTTGGGAAATGAATATATTGTCCTTTTAGGATTGGGAGAACATTTTTTCTTATAAGTTTGGTACTAGTTAGTATCTGTATATAGGGTATGTAGTTGGGGATTCTAAAGTATTGTAAACTTGTTCTTTTTTTCTTTCATAGTGGAAAACTCTCTCTACTTTTGGTTAGAAGATTAGGCCTAGTCGAACCTCATTAAATCATTGTGTTATTTTTCTTCTCGATTTTCTTTATTCGTGATTGTATACTAGTTAATCTACGATATATCCACAACAGCACCAAAAAATAACCTTGACATACCTCAAATCCGAGCTTAAACAACTTGTCATAGACAATAAATATTCTTTTGATAGAAAAATATAGCATTAAAAAATGTTTTCCACCAAACCTCCTCAACGTATACATGAACATACACCTACAACAGAAGAAGAAGTAGAGTAAGATTCAGTCAAGAGCAAGAAGGCAACATAGAAAAAGTGATGAAGAGGAAGTGAGCTCAGATGGATGTTGATGGTAGCATTTATAGATAGCTTTAATAGGAAAGTGGGCTTTGCCCTATTCAAAGTAGAAATGGGAAAATTACGTGGAAAGGCAAACATCTAAAGTGATTATTTTTAATATGTGGCTACAGTCTCACTAAATTTTGCTATTTGGTTCCTAATTGTATAATTCCAGAAGGCGAAATGACCTAAGAGACCCCTGTACTTGGCTCTATTTGTCAGTTGAACCCTCATACTCATCACTTTGTCAACTAGACCCTTAAACCCATCAAAACACAACATTTTAAGCCATTTTCTCCTCCGATCAGTGTGTGTGTAATGGATGCGATTACACGTGGAATTCCACATCATTTTTAGTGCCACGTACGAAATTAAGTGCTAAAAAAATAAAAAATCAAATAGATCAATTTTTTAATTTCTTAAACTTTTCAAATAGTCATCTTCTTCATATTTGGTAACAAATTGAGCACTAAATTCATACTCATTAGATCAAATTCTTCTCTATTTAACTTGTAAATTCAACTACAAATTCACCAACACAAACTCAACGAACCCAATCAAATTTTTTACATTAATTTACAAACTCACAAGACCCACTTATTATTTTTTAAGCTTTTTCAAGCTTATCAGTGGAGTTTTAAAAATTTTAATAGTCACAATCATCCTTTACATTATCCATATCTCCTCGTTGAAACCATCTAACAAAATAATGATACTAATATTTTTCAAACCTAAAAAACAAAAATTTTAGAAGAAGTGAGGCTACTAATTTGTAAGGAGGAGGAGGAGGAGGTGGCATTATGACTAGGGTTTCAGTTAGAAAGGTTCAACCAATGTTCGTTCAAAACAAAAAATTTAGAAAAAGTCGAGGCTACTAATTTTTCTAACAAAATAATGATACTAATATTTTTCAAACCTAAAAAACAAAAATTTTAGAAGAAGTGAGGCTACTAATTTGTAAGGAGGAGGAGGAGGAGGTGGCATTATGACTAGGGTTTCAGTTAGAAAGGTTCAACCAATGTTCGTTCAAAACAAAAAATTTAGAAAAAGTCGAGGCTACTAATTTGTGAGGAGGAGGAGGGGGAGGGGGAGGGGGAGGGGGGAAGGGGGAGGAGGGGGGAGGGGGGAGGGAGGAGGAGGAGGGGTTGGGGGAGGGGGAGGGAGAGGGGGAGGAGGAGGAGGAGGAGGAGGTTCTCCCTATGAACTTTTATTATTCATGGAACCAGCTTTCTACATATATGGATTAACTAAAAATTATTTAAGGGCAACATAACTTCAACATTATAAAATATATAAATATAATAAAATTTCTGATTTTTTAAATTAAAATTTGAGTTTGGACAATGTTTTGTTTTAAAAAAAAATAATTAAAATTTTGTAAAGTAAAGTAAAATTTTATCTAGAAACTAGTTTGAACTAATTATTGATGATGAATATTCAAAATTGACCACATTTCATGAAGAAATAATTTTTTTTTATTGAAAAATTATGACCAAGGTGAACTCATCTGTGTGTTGTGTACCAATTAGAATCTAATGATACTTATGCAGATGTTTAATTCATAATTTATTTAACTTTCTAAAAGAGATTGAAATGTTGTCATCAGTTAAGAAGAGTTGTTTGTGTTGGGCTCTCTCTAATGTTCAGACAAAAATGAAAAACTCAAAGGTAACATAACAATGTGTCATTACTTCACTAGCATATGTAATGTCCAACCACAACATCTTAACAAAATTAAGTTGTTAATCATGTATTTTTAAGATACCTAGAACAAAAACTTTGGAGAACTTGATAAGAAACAACAAAGGTTAAAGAGTATTTTCAATACTAGAAAATTAAAATCAATAGAGAAAATAGAATCAGAAACATATTAGAAATAATATATAAAATATTTTCCAAAGAAGAAAATCGAGCCCACTGAATGCAAAGTGTTTCATTAAGGAAATTATTCCTCTCAAGTATCCGAGGTTAATGGAATACATCCTTCCAAGATAGAACTGTCACGACCCGAGCCTACACCCTGGACGTAGCCAGCACTCAAGAACCATTGTTGGTCCCCAAGTGAACCCTCATCCTGGCTGACTACAAGTGGAAAACTAACTCAAGCATACAAAGCTTAAAACTAGATAAATTCATAGAATTCAGATACAAAGTTTTAACTCAAATGATTAACTCTGAATATAATAGAACATTCAACTAGTCAAAAATAGGCACTTCAAGTCTTTAAAACATTTAACAAAATAAATTAACAGACTTCTCAAACTCTATTGTCTATCTATGAATCCTCTAAATGACAAAAATGGAAGTCGGGACAAGACCCACGACATCCTAACAAGACTGAAAAGTAAATGGAATCCTTCGAAAGCAAGGAGGCTCACCATGGCTAACTTGAACTGCAAGTGGTATCAACGAAGATCTTGTTGATGACCCTAGCTACCTGTACGTGAATCATGAAACGATGTAGTCCAACTGGCGTCAGTACATGGAATGTACGATCATGCGAGGGGAATTCTAAATCATAAACATAAGCTTGAACTGGTGGAAAAGAAATATACTTACCTTTTCTCGACTCACTCAACTCAACTCAAATATTAAGAGACTCAACTCTGTGAAACATAGTTCAACTCGACTCAGAGAAATAAGGCTCAACTCAACAATAAGAGACTCAACTTTGTGAAACATAGTTCAACTCAACTCAGAGAAATAAGGCTCAACTCAATAATAAGATACTCGACTCTGGATACTCAACTCTGGATAAAGTAACAATAATAGATTTAATATATGGAAAGCTTTTACAACAGTAGATATCAACTTAATGTATTAAAGAATACAATAATAACTTAGTTTGTATATAAAAATACAATATAACTTTGTGGGAGATTATCTAACTGACAACCATCACTATGAGCTATGTGATGATACAACGTCTAGCCCACACTGCCAGAATGTCCTATACTTTTCCAGTGTATAGAACTTACTACTAAGTGGATCCACTAGTCTATGCTAAAAAGCAATAAGGAATCATCTAAAAAGTATGACTCTTTCTACCCACGTTGGCTATATGGTTTATGGGGGTTGTGAGTTGTATGAACTCTCCCCCATATCGGTGTCCAATACTACTCCCAAAATATACTAGCTCATATATTTTTAAAAAACATAACTCTTTTTGTGTTTTTAGATTATTACTCAAAAATCTTTCTCTTAAAAGAGATGGTACTCAGAACTTCTCATGAAAACTCTTTTGGAAATTGGTTTTTCCTCTCTACTTTAATGTAAAAATATTTACTCTTGGGATCACTTAGTTCCCATATATCATTTTAAAGAAAATGAACTCAACTCTACTCTTCCTGAAACTCATAAGCTCAAGTCTTAAAAAAAAAGGTTTTTCTTTTAAAAAGGTTTGCAAAAGACTTCTCAAAATACAGTTCATGCCGAATTATGGACGTGAACAACTCAATTCAAGGTTTTCAATAACCATACATAGAACTCAATACTCGGAACTCAACAACTCCAGAACTCAAGGACTCAATGATACTACTCATCTTAAGAATGCTCAACTCAGGGTTCATGCGGAATTATGGACATGAAATACTCAACTCAAGGACCTTCATTAGTAACATGTAGTAGTCCCACGATTAAGAATATATTCTCAAAAGGGTTAGGAACTCAATACTCAAGACTTAGAACTTGAAGATACTACTCCTCTAAAAGATACTCAAATTATGGAGTTCATGCGGAATTTATGGGCATGAACGACTCGACTGAAGGATCTCAGTGATAATGTAGACTCATGAATACATTCTCCTCATTCTCATACTCACTTACTCGAGTCGTGAAACAATTTATAAGTAATTGTAGAAGACTCCTCGAAAAGACTAAAAGAACTTTCTCAAAAGACTCGAAAGAACTCTCAAGACTTGACTCTTAACTCTACCTTGAATTTGAATTATGAATTCAAGGTTATAATTCATGTTATGAATGATTTCTACGTGTTTAGAAGTAGTTTAGAGTGTTTGGAATCGATAGGGCTTGAAGGTACCATTTTAAAGGACTCAAATGGGCAAAACGACGGAAAAGGGGTGGGGGCAAGAGACCTTGGCACACTGAGTAGCGCAGGGCACCAACCCTCTACCTACAGACAAGTGTTTATGGCATACTTCTAGGGCGGCGCATCAGCCCCATCCCAGAAAACCCCGACGACTTTTCTTTCTTGTTTTCTGACCCTAACTCGCCTAGAATCGAATGGTTTCTTGCCCAATCACTTAGATTTGAATACCCAACAAAAGTACACAAGAATCTACTCAAAAACAACTCTTAAAATCCATATGATTATCTCAAGAACTCATCGAAACCCAACAATCAAGATTACGAAAGGACTTTTAAGAAAACGCTTCAAGAACTCAAATACTTCAACTTTAAGAATGAATTTGCACTGAAATAACATGATTGGTGTGTGGGTGAATGAACCCAACACTATGAGAACTCATATACCTCTTAGGGATCAAACCCTTGGCAAAACAACCCTCGATCCGCAAGAAATTTCAATGAACGCCTTGAACCTTCCCTCTTTTCTCCTCTTGAATCTTCTCTCTAAAACCCAAACCATTTTGGGGATGAATGTAAGTGATTCTAATCAGTTTATACCCTTAATTGGGTGTAATTCACGTTTAGAATAAGTGGGGGTAAGGAAAAGACTAAAATACCCCTCCTTAGTTTGGATGGAAAGGCCCTATCTAGAAAGGTTGTACTCAAACGGTCATATCTCCCTCATCCAAGTTCAAAATTTAGCAAACTCAGTGGCGTTGGAAAGAGGACTCAAGGTTCTTTGATTCGATATCTTATGGGTCTCCTAACTCATCTTGTGCTAAAGTTATGGTCGTTTGAAGTTTACCTAAAACATAGAAGAACCTAGGAATAATTTGAATGAACTCTCTTTAGTTCTTGTTGGAACTCAAGGTGCTACATCTAGTGACCTTAACACTTGAGAAAATTTTAAATTCCTCAGAAAAATCCTACTCACAACGAAGAATGGTTCGAGTCTTAGCTCAAAAAATTTCTGGGGTGTTACAAAAACGATCTTACTCACTGGTGTATCGGTACATATACCCATGGTGTCAGTGAACCACTCAACGGCACTAAAATTCATTTAGAATATTAGATTTAGTAGTAGAAGAGGAAGTTTAGAAAATTGGTTTTTCATTGCTAAAAATGAGAGGAAATCCCTCTATTTATTGACAACAAAGGGTATATTTATAGACAACAAAGGGTAGTGTGAACATGTGCTTATCATGTCTTACCAAAAAGGTCACAAACCTTTGGACAAGTCACAATCCTTTAGAAAGGTCACAACATTTCATAAGAGTCGCAACTTTTCATAGAAGTAACAACTCTTCATCAAAGTCACAACTCTTCATTTTCCAGTCACACCTTTTAAAACCCAATGTTAGATCCACAAAATACTTGGAGTATTTTTGATATTGTGGTCGTTGAGTTTCTCTTTTGCTAGTATATG
Organism: Solanum pinnatisectum; assembly: GCA_035578085.1. Taxonomy (NCBI): domain Eukaryota; kingdom Viridiplantae; phylum Streptophyta; class Magnoliopsida; order Solanales; family Solanaceae; genus Solanum; species Solanum pinnatisectum. The sequence goes on from CM069076.1 coordinate 9,138,685, forward strand.
GTATGACTAGTATGAAACTACCAAATAATAATTGTCAAAATAGTTATGTTCTTTTATGAAAGAGTGTCACTTAAAATATTGTGATTTTCCATGAAAATATATGTCTGTTAATATACAGCTATTTGTGTAGACATGAATATTTTTAAAAAATCATTTGTCATGTTTGTGTTGTAAAAGAAACATTTGGGTCATATTGTCTTTATTGGACCCGATGAGACTATGTACATGGGTAATTCTATAACAGCCAAATTGAAGGTTATGGAAAGGTCCTTCTGAAAAGAACATTTGGCAAGGTGTTGATTCTAAACAATGTTTGTATTTGACAAAATTGTAATAAGTGAGAACAAAATACTTGTGAGAAAAAATTACCTCATAGAGGGTCTTTTCAAACTCAATATTTCTGTTTGTTCTTACTTGCTTGAGTCAAACTATTTATGGCATGAACGTTCAAGATATGCAAATACAAAACCTTGTGAAAACTGATCAACTTAGAAGTTTTGCCTAACTTTGAGTGAAACAAATCAAAACATCAAGTTTGTGTTGAATCTAAGTATGCTAAACATCCTTTTAAATTTGTTGAAAGGAATTCTAATTTCTTAGAGTTTATTCACACTGACATTTGTGATTCAACACTATCTCGTGATGGGAAAACGTATTTCATAACCTTTATTGACAATTGCACTAGATATTGTTATGTCGATTTGCTAAATGGCAAGGATGAAGCAATATAAACACTTGGCAATATAAAACTAAAGTTGAAATACAGCTAAAAAAATAAATAAGAAGTGATAGGGATGGAGAGTATAAATCTCCTTTTGCATAAATATGTTTGAAAAATGGAATTATTCCTCAAACAGCTGTCCATGCACACCTCAATCTAATGGAATTTGCGGAAAAAAAAATTGAACTTTGAATGAAATGTTGAGTGCCTTACTCATAAGTTCATGTTCACCACAAAACTTGTGTGGAAAAGCTATCCTTACAACAAAAGGGAATAACAAAAGTTTTGTCTGTTCAGAAAGGAAGCAAGAAAAAACAATTATGTTCAGGACAAACTGTATTCCATATGAAAAATGGAAATGAAGTAAATCCAACTTGAAATATTTTAAAGTGTGGGGGTGTCTAGACAAAGTCCAAGTTTCTATCTCGAAAAGGGTCAAAATAGGACTTAAGACTGTGGATTGTGTTTTCATTGAATATGCTACAAATAGTAAAGCTTGTCAATTTTTGGTTCATAAGTCTAAACATTCAGATATTCATTACAATACTTTAATTGAATCAGATAATATTGAGTTTCTGAACACATCTATCCATACAAAATTAGACTTGAGTTATCTAGTGAAGGGTCTAAACAACCTTGGAAAGAACACAATGAGAATGTACTTAATAAAGCGATTCAAAGGCGTAGGAAATGCCAAAGGACATCAACTTTCTTCATATATGATTTTGTAACATTTATTCTTGAAAATGAGTCTCATGCATTCAAAGAAGTTATGTCTTCTGCGGATTCATCCTTTTGGAAAGAGGTTGTCAATATTAAGATTGATTCAATCATAAGCAACCATATTGGAGGTTGATTGATCTTCCTCCAAGAAATAAACCTTTTGGTTCAAAGTGGATCTTCAAAAGAACAATGAAAGTCAATGGAAATATTGAAAAATACAAAGCAAGACTTGTTGACAAAGTTTTAGACAAAAAAAAATGTCTTGATTTTTCTGATACATACTCGCCAGTAACTAGAATTACATCCATTCGGATGTTAATTGCACTAGTTGTGGTATATGGCCTTCAAATCCATCAAATGGATGTGAAAACAACTTTCTTAAATGGAGAATTATATCGGATGAAAAAATTTACATGGAACAACCCGAGGGTTTTATGGTTCCTGGTAAAGAAAAGAAAATGTGCGAACTTGTTAAGTCACTTTATGGACTAAAACAAGCACCCAAACAATGACATGAGAAATTTGACCAAACCATGTTGGAAAATGGATTTTAGAATGATGGAAGTGATAAATGTGTTTACATTAAAGACACTTCAAATAACAAGGTCATTGTTTGTTTGCATGTTGATGACATGTTGATCATCAGTAAGGACACTTATGATATGAAAGATCTTAGAGATGATGATGTGATCTTAGATATAAGAATCCCTAGAACTCCACAATGTTTAACATTGACACAGTCTCATTACATTGAAAAGGTACATACTTGACAAGTTCAAATATACGAATTTTACTGTCAAGAGTCCAATCAATGTGAGTTTTGCACTTCAAAAGAATGAAGGTGAAAGTGACTCGCAATTGGATTATGGTAGAGTATTGGGAAGTATGATGTATATCAGGAAGTGTACACGATCAGATATAGCATGTGCTATTAGTAAACTGAGTCGGTTCACGAGTAATCCCATTCAAACTCATTGAATGACAATGAAAAGATTTTTGGGGTATTTAAAACATACTCAAAACTATGCCTTACTTTATAACAAATATCTAGCAGCATTGAAATGATATAGTGATGCAAATTGGATCACCGGATCAAATAAAGTAAAATCCACGAATGGATATGTATTTACTCTTGGTAGAGGTGCAGACTCTTGGAAATCATCGAAACAGAAATGTATCGCTCACTCTACAATAATCTCTGACCCTGTCACTCTAAATAAGGCCGGTGAACAGGTTGAATGGCTCTAAAATTTGTTGAAAGATATTTTTTTTGCCCAAACCTTTGGCATCAGTATTCATACACTTTAATAGTCAAGATGCAATAGGTAGAGAATGATGTATAATGATTAACGTTTCAAGGACACTTCATCCAGTTCTAAGTGTCAATGATCGCTAGTCAGTATAAAACCCAACTAAATGAGTTGGGGTCGAATCCCACAAGGAGTTGTACGTGTTTGAGAATCAATTAGGAAGTATGAATATGGTCAAATCAATCATAGGAATAGACATTATCGAACAAAAACATCATTCAAATTAGGGGGTGACACAAATGTCAAATGGGGGGTTTTGGTTTGAAATTATCAACTACAACAGCAGCAAATAATACGAAATAATAATAATGAGATGGGTTCTTGGGATGTGATTCGATTATAGGCTAATATAGACAAATGGGTAATTGTAACTATTAGAACAATAGCTAGATATTAGTGAGTAAGCTAGACTATAGAGGAGGCAAACTTTCTCTCAAACAATTTACCCCGAATCAAGTCGATTTCTCTCGAACATTAACAAGCATGCAAAATAAGAATAGCCCACACCTTAGTCCATTCACTCTTTCGAGCTGACTGTGTGGAATTGGGTTTAGGATTCACTCTCTCGAGCTGAACCCATGTCAACCCAATACCCACAGACCATCAATCAATAATCTTAGTTTTAAAACCTCTCTCTCAAGCAAGCCAAAAACACAAGGGTAGAACTGCATTTGCAACTAAAATTCTTATAATTAAACCACAATTATTGATTGAACTCACTTCTAAACAACATTTAAACTAACAATTAGCAATACCCATAAACTAAATCAGCCCATAATTACATAATCACACCCCAAGAATTGGGGTTTTAGCTAGACATTATAAAAAGATAAATATTGTTACCAAATTGAGTTTCCATCAACTGGGTAAGATCAATTTCGTCTTTACAATGTTCCAAGTCGAAGAATCTCAAAGACCCACTTCCAATTTCTCAAAAGTGAAAAACTTCAATTCTTAAAAGCTAAGGAAAACTTGTCTCTCTACTCAAAATAATTACAATTCAAAAATGAAAATTAGATGTAATGAAAATATGATATTAAACTAAATGTTCAAAAATGTATTTATAGTCACCAAAAATGTGGTGCGAAAAGTCACTCGGTGAAGTAATTCAGGCTCGCCGATCCACTTGGAGATTCGCCCTTTGGTCAATTCCATCGCCTTTCTTCCTTGGCCTTCAGCATCCTTAAGGTCTGTAACTTTGGGCAATCCAACTCTGCATTACGGAACCACTCGGCGATCCGCCGACTGCTCCTTTCTCTCGCCAACTTGGTTCTTTCCTTTAGGCTTGGTACATTGGAACTTTAGGCGGTCAAATAGTCATTCGGCAAGTCGCTAAATGGACTTGGCGATCACCAAGCTTTCATTTCTTCGTTCCTTTTTGCAAATTAGTGTCAGACTCATCATATAACAGAAAGTATCATCATATAAGACATAAACATAGTGTCGTTAGAAAACTACTCTCTAGTGGAATCATCACAATTGACTATGTAAAGTCTGAGAATACTGTGTTGGATACACTTATAAAAAAGCCTAACTAGAGAGAGAGTTGAAAGATCACCTAAGGAAATGAGTTTAAGGCTTAGGACAAGTCATCATGGTGGTAACTCTACCTAGCAGATTGGAGATCCCAAGAGCTAAGTTTGAGGTGAAAACAAAGTTATGACGAACGGTTCGACATTGTCAAACAACTCAATCCATTCTGATGATAAATGCAATGTTTAGGGACAAGGATAAAATATTAAGGCTTGTTAACGAGTAAATAAAGCTTAAAGTTTTCTAATGTTTTACTAAGTTTGGCATATTTTACCAAATCGTGTATCTACGTGATAGCACAAGTTAGAAATCACATATATGAGTGTGAAGTGTAAGCCGCTTCAAAGAGAATTATTGTAAAATGCCTATTCCCTATACATTCATGAAACTAGGAGGTCTTTATGGCTGAAACAATCATAGTCGTAAGAACCATAAACGGTAAAGGTTTGATTGTGTGACATATGTTTATCTACATATACACCAAAGCTCGACATTTCAAAGATATAATATCTACCGATTGATCGAGTATTTTCGGCATATGTTCACTACGGAAAGTTCAAAGAGAGACCTACTTATCCGGATGTAATTAGTTTTTGCTTGTAAAGTATACACACTTGTTCTCTTCTTTATTTTAGAATCATTCCCCATTCTTGAGGGGATTGTTGGGTTTTATAAGGTGTGAACGAAAAATAAAGAGTTGTGAATTTTATGAAAAGTTGTGACTTTTATAAAGAGTTGTGACTTCTATAAAAAGTTGTGAATTTTATGAAAGATTGTGACCTTTCCGAAGGATTGTGACTTTTTCAAAGGGTTTTGGCCTTTCCAGTAAGGCACAATAAGCATATGTTCACACTAACTTTTATTGTCTATAAATAGACCCTTTGTTATCTATAAATAGAGAGATCTACTCTCATTTTTTAACAATGAAATAACTAATTTTCTGGCCTTCTTCTACTACTAAATTTAGTATTCTAAGTGTACTATACTGCCGTTCAGTGATTCGTTGACATCATGGGTACAGGTACCGATACACCGATTGGTAAGATCATTCTATCCTGGGAGGATATATTCCATTAACCTCGGGTGCTTGAGGAGAATAATTTCCTTAAGGAGACACTGTGAAGTCAATAGACTCGATTTTCTTTTCTAAGAAAAATATTTTGTCTATTATTTCTAATCTATTTTTGATTCTATTTATTCTACTGATTTTAATTTTCTAGTTTTGAGAATATTCTTTAATCTTTGTTGTTTCTTACCAAGTTCTCCAAAGTTTTTGTTCTAAGTATCTTAGAAATACAGGATGAACAACAAATCCTACTCACACATAACAATCTGAATTGTCTTACACCAAACATGTACAACTTTTTCTAGAATCAAATAAACTAAATCATCATCAAAATTTTCAACTTTCTATTACGAGAAATGGAATTGTTATTTCAGTAGTGTTACATTTACAATGAAATAAAAAGGAAATTTTTTTCTCTTTTTCTATCTACTTTTTTTTCTAACTGCTTTTTTGCTTTTAATATGAAAAAAAAAAAAAGACTAAACTCTAAAGTCACATTTCGATAAAACCAGTCATCCTTAGAATTGAGTCCCTTACTTGACTCAAATTTATTATCTTAAGCGCCCCTTCATAGCCGACACAAATTAAAAATGTCATCATTCTTCTGGAAATTCTCCGTTTAATTATCATATGGGGCGGCACCATTTCATCATCGTCATTTATGTACTCATCTTTGAAAAAATTGTATTTATTTTCATTGAACAATCAGACTTTGAACCTATGAGACATTTTTAGATAGGTTTTAAAGTTTTAGACTTACATGAACAATTCGAGAATGCTCACCAACAAAGGATTTTCCATCATGACCATGTGTATGAACGTGCAAATGTAACCACTTGGTGTTGGATCTTGACCTTTTTCAATAGCCTATACAAAAGAAATCACGTAATTATTAAATACAATCATATTTGTTGCATAGTATGTGTTCAGATACAAACATATATACAATACAATAGAAGATGTTAGTTATAGAGTTTGTAAAATATATATACTCACAAGTTTCTTGCGATATTCTCCAATTGAGATAAAGCCACTCGTGTGAATCTCAATAACAGTTTCATGGCCGCCACGACGATTCTTCGCATTAATTTCAGACTTCTTAATACACTCATCACTTCCCCAAAGTTGCATCCATCTTTCCCACACATTTTCTGGTATAAAACCTGGCCTAACTCCCTCCCCTTTTCATTTCTATATTTTACTGCTGCCTTAACCATCCAATGTCTTTTCACTAATGGAAACATCCCAATAGAATTTTTTCTGAAATAAATTTTAAAAGTAATACATTAATGTCCTATCTACAAATGTGAATACACTTACTTATGATGAGTTGGAGCACAAGGTTAGGGTAGTTTCTTTCAATTAAATAGTTGAGTTGACTATTTAGATGCCTTGTATATTAATTTTGCAACTGATTAACAAAAACATAAATGTAAAATAATTTCTAAAGAAGTCAACTATCTTGATTCTTGGAGCCTAAGGCTCATAAAATAAACAGCTAGAACAGGAAGGATTAGATTATAAAAGCACTTTTTGGATCATCAGAATTAGACTTTGTTCTTTTCGACCATTATCTATACATGGCTCCAAATGATAGGAGGAAACAAAAACTTCATCTAAAGAAGAGTCTGCTTCTATTGACCAATGGAAAAATCTTCCTGAAAAGCTACTCAAGTTTCTCAAAATGTAACCAAGACCTTCAAAACTAATTGAATCCATATGTCATGCTGGTATTTCTAAATCATGGAAATGTGTGTCGAGAAAATGTGATTCTATTACACAATCACCATGGCTTGATCTTTCAAATGAACCTCAATACTATTGCAAAACTCAGCAGCATACCTTCAACTTCTCATTTGAACAAGCTGGTTGCTATAGGTGGAAGGGCACGTTATGATCTTGGAATCCTATTCACCTTGGTCGATTGTGGGAGGAGAAAAGGTACCTATTGATTATTGCTTTCTGAATAGTTTCAGAGCCCATGGTTGTTGGGCTACTTGGTCGTCTGATCATAAAAAACATTTTTATTTCCAAATGGTGGCCATTGTTGTTTTGTAGTTTATCAGGTAGGAAAAAACCAAAAATGGATGAAACAAGAAAGCAGTCAAAATGGTCTTATTAATCCGGATGATCCTAACAATTCATCAATGCCATTATCCTTGAAGGGAAGTTTTATGCACTAAGTTTGCAAGGGACCGTGGTTGTAATAGAAGAAGAAAATCAGTTTCAAGTCACGCGACTTAGTAGAAGGCAAGCCATTCCTTCAAGCTACTTAATGTAGCTTTTGAATGCACTCTAAGAAATTCCTTATTTCAACAGATTATTGAGGCTACTTCGAGAAATTTCTTATTTCATACTATTGCTATGTTATTGAAGTTTCACATAACCTATCATGAGTTCATATAATTGCATTTAAGTCTTCACCGATTAGCCATAATTTTGAAAAGATCATAGTTGATAGTCTAAACCCATATATGATTGTAACGCAACAACTCTTTGTACCACCTATAGCCTAGACTTTATAGTGTATAAATTGGTCATTCTCTTCTTGAACAGAAAAGTTTGATGATTATCAAATGTCTAATCTATATTTTTGGCTTAGATAGAGAGGTTATTTTAAATATCTCGGCTCGAGTACATTTCAATTGAGAAAAATATAAAGAATCACTTTAGAATATCAATCACAAAATCAAAAAGAAGTTATATATCATACAAGTTCAAAAGATCATAAATCGGAATACCAAAAACCAACAAGAAATAGCTTTTTAGAACTAGATTCAATATTACACTAACAATATTTATTACCAAAAAATGAACCAAACAAAAGTATAAACAAAAAATGTACAAGTACCCCTTCAACTATAAGTGAAATTCCAGCGACACACCTTAACTATACATGAGTCTTATTACCCCCCCCCCCTCGAATTATTTTTTTAAGTGTTAATTTACACCCTTATATAGGCACTCACATAATGGGAGGTATTTTACACTCGCCTCCAAGTCATTATTATGTCAGTGCCACGTCAATAAATGATCAGATCTATAAAAAAAATATAAAATTCCCTGTCATTTAATTCTTTCTTCTTCATTATCAACACCCACTTCATAACCACTAAACCCACTTATTTTAATCATTGAAACTTATAATAATCACCATGAAAATTATAACCCACCACCAAATTTATCTCTTCACTACTTCCGAATTCAATATCTACTATCAATTTTATTTTTCTTTCAATCCAAATAAATTTCATAAAACATGGTCCAAATTCTCCATTGAAGAAACTCCTTAAATTTTGAACTCTAATTCGAGAAGAATTTAAAAGTGGGATCATTTTTTTCTGATTGAATTTGGGTTACGATAAAGGCTGATTGAAGTGAGAAGGGAAGAGAACTGAAGCGGCATGAAGGTTGGATTGGGGTAGGAGTGGGATGTCATATTGTTGGAGAACTGAAGGGGGGCAGGAGTGGGGGTGTGGACGGGGTGGGGTGAGGGGTAAGGGTAGGGGTAGGGGTATGAGATGGATAAATGCGGAGGGGATGATAGTTAAATTATTTATTTATAATTATTTAAAAAAAAAAAACTCTAATTTAAATTATGCTCTTTATATGTTGCCTAAATTAAATTCCTAATATGCAATTTTTTTCTCATTAGCGAATTTCAAGTAATGTATTTGAGTAAAAAATGAAAAAGAAAAAAAAAATCTCTCGATACTATACAAATTAATGAAAAACACTTAAAAGAATTTTCTGACAATTTAAATATGTTGTGAAAAATGATAAAATTTGACTCTATTTCATAAAGAAAAAAAGAAATTTAATTTTAAAAAAATATCAATTTAAGTTTTAAAGTTAATTAATTATCTCTACTAATTAATTAGGAAAAATGTATAAGTACCCCCTAGACTATGACCGAAATCTCAGAGACACACCTTAACTAAACTAACGTCCTACTACCCCCTTGAACCCATCTTTTTTTGTAATTTTGTGCACCTTTTTGGCTTACGTGGCATTCAAATATCTTCCACACGCCTCAATTGCGCGGAATCACAGAGTGTGCCGCGTAAGACAAAAGGTGTACAAAATTACTAAAAAAAATTAGTTCAAGAGGGGTAATAGGATCATAGTTTAGTTAAGGTGTGTCTCTGGGATTTCGGTCATAGTTTGGGGGGTCTTGTGCCTTATCCCAATTAATTATAAAAATATCCAATTAAAAACGAGCACGTGTCCATATTAATCAAATAAAAATACTTTTTTTGTATCTCACATGCCTCTAAGAGAGTGAACACACTCTCTGTGCCACCTCAGCACGAAAGGGTGCATTTATTACACTTCAAAATAATTCAGGGGGTAATAGGTCTCATGTATAGTTAAGGTGTGTCATTGAGATTTTGGGTATAGTTGAGGGGCTACTTGTGCATTTTCCCAAAAAATTATATCAACAGGAAAAAAACTACTGTGCAAGTGAGAAAAAGAGAGATACTTTTTTCCAGAGAGAAAGAGTCGGTAATCAGTTCTCACAAACAAGGAAAGTTAGTTGTTGTGTAAAACAAAAACAAATCAGCGTGCAATCTACTTCACAAAAGCAAATAAAATAAATCTTATTTAAACCCTAACCCCTATTTTCAGAAAGCTGTTGTGTGAAATGCTTGAACCCAAATGCTTATTTGAACCCTAACCCCTATTTTCAGAAAACTTTACTTCTAAAAAAACCCTATTTGCAGAACACTCAAATTTCTAAAACCCATTTTTGAAAAAAAAAAAATTAACCTTGCTTCGAACTAAAGAAAATTGAAATAGTTGAGAGATAAAACACCCAAACTGTTAAAATCCCTAATTTCAGAATACCTCAATCTTATTTTGAGCTAAATAAAATGGAAAGAGTTGAGAGTTAGATGGATAGCTAAATGAAATTGAAAGAGATGAGAGTTTGTGAGCTTACCTTTTGAGATGGAGATGGAAAGAGATGAAAGCTTCATTGGAGAGGCTCTGGAGAGCGTGGTCGTCTTTTTTGGAGAAGGAGAGCTGAAATAATTTTGTGCCCTAGAATATATGACTTTAAAAATTATTGCAATGGATTTAATGACGGATTATAACATCCGTCACTTTCAAATAAATGTATTTATTTAGAATAAATTATAATGACGGATTTTTTCGTCAGTGTATAATATAAATTTTATAAAAATATATTTAAAAGTCTAGCAACATTCACTAATTCCGTCGCCAAATATTAATTAAATTTGTCACCCCTATTTTGTTGCTAAATCCGTATGGAAAATTAGGCGCCAAAATTTTGCGCTAATATTTAGCGATGAAATAAATATTCCGTTGTCAACCTGTCGTTATACTATAACTCAAAAAATTATTTATTAATTTTGCAATAAAATGATTATTCCGTTGTAAATCCGTCGTTATTCAGTGACTCAATATAATTTGTCGCTAATGCCCGTCTCTAAGCGCTGTTTTTTTAGTAGTGAAATTTGATGATTTACCCAAGCTCAGCATGTATTTCCTATAGTTCATTGGACATATTGGGATAAATAAAATGAACAACACAAAAAAAGTTGGTCAAAACATTAAGTTATGCAACTGTGTTTCTTTTTTCATGGAACAAATATGTGTTAACCTTTATCCCCCAAAAATCTCCACCTGCCTTGGGATAAACATTAGTATAATATTTTCTCTTCACTCATCTCTATCTGAATTTCTTATATGTACTACCTCTATTTTAATTTGTTTGTCTTATAGTTTGATCTGACACAAAACTTCTAAATTTTGTGGTGATAAACTAAAGATGTGTACCAACATATTTTTTGATTGAAATATGTCATGTAGAACGTTGGGCATAAGAGTTAGGATCAAGCACTTACCATTATGCCAAAAGTTATAGCTTATAGCAAAGGCACAACTTTATTTCTTAACTAAGTCCACCAAGTAAGCGTCATGTTCGATTATGACTCTGGCCCGGGCCACCCAGCCCCTCGTGGGCCTTGTCATATGCAGGATGTTGACATTACTCAACAATCCCCCTCCCAACACCTGCCTCATGCAGAATGTTGCTCTTGGGAATCGAACCCACGATAGCTCTGATACCACTTGTTAGGATCAAGCGTTTACCATCATGCCAAAAGTTATACCTTATAGCAAAAGCGCAACTTTATTTCTTAACTAAGTCCACCAAGCAAGAGTCATGTTCAATTATGACTCCAACCTGGGCCACCCAGCCTCTCGTGGGCCTTGCCATAGGCAGAATGTTGACATTACTCAATAATAAAAATTACTAAATATAAAAAGTGACATTATTTATTAAGCAAACTAAAAAGAAAATAAGACATAAATTGAAACAAAAGTACAAAATTCTAAAGAAGGGGATATATTTAAATACATATCTCATGTGTGAATTCCTTGTTATGTAGAGCTCCACTGATCCTTTATGATTTTTGTATACTTTTAGTAGTATGAAATATTTTCCTCTCAGGCACCAACAAAAAGAGATTTATTTATTATTTATTTTATGATTATATTTTTACGTTACTCATTATCATTTTTCATCAGATTTTGCTATATTGAGTGTAAATTCCATTTGTTATAATAAAAGATGCCTTTGTTGTTTTGTCTGTATATTGTTTGGATGGTTGGTATGTATTATTTCGTAATATATGTATTGCATAGTTGTGAATTATATTATTTTAATAAACATTATTATATTTAAATAGATCATATAATTTTTCATCATTGCGACTTTTCATGCATGAATTAAGCATACTGGTTGATTTACTTTATGAAGGATAATTTTCTCTTCTTATTATAGAAGTGAGAGTAAAGCACCTCTCCCTCAACATATTAGCTTAATGTCAGAAAATTTGTTTTGAGGGCATTTTTGTCTATTAATTTTACTTTAGTGCATTACTTGCTTGTTCTCCAAGCTGTAGTATTTTGCTGGTAACCCACAAATATCAATAAAACCAATTAGTCTCTCTGAAATGTCAAATTTGTGCCGTCTTTTAAAGATGAACCCAGAAGGTTAGTTTTGTAAATGTATTAAAATGATGTCATACTATTGGCCCAAAAACTGATTTACTGTAGTAAGCATAAAAATATTTTGATCCTTCTATATACTAAACTAAAATAAAACTAAATATTTTGCAATTAATGTAAATCCAAGACTTTGAATGGAAATTAAATACTATAAAATGTTTTTAGACTAAAAAGAAAAAAGTAAAAAAAAAAATCTAACAAATTTCAACATTCCCCTCATACACTAACTTGAGTTTGAACACTCAATTATTCTTCAAAAAAATATCTTGTACTTATTTTTGTTGTGGCAATTAATAGAATTCATCCTCACATTCTTCTTCTACTAATAATGATTGTGATTTATCTTGAGTGTCTTTGAACTTGCACACTTTTGTAATATGACCCATTTATTTGCAACTTCCACACAATGCATCAGATCTCCACCAACAGAATTTTTCCAAGTGTGTTTTCTTTTTGCAATATTTGCAAGGAGGATAATCAACTTTTCTTTTTTGATAGTTTGCATAAAAGATACCTTCAATAATTTTATCTTGACTGAAAGCTCTTCTTTGTTCTTGTGCTTGAAGAGCACTTATCAATTCCACAAGAGAGATGGTAGAGAGATCTTTAGACTCTTCCAAAGCAGAGATTTTAGACTCAAATATCTCGGGAATAGTTACAATAATCTTTTCAATTATTCTATTATCTTTAAAATCCTCACCAAGCAATCAGATTCTGTTGACAATCAAATAAATTATGTCAGAATAATTAGTGATAGTCTCACCCTCTTGCATCCTAAGAGATTCAAAATCTCTTTTCAAATTCAGAATTTGATTTTGTCCGCCTCATTCACTTTCTCGGTACTCATTCTCAAGTTTTTCCCAAGCTTCTTTTGCTATCTCACATGCAATGATTTTAGAAAAGATTGAATCTGCAACTGAATTTTGAATTACAATTTTGGCTTTGTATTTTTTGATTTTCTCTTCTAAGTGAAGTTTGATTTCAACATCAGACGGTTTTTCAGAGAGTTGTTGTAAGGGTTTGTCTTTCATTACAACTTCCCACAAATCATAAGCCCCGAGATAAGACTTCATCTTAGCGGCCCAAATTTGATAATTTTCACCATTGAAGGTTTGTGGGGCATTGAAAGAAAGAGTATTGGTTGTCATGGTTTGAAAATAAGATTTAAAATAGTATAGATTAAAAATTGGTTAAAAGTAGTCATGCGTTAAAAATAAATGCACGGGTTAAAATTGGGTTGAAAATAGATATGAATTAAAAGTGGTTGAAAGTTCTTCTTCAATGAACTCACAGATCCATTAAGATCAATGTAAGGCGCTGATACCACTGTTATGAAATTGAAGAAACTAGAAAGAGAAATTAAAGAGAGAATGAATGATAACTCTTTGTATTGATTCTTGCATTGATTCAAATAGAAGAGTACATCCCTATTTATAAATAATTAAGGAGAATCCTTCCTAAAGAAGAATCCTTCTAGATACTAAACTAAAGGAGAATTCTTCTATATATTAAACTAAAATAAAACTAAATATTTTGCAATTAATGTAAATCCTAGACTTTGAAAGGAAATTAAATGCTATAAAATATTTTTAGACTAAAAAGAAAAAAGTGAAAAAAAATCTACCAAATTTCAACACCATTAACACTCCTATTGTTACTTCTACTCTATTATTTTTACTTAAATCTAGAAATATATGTTTCATTTCTTCCCTCAATATGTACATTTATTTGATATTGAAATTGAAATTAAAAAGTCAAATAACAAATAAGTTTCTATATTAGATCACTTACGAGCAAAATATATTATAACAATCTTTACTAACTTTTTAACAATACATAATATATAACAATAATATAACTGTCTCTGTTGGGCCCGGGCAACGCCCAAGCTTTCTTTACTAGTGTAAAGTTATAAATCTCTCTTTCGAGAGCCTCTTTTGTTGGGCTCGGCGGCCCCAATCGCAAGGCTAGATCCAGATCCCCCATACCCTGTTCAGCATGAGGAATGACTGGTGGAGCATCAGGATTTTCTTGATCCATTCTCAAGATCTTAGCTCCCCTACCAACTCGCTCCCGGTGATATTAGACACTACCTCATTTAAGCTGAAAATAATATAACTGTCCATAAAATAAATTATTGTTGTGTTTTCGATCTCGTTGAAAAAAATGCAAACTGTCAGACTATATATATAACATAAAGCTACAACACAGAATTGTTATCATTTCCCCTTCTTTTGAATTGAAAGCTACCATCATTAATCCAATAATTCATGTCCACCTGTCAGTTTTCCTTGGTTGCCAGTGAAATACGTACTACCATTTTATATGTGAGCATTTAGCTCAAAAAATTCTTTCAACGTTGGGCACGGGCCATCCCTTTCCTAGTTTTACATAGAAATATAATATTATAAAAAGTAGATTCGAGGTCACAAAGTTACTATGAATGTTACAGCTAAGGCGTCAAGTTTATATACTAAAGAGAGATCTCTATTTTTTACGTTTTTAATTATCATTATTTGAGTTTCTTATTTTATTTTATTTTTTCTTTCATTTCTTAGTGTAAAGAGAAAAAAAAACTAATTTTTTTGTGGCTATAATATAATTTTAAACTATTTTTTTAACTCTATTGTTATTTAGTTTTTGTATTTGAAAAAAAAAAATTGGGTCATCTATGATATATTTTACAAGAAAATTAGTGAAACATAAATTAATTTGACCATCAAAATAATAAATTTAAATTAGTCCTTGAACAAAAAAGTCAAAAGAAAAATTAAATTAATCCTTGAAACAAAATAATCAAAAAAAAAATTATGTGTGAGGAGGATTAAATGTACCATATAGTGAAAAAAAAATTAAAAAATCAAATTTAAATTATTTTTTCACTTCCATTAGAGAAAAAGGGTACATGTGAGCCATTTGTATAACAGTAGGGGTATATATGAGTCACTTTCATAACGAGGGCTATATCAGCTCTAAATGACAAAGTTGAGGGTTATATCTGACCCTTTTTCTAAAAATTTATCAATTTTAAGGATTTTATATGTATAATTTTTTAAAATAGGAATCAAAATATAAATGGTACTGAAAAAATAGAGATTTGCATGAATAATCGATCAACCGAAAGTAGTCCAGAACAAGTTTTAAGTCTAGAATCAAACTCACAATAACACTTTCTTTTTATCTATTCAAAAAAAGAACATCATATTTCTGTAATTAGAAATAACTTAACTTTAAAATTATATTTTTATCCTAATTAAATAATATTTGGTCACACAAATATTTTAAGTTTGTTTTAAATCACAAATTTCAAAAGTTTCTTTTCTTTATCAATTTTTATGTCAAGTCAAATAATGTCACATAAATATTGAAAAAATGATACATGGGAGCAGTTCACAATACATATTCAAAGGCGGAGCTAGGTGGGGATTCATGGGTTCAGATGAACCCACTAGCTTTTTCGTAAATCTTGTATTTGTATTAGAAAATTATATATATATATATATCTTTTTTTCCATTTGGATTTTTTATGCTCCTAATGTTTTGAGGCATCCCGACAATTATATACCTGCTAATCCAATGTCCACCCCGCCTCATATTGTGCCAGAAATTTCTTTTCCTTTTTAAAGAAAGCATGATTTGCAATATTTTTACAATATTCTTCTCTTTTGTCCTCAAATTTAGAACCCCAAAACTCCTAATACTGGCTCCACCTCAGTGAGTAGATATATTTAACAAGTTTGTCCCCGGTTTGCGGTCTTTTGTAGCAATTTCAAAGTAACAACAGAACTATGTCAATATTTAATTGGGTAAGTATTATTCGAAATCTCTTTTTTGGGTTAGAGAGACTCCTTATGTAGGCACGTTCTTCCCCACCCAAAAATAAACGCATAACTTGTTATTCTTTCCGTTTCTCCTAAATTAGGATTCTGAGTCTTAATTAAATATGAACACAATATGAACACAATATGAACCATAAAATTAATTGAGAAGGCTCCGCGTTATGCAACATGGAAATCATTTGAAAATTTAATTAGAATTATTCTAATCATAATTAATTACAAATCATTCCACTAAGAATTATAATCCTTAATCTATATTTCAAACTAGACTGGGCTTGACTACCTACTAACATTTTACTCCAATCTTCAACCACTATGAACCTTCTATCTAGCGTCGTGTCCTCGACAAATTACATGTGTATCAAGTCCTATCTATTCACATCTCCTTGATATTTTTTTCAATTTGCCTCTACCTCTTCTCAGCACTACTATAACCAACCCTCACATATTGGGATCCGCTAGTGGAAGAAATCTATGTGACATACAAGATAGAGGATAAAATTATAAAGCATGGGAGTCTCCATTTTTCCTTTTAGAACATTGGACTAACGTGGTGAGGAGGGAGGGAGAACCTGGACACGTGATTGACCGAAGTCGTGAATCGTTGGTTGTGGGGAACTTCTTAACACATAAAGTTTTAAAACTGAACTAATTCTTTGGGAACATAACTTTGTGTCGTGGGGCATAAGTTTAGTGTAAGAACTTTTAAGACATAATGTTCTAAACCTGAACTTCTGCCTTGGCGTATCTTGTGTCTAGCAAATTTTTCAAAAAAAATATTAGGAGTACTTCTG
The DNA here is from genome assembly GCA_035578085.1 of Solanum pinnatisectum. Classification (NCBI taxonomy): domain Eukaryota; kingdom Viridiplantae; phylum Streptophyta; class Magnoliopsida; order Solanales; family Solanaceae; genus Solanum; species Solanum pinnatisectum. Next base: position 9,155,709 of record CM069076.1, read on the forward strand.
TCTACGTTTTTATTACTTAAAGTGTTGAAGAGCAAAAATTAAAGACCACAAATTGAAAGGGCAAATATTTTTTTAAAAGAACACTCCTAAGTCCTAATTAGGGGCATTTCATGTGGGCTGTGAATGACCCAAGTGAAAAAGGGCAGATTGAGCTGAATTTAGACGGATCAAAATAGGTTCAGTTGATAAATGAATCACTTGTTGACCCGTCCAAAGTTATTTGTGATGAAATGAGTTGGACTAAAATGCTAAAATTCGCAGTTTGTTTAACAATCTTTTATTAAATATTAAAGATAAAAAAAATGCTCAACAAAGACAAGTACAAGCGGGGGCTAGGCCTTACTTTTTGTCACTATGAAGACCTTTCTTTGCAATCTTTCGAATCATTTGGTGAGTTAACTAGAAATGTCTTGATGTTGATAAACACTACTCCCTCCGTTTCAAATTAATTGAATTGTTGAGGTGTTTCGCACCGTTTAAGAAAAGAAGATTAAGACATAAATTAGGCATAACTTTTCATGTTTACCCTTATTAATTATTGTCAAATTTGTGATTAAAATAACTAAACATTAATTAATAACTAATTCCAATACTAACTAATGAAGGGTAAAATTGAAAGAACATTCTAAAAAGTCTTGAAAATTGAACAATTAAGTTAATTTGAAAAATGAAAAATGTCTCAACAATTCAATTAATATGAAATGGGGGAGCATACTATAACTTCAAGCCTGTGTAGTGAAGTGTATACTCATTAACTTGACCAAGGAAAGCAAAAAGATTGCAGACTATTATACACAAAATTCAGAACAAAAAGTTGAAAAAGTAGAAATACTGCACTTTCTATATCCATCAGTCTACTAAAACAGGAACCATCTAAGCAACTAATCGAATACAAAAAAAATCGGGCTCTTCGAAAATGGACCAATAATCAGCCAAGCAATGCCAGACGTGTGTAACTGCAACTCAAGCAGCAGCAGCACCAAAGAGACTCCAGTCGTGCACTTTGAAACTAGAGACTGCAAGTTTAAAAACTTCAGCCATTGGCATAACTCCAGGCTGTGCAGGAGGTACAGCCATGCCTGCCCTGACTGCGGTAGCACTCTCACTCAAGGGGCTACAATCACAAAGGTAACAAAGAAAATGTTGAGACAGCAAGATAATTTGACTTTATACTTTTAGGAACACCAGGAGTAAACCGAGTTATCGTCCAAACTCACTTAATTACTAGAGGCTCATATGCAGTTATCAGTACATCCGTCCCAACTTCTTTAAGGCGAATGTTTGCTAGGTACACCTGAATGGGACACGATCAGATCTCATCTTACAGTTAAAACTGCATCAGGGAAGCGGGGAAGGGGTGGAAAGGGAACGTACAAACTTACCTTAACCAAGTTCTGTGCTTCCCTCCCTTGTCTTCCCTTAGCAACTGCCTATGAATGGAATAAGGTTTATCAGGATTAGCTTGACAACATGAAATGATAAATTTTACCAACTACTAAAGAAATTTATGAAATTTTACAACTAGCTGGCTTTTATGTCGATGACTCTCATCCTAGTTGAAAGTTTGTGTGTTGGGAGAACAAACAATCTTCACATCTACTTTCGTTTTTCCAGAAAATAATATCATGCAAATGTGAATGAAGAAGGAAGATAACTTTAGCTATACCAAAATATCTACCTATTAAAAGTAAAAAGTGGGGGAAGTATGGGGCTAGAGAACTATAAATCCTCTTCCGGGAACATGCATTTCAGAACATTGTTGTATAACACTATAGAGGAGCACCATACTAAGTTCCTAATCCAACAAAAATATCCATGTGCATCTTGCCAGGTCACTTGATGAATATACTACATGTAAAAAATATAGAGAAGATGGCCAAACTGTGGAGTTGATATAGGGACCAATCTCATCTGTCTGCTACATTCAAAGCAAATTCAACTCATCAAGGCCATGAGTCATAATTTTCAGAAAATCGTTAAGTATCACATATTGGTAGTGGGGATGGGCAACTGGTCTCCTTATATGCTAAGTTGCGCGGACTCTTCACTTCTTATGCCGCACCCGTGTCGGATTCTCCAAAAATACACTACTTTTGGAGAATCCGACATGCACCCGTTGACATTATTGAAGAGTATGAGCAACATAGCTTATATAGACTTGGGCAATGCTCTCCTCTTGAGAGTGCCATATCTATCAAAAATTATACAATGGAACTGCCAACGTTATGAAGAAAACTACAAATTCTAAAACTTGTTTCATACAAGAGCACAAACTATGGAATTTACTGTAAAGAGAATGAATGTTCCTTCTTTTCTTTTTTCTTTTTGATAACTGTGGTGTAAGAGAATGGAAGTTCTTAGGATTTCTAGAGATGCTAACAAGTCATTAAGCAAAAACGATTCTTCTCCCTAATGGTATATGACCTTCTTGATAACTTCCCGATGATGACAGATGTAACAACTTTTTCTTTGAACAGGTAAAAACATTAAAACAGCTTTTGTTGCCATCAAAACTATGTCATACACATGAAGATCCATAGAAATAAGATACCAATTGAAGTTGAGATCATACATAAGCACTTCTAAAATAACACTAACATACCATTTGACCAATAGCGGTGATGATGACAGCAGGCATGTTTCTATAGCACAATTCAGGGGCCTCAAACACTGCTGACTGCTCAGTGATCTGTAGATATAAACCGAAAAAAATCAACAAGATAATATCTGAGATGCTATGTAACCTAACAACTTATAACGACCTGGGCTTAACCAATAAGCAAACTGCAAGCTTCAGAGAAATGAACAAGTTCAATATCTCACATTTTAAGCAAAAGAATTCCCATTATATGACTGTAAATACAAGAATTATTTTGCAATGTAATACTGAACCTTGACGAAAAACTCCGAGAGTTGTCAGAGTACTGAACTACTTTAACCAAGCTCAAAGAGATAATACTGGAAATCATAAATTCATTTGAAAAAACTGAAATTAAAATAGAGAACTAAATAGTGATATATGGAGAAAATCCATTGATTTACTACCAGCACTACAAAGCTAACTAGCAGCATTGGATAGACAATTCAGTCTGGATCAATAATTAGCTTAAGCTCTGGGAAAGATGCATTATTCATTATTCACTTGGGACGTATGAAAACGAGAAAGATGACTTTGGAGATCTCCACACCAGCAAACCAAATAGAGTACTCCAGGAAGCAATGCCCAACAAAAAGGCCAAATGTTGGTTGCAACTCGTTCTTTCTATACCAAGGAAGTAATGGTCTTTTTCTTATGTAGCTTCCTTCCGGTAAATGGGAAAAAAGAAGACAAATTCCATTTTACTCTGCCCTGCTTACCATTTCGAAGGGGAAATCACTCTACCCTCTGTGATCAGTATTTAAACGGATTACCAAAATGCCTGAGTAGTGCATGCGAATTCATACCTAAAACTCGAGAAACACAAGGTTGCTGGATTTTGAATCAGGAACAAGAGTCGCAATAGTTTTTAATACCAAACAACTGATACACATTATGTCCCATCTAGCTCGTTCAGTTTTGCAGTGCCTCCTTGTTCCATTTAAAAAAAATTCTTTTGGGTAAGCCCCTTGGAGAACTATTTGTTCAGTCAGTGCCTCAGTCCAAAACTAATTGGGTTGGATACATAAACTATTTGTACCCATTATGCTCAATTTTGAATTATTTGAGAGATCCAAAAAAGAATTGAGAGAAAAAAGTAACAAGTAACAACAATTCATAAGAACAAATCAAAGAATGGTAGTCGTTGGCATGTGGTCATGTCCCTACAATTAGTTCATGCATATTCACTATCTCGGAAAGCATATAAAATGTTAATCTAACAAAAACGAAGAGAACAAAAATTAAGTTATCCCAAAACAGTTGATCTTCTCTGAAGATAGGAGAAGAGCTTACTATAGTTCCCTCAGCCTCTTGTTCATTGGCAAGGTCTTGAAGAAACCAAGTGGCACTTCCACTGTCTGCTACATCCATCTTCAGATCCAGAAGCTCAATTATCAAACTCTCATCGCGCTCAGGGTCCACAAACGCCTCCTGCATTCAAACAAATTCAAACAGAAGATTAGAGAGAAAAAGAAAAGAATGAGACCCTATCCAAAATAATAAAAAATCCAGTATCTCTTCCAAGATTGAGCTTTTATAAATAACAATACAAGTGTACTTTTCTTATTCAATCAAACGTATACAAGAACAAAGGCAACAAACCTCATATGATTTAAACAAACAAAACAAATCTGAACAAAACATTTAGAAGAAACAAAAGGATGAACCACAATCAAAAATAAAATAATCCCTGAAATTTCATCCAAGATTGAACTTTTACAATAGGAAATTGCAAATGGGGTTGTATTGGGGAAAAAGGGACTCAAGTAAGTGGATGAATTATGCGACAACACATGGTGAGTAATGACAGGTTACTGCAGTCCAATAAGAAGCATTGAATAACCTCTCCGATACATGGCCAATGAGTGCAACCCGGTTCAGGAAGGTCCCAGAATCAATAATACCGGGACCAATGCCTTGCCAATAAGGCTCATCTAGCTCTACAGACACAGGACAGGAGACAGAACCACAGCTGAGCGAGACATCGATAAGATAGGCTTGACAATCCACAAATCACAGAAGGTACTTAGATCCTCACTAGCAGTACACAAACATCAAAATTTCTGACCCAGTAATGTGAAACTACCCCAAAAGGGCAAATTCTACAAAAAGCTACTCCCTGTTATTTCTCTATAAAAAAAATGAACCACTAAGCCCATTTTGTATCAGGGGTTCCAGAATTCTAATCAAACACAACACATTACTTTTTCTATTGACCTACTTTGTTTCCAATCTGTGTGCCCTTAAACCACAACACTTAAAATTCAATTATACCAATTTACAAATAAAATAAAAGTTGGCTCAACAAACCTGATGATCAGGAACTTGACGAACATTACTAACATCCTGCAAAACAAATGAAATTGAAACAAAACCCTTAATTAATATGAAAAAAAAAATAGCAAAATCATATAAAATTATGAATTTGAAAAAAAAATAAAAAACCTGGAAACGGATAGGGAAAGTAGTGGAAATAGCGCCACCGAATAGAGAACGAACAGCAGTAGAATCAACAGCCATATTCAAAATTCTAACTTTTACACAACAAAACACAAGAAAAAATCTATGTAATAAATAAAATATTATAGTAGTAAGTAGAAAGAACTAGACAAACCCAGAAAATATATACTATACTACTATGAATTCTTCAACAATAATGCTTGCTTTTAACGCCAAATTTTAAAAAAATAATACTTAAAACAAGAAAAAAAAAACTTCAACAGCTTGATTTGAACGCAAGTTCAAATTTTCGTTTACAAATTTAATTTTTTTTAAAAAAGACATAGTTAAAAAAAATGCTAAGTTTAAATAAACAAATTTTCATTTACAAATTTAATTAAAAACATAGTTAAAAAAAAATAAAAAATGCTAAATTTAAATATAAAAAAAGATATATCAGAGCCAGGTTTCGATCCTGGGACCTGTGGGTTATGGGCCCACCACGCTTCCGCTGCGCCACTCTGATAATGTTGTTAATGCTTCTCATTAAAAGTATTATAACATTGATGTAAATTATAAATTTGTAAGAGAGAAAAATTGTATGCTAAAAAATTTCAAGGGGATTCTCTTTTTGCATTTTTTTCTTAAATAATTTTATTCTCGAAACAGATTTGACAAATAATGTCTTCAATGTGCAAATTTCTTTTTCCCAATTGATTACCTTTTGATTGCAAGATCAACAACTCAAACACTCCAACATGATATTTATTTATTTTGAAAAGATCATTGACCAATCAACGAAGTAAAAAAAAACAAAGCACCTTACAATTGAAGGTGAAATTCGTCGCAGATTTAAGAGGAAAAGAAATTAAGGTCTCATTTTGTTTACGCTTAATGGAGGTCTAAATCTACATGGTTTAGATCATAGTTATCAAGTTTGTTTATTTTCAAGGTTTGAATCTTAATGATTTAGTGTGTTTGTTTTTCTTATTTTACAATCGCTGAATGATTAAGATCTATAACAAAATTTCAACATCATTAAGATAAGAATTTCTTACAAATATGGTTGTTACCGCTACTCAATCTTCTTTCAGCCACCACGCATAACCATCATTTCAACCACAACTACTCACCACCACCTACCATCCTCATTCCAACCACAACCACTACCGTCAATCACCAAAATCATTTTTTATCACTATTAGCCAGCATTTGCAATTGTACCATCAACCATTGCTACACCCACTAATTACTACCAATAATTACCACAATTAAGTCAACATTATATATTGCTAATCATCGTCATCATTCATCACAATATACAACCATTAGATATCAGTGTCATCCCACTACTAATTATTAGTCGTCAACAACAACTATAGTTAATCACTATTGTTAACCATTATACCATAAACTACTATCCACAATCACTATTATTAGTCAACATCATCTCAAATCGACTCATACAATCACCATCGTTAATCATCACAATTGTCAGTTATCATATAAAATTTTAAAAATATTTTATAGATATAATATTATATCTATTTTATACTTAAAATATTTATTATTTTTTAAATAAAGAAAAAAGTTATATATTCAGATGTTGAGAAAACAAATAATCTAAACTATTTAATATTCAAATCTTAATGTAACATCTTAGAGACTCAGATCTCTGTATCTTAATATTCTGATGAAAATTTAGATTCAAATATCTTAATCTTAATAAAAAGAAATGAGGCCTTAACATTCAATTTAATTACAACAAAAACAAATAGCTTTGAATTCAGGTATAAAAAATATGTATATAATAATTTATTTTCGAACATGCATGTACAAATCTGATATTACTAAGAAGAAATTATCAAATAACATAAAAATTAGCACCAGAGTCTTATTAATAGCTCCCTCCGTTTTATATTAATTGATTGTTTTTTTTTCTACATGTGTTTTAAGAAATCATAAATAAGAAGATAAGTTTACTAATTCACCTCTTAAAAAACTTTTTGAGAATTTTACAAACAAATGTGAACACTTTCAAAAAAAAATAAAATTGCAAAGATAATATAGAAAAAGATTAATTAATGTTTTCTTAATTTAATAAGGTAGACAACTAATATGAAACAACGATATTTAGTAAAATGATCAACTATTATGGGACCGGGGGAGTATGGGTGCTCGTGGTTTGGTTTGGATCGGTTATCGGTTAAAACCAAAACCAAATCAATCTAGTCGGTTTTTTAAATTTCTAAAACCAAACAAATAAAAACCGCCGATTTGGTTATTGTCGGTTTGGTTCAGTGTTTCTGATTTTTTTCAGTTTGAAAGTAATAAATTTTTTGAGGACATACATATCTTGATAGACACAAATTAGTACATGAACAATTCACAAGAAAGCTAATGTCGGTTCAATTAAGCAATACTAAAGTTATTATTCCATGAACAAAGTGATTCAATTAAGAGAAAGTGTAACTATCTTATGTGAGATAGGGTAGGTAAAAACTAAAGTAATGTATTTTGATGGACTTCGACCAAGGATTGTAATGGTTAGGCTAAAATTAAGTGTTGGACTTGAGAAAATGGTAAAGTTAAATACTTAAGTTAATCAAAATTTAATAAAATATTTATATTTTATTTATGAATAATATATAAATAATTATAAAATTTATATATTTAATTTATCGGTTCGATTTAGTTATTTTTGTTGTTTTTTTTTTAGTAAAATCAAAATCAAACCAAATAGTATTGATTTTCAAAATTTAAAACCAAACCTAACCAAATCAAATATCAAATTTTAAATCAACTCGATTCGAATTGCGATTTAGTTTAATTTTTTTAACCATGAACAACCCTATGAGTGAGAAACTGATTGCATTGAAACGAAGAAAAAATTATTGAAGCTTAATTCAACTCATACTATTAGGGAAGATTAATGTGAGGGAAAATAACTCTATAATTAAAAGTTTTGAACACAAAGAAACTTAAATAAATAGCTTTATGGTGACACGTATACGACAGGTGTATCCTATTTGAGGTGTAAGGTTGCACAAAATTGAGACGACATAATACATAAACATGACCCTTAATTTGGCGTCAGCTGGTAATTATGACCCTTAACTTTGGTTATACACAAATAATTAAATTTGTATAAAATTAAACAAATACACATTCGTCCTACATGACACCCTACATGACAATTTGTGTCCTACGTGATGTCCTACATGTATTATGCCATGTAGGACACGTGTGTCTACTTGTTCAATTTTACACAAGTTTAAGTGTCTACTAGTGCACACTCAAAGTTGGAGGGCATATTTGTCTATTGAATCCAAGTTAAGGATCATGTTTATATACTATGCTAATTCAGAATTTTCAAAATACCCCTTATCATTGTTTAAATTGGCTTAAAAATTGATAATTTTAAGTTATTTTTAATTTTTGGAATTGACAAAATTAAAAATAAATTTAAAATGACTTAAAAAAAGTTAAAAGTTAAAAGTTAATATTTCCCTATTTTATATTTTTAACTTAAAAATTACTAAAATTTGACTTTTAAAAAATAATTAAAAAAAAAAAACTACTTTTCTTTAAAGTTTAAGTGAAATGGGATCTAAATCTCACTTCTTAATCAAAAGCAATAGCCATTAGTTACTAACTAGTTAATTTGAGAGGTAGCATAGAATTTATTAAGATTTTTTATTTACTATTTAAGTATTTCATTCATTTTTAAATAAGTTGTACTTTAATTTTTTCATTTTACTTCAAAATAGTGGTTCATAAATTCAAGAAGATTTTTGTTTTTTTCTTCCAATTTTATCCTTGTTTAAATAAATAAAAATTTACATAATCTTTTTTTTAAAGATATCTGACTAACGGCAAGTGAAAGAAAATCCCTTTACTTTTTAAAGAGTGTATACTTTTTAAATGGATATATTCAAATTACAAAAAAAAAATTCTATGTGATTTTGTGAATATGCTTGTATCTATCACTTTTGCTTTATTGATTAGATTCCTCTAAAAAATATTGATATTCATATCGAAAACAAAAAATATCGTAATTCAAATTATAAGATATAAAAGTGATTCAGATTAATCGAAACAAATTGACGCATCAAATAAATAAAGTTGGATGCAATGTCCATCCCATATATGAAATTGATATTTACATATAAAAATAACATTGGACATTTATTTATAGATTCATATCAAATGTATCTATCTTTATTCTATTCCGAAAGCAACTCTATAACTATAAGTCTACAATAAAAGAATGGGCTACTCCATCGGTGACTTCCTAAAGTTGGCATCAATTTTCACTTAGACGTCTTAAATAGACTTTGTTCATTTTAGACATCTCATATAAGACCCTAATATGTCATTTTGACACTTTTTTTACATTCAACAAAAATATGATGGTGAGTGTGTTCCACTCGCGGATGATGTGTAAAGTGTCAAATTAAATAAGGACACTTGTCATTTTGTTCAAAATAATTCTTAAATAATAAACTATCAATTATAAAAAAAAAAAAAGATGGCCAATGGATCGATGACACATGGCATTTTTCTCAAATAATTAAAAAAAAGGATTAAATCACCTTAAAAAATCTTTAGGAGAAGCATCTCCCACCCCCACCCCATCGTCTTCTCCAACGTTGGAGAAACAAGCACAGTAGCACACACCTCTTAATCTTCTACCATATACCCGAAATTTTCTCTATCTCTTTTACTTAAATATTGTTCAATCCTTCTATGGTATAACTTTAGTGAACTTGTGTAATTCAAATTTTTTCAAATAAATGCAGCTCAACAAATTTTATTGCTAAAAGAAAATTCTACAGATTTTATTGCTAAAAAAAATAAATCTAAGATCCAATGAACTTTTAAAATACAAATGTGTACGTGTTCATATCACATTGTTAAGTTTCTTTTCATGGGATTATCTCATTTTTTTAGTGACTTTTTATTCATCCCCAACTTTTCGTTTTTTTTCTTTCAAATTTCAGTCTTTTTTTCTCAAATTAAATTGAGGAAGAAGGGCATCATCCTTGGGAAATCTTGGGGAAAGCTCTAACGTTTGGGAAATCTACAAATTCCTCGTTTGTGGCATCATCGAATATATTTCATCATGGAAGAAGTTCAAGTTTGAGAAAATGGTGGTTGAAAAAATGGGGAAGAAGAAGGAAATATAAAATAAAAATTGGCTAAAAAGGAGCCTGATGCGCGGTTAATGAGTGGGTCACACTCACTATGTCATATTAGCAAAAATGTCAAAATGACTTGTTAGGACCTTATATGAGGTGTCTAAAATGAACAAAGTCTAGTTTAGGTGTTTAAGTGAAAATTAATGTCAATTTTAAGGGGTTACCGATGGGTTAAGCCATAAAAGAAAATAGATAAATCTTTTTATACACTTCTATCTATCACTATTTTGAAACAAATTGAATAATTAATTAAAATTCATGAATTAGAAGCAATGATTTTACTATAAAAATAATTGAAATTTTCTTTTATTACTATAAATATACTCTGATATAATTATTTTTTTTCAATGCATATACCTCTTCTTCTATTTCAAGTTTTCTTTCAAAAAATCTTAACCCAATTGGTTGGATTACTTTTACTTATCACTCAATCTTGCTCTTTATTCTTCTTCCTCCCCACCACCCCACCCCACACCCACCCCACCATTTTCATAACCCTAGTTCTCAAATTTTGTGCTTTAAAAATCTCAACTTTTTTCAAGAAAACATCATCTCATAAATCTCTGTAATCTGTTTTCTTGATTTTTCTTTATCTGGGTTGTATAAAATATACCATTAAAAGGGAAATCTTGAATCTCTAGTGCTTGTTTTGTGTTAAATTCCATCAAAATTGATAGATTCACCATTATTATAGCTTTAGTTCAGCCTTTTCTTTTTCTGGTTTTTTTTTTAGATAGAAATTGGATATAGAATGAGTAGTAATCAGAAAAAGAGGAATTTTCAGATAGAGGCGTTTAAGCACAAAGTAGTGGTTGATCCCAAATATGCAGACAAGACTTGGAAAATTCTGGAGCATGCTATTCATGAGATTTACAATCACAACGCCAGTGGCCTCAGCTTTGAAGAGCTTTACAGGTCTAAATTAATTTCATTTCTTAAATCAACTATTGATAGAGTAGGAGATTGCTTAAATTGACTGCTTTAACTTGTATCTTTGATGAATTCTCTAATTCTTGATTAGTTGGGTATGCCCGCCACAAAGGTGGTTCCGCATAATCCAGTAGCTTTGGCTGAAGTTTTTAAATCGGTGTTAAGAAATCACTAAATATGTACAAAAAAATTAAATTTAGAACCTAGTTGTTAGCACTTGAGGTCATTGTTCTACAATTTAGAATTCATAAAGTTTAAATCTTGAATCTAGTGTGAAGCACTATATCAACACCCCCTATGTAGTGTTAAATGTATGGGAATGAGTTCCGAATAGAGTGGAAATGTTCAGAGAGAATTTAAAAGCCAATTCCAACTAGCTTGTGATTGATGCATAACCTAGTTTTCTTATTCAGTTTCCTCCCCTTGTCAGTACCTCAAGTTTCTTTAAGACTGAGAATGTGGAGAAAAAATATAGATCCATTTAATGTTTGGCGGATGTATGCAACAAGTTGTGGCGTAGTCAGAAATTTCGGTAAGGGTGTTCAAACTTTGGATAGTAAATTAAATTCTTGGGTGCCGTGTAAGCTTTGCGCACACCCTTGCCACTGAGCTAATGATTTATACTGGTTCTAAGGGTGTTCAAAATGCTACATATACCAATATAAAGTAAGATTTGACCTCTATATAATGTAATTTTCCGGCGAAGGGGGTTTGGCTGACCACCCTGGAAGTACGGTAGCTCCGCCCTGGCATCAAGCTACATTATTTGGTAGTAATGAAACTGTGGACAGGGAAATGCTTGCTTGTCTTCTTGATTGGTAACTAGTTGCCTTTTTGCCTTTTTGTCATTTCGTTTAATCTTTGTGCTTATCCTAAAACAAAGGTTATCCACATCTTTTTCGTGTTTGATATATCACAGATCACATGAAATCTAGGATGTGCTATACCTTTGACAACACAAACTAGTCTCTCTGTCTCTCTGTTACGATACATTCTCTCTTCTCAATTTTAGATTTGATTGTGACAAAGACAAACAATTGATGTTATTTCTGCAATTCATTGCACGGGTCTTTAGAAGGAATTCGAACAATTCTGTCTAAAAATAAAAGTGATCAATGTAGAAATTTGTGATGCACTTCTATTCTTGCTACTATTATTTCTATTTTTTAACATTGTGTATAGATTATTATATTTTTTATTTTCTTATCGGTTAAATCAAAAATCGAATTGTTAAGGACCAAAAATTGATTAACCAAAAACTGATAATAAATATCTTACTAATTTGATTATCGGTTTAGCATGTTCACAAACCAAAAACTGATAAATTAAACCGACCGATGCACACCCGTACCTCAATATGCCTGATTTTATATATACTATCGTTGTTGAAACTGATTAAATGATTCTAAAACTTTTACCCAGCCATTGATACTTGACCTAATCAAGTTTCCTTTCCTCATTTCTTTTTTTTCATTTAAAAGATAACTCGAGCCTATAGGAGCTTAGGTGATTCGTTATGGGGTTACCTTGGCCATCTTTAACTACAACTAAGATGTGTAATTTTCTAAATGCAAGACAACATGGAAAAGTAGCCCCTAACTGTGAGGTTGTAAAATCTGCGTTATGCTGGAAAATTTTGTTGTTAAAAAGAGTTCCTGACTTCTGGAGACTAGACAAACAAAAGCCTGTTATTTAAGCGGAGAAGGATAGAGAGGCCGGCCCATTAGCAACCGAGTTTCAAACCACGTGCCAGCTAATCATAGGAGATTTATCGATTTTTTAAAAAAATGCAAAGAACATTGTAAGTGGAGCCAGAAAGGGTGATACGTTCTTGAAGCTCTAGACCATAATGATGCTAGAAATACCAGCCTATAGCATTGCACAGTGGTGAAACTATATATAACGGAGTGTGGAATTAGAAAGCAATCCACTGATCACATAGAAATGAAAATGAATGGTTCAAATGCTCATAAAAGCAAAAGTTGCTTTTCCACTGGACATACTTTAACAAACTTGAGCAGTAAAATCATACTCTTTAATGACTCCGCTGTGCTGGTATAATGTTGTAGCGAAGTGAGCACTAATCTTCTGCTGTTCTGTATGCTGTGCATACATAGCAAAGCTTTTTATGATTTTTCATGTAAATTAGTGTAGTACTGATTTGTCCAAACAAATTCGTTGTGGTATAGCTTTTTGTGAACCACAGACCAATCTCGAACCTTTATAGCTTTTACCATGAAGAGAATTTGAGCTTTACAAAAGACAACTATTTTTCCCCCTTCTATACTCTTCTTACTAATCAAGAAATTGAAATTTTTGAGTCTGATTTAACATGTGAAAATTGATTATAAGGAATATGTCAACTTCCATGATCAGCTTGTGTAAATCGATGTTTTCTTTTCATCAAGTTGCACATCTTGTCAGATAACCTTCCTTCCTTATTGATTTTTTGATAATAAAAGGGAGTTGGGAACTGAAATCGTTCTACTCTAATTGAGTCCAAGTTATTCCAATACTACTTCACTCATAAATTAGTATTTTCCTGTTAAGGTCAATTTGCTAATGTGAAACTAGGGGTTATCGCTTTACGAGTGAAGTCGTGTGCTTTAGAGAAGTGTGCACTTGAAGTGCAAAGTGCTCTCAACAAGAAGTGGTTAGTTTTTGGAATCTCAGTTCTGAGGATTTGAATTAATGTCTGTGTTATCGTTTATTAAATGCTGAAATTAGTTATTTTTTTTATGACTGTGGTGTACGTACCAACTTGTACACACCTCGACTAATTCCATGGGATACCGCCACCTCCCACAAACAATAGAAACCAGGCAACTTTGTTCGGCTAGGACAAATGTGATGCTGGTGTTCTTGTCTCTGATGGAATTTGAACCTGAGACCTTATGGTTCTCAACCCACTTCATTGACCACTAGGTCACATCCTTGGGTGTGCTGAAATTAGTCATAACTTATATTACAACTGGATGATTATAGTGCTGAATCTATACGTGTTTAGTAATTCACTTTAAAAACACTGCACTAAACCCTAATCATGGAGAACACTGTACTGAGGTAAGTGTATATACTATATCTTGTATAGATATTTTGCTTCCATGTGCGGTATCTAGATTCAGAAACTCAAAAGCTAAAAGAGTTTTGATTAGAGTCTCAATTTTTTTTAAAAAAAAGAGCTTTGATTACAGTCTCAATTGTAGCAGGTAAGTTCTTTAATTTTTTTTTTTTTTTTGGGGAAAAACTGATGATCTTACAACCTCTTAGGTGGCCAATTATTACAAAATAAAATACAATTCCATTTCTATGGTGATGGTTGCTATCTGGATTCAGTGTCACTATTTCAGGATGCATTCTATTTTGTCGAAATGACAAGTTTTCTTTCATTTGTCAAGCGGGGAGAAGTTTCAATCCATTGAAGGATGGAATCAAGAATAGACTATGAGTATGACATGTCCTTTCTATCCTCGGCCTTCTCCTGAATTCTTTGCTCTGAATCGCGACCAGATAACCATTGACCCTTCCCCCACCAATTCTCCTCAGCTGCCCCTACTTCCCCTTGACAGTTAGTTTCCTTCCCCTCCCTTCGAATGCTTTACTAGTCTCTTTGACTCTTGGATTTCTTCCTACTAACTCTTTCCATTCCTCTAAATCTACCTCACCTTGCTATCATTTGCTGCCTTTTTCTCTCCTATATAAAAGTTCACAGTTTTGTGTTCCGGTCATTTATACTATTTTCATTTCATTCAAATTCCATCACCAAGCTCTGGAATGAAATAGTTCTGGTGCATCAAAATTCACATGTGTAGTAATCCTAGAACAAGACTAGTTGGGTGTGGAGTTTGAGATTACTTAAGTGTCATAATTTTAAGCTCACAATCCATCTGCCATAAAGGTTATTCAATGTGTAATTACTAGAAAAGCTAGTAAGGAAATTCCACACAGAGATGATAAGCTGACGTCTGAACATACTTATTATTTGCAAATATTTCATTATTCGTAAATCAATATTTGTTTTTCAATTGAAATTGAAATAGAGAATTTAAAGTCAAAAAACTAGTTTGAGGAGTATCTTCAAGTGAAATAATGATTTTAACCCATAAATCTACGCCCCCCCCCTCCCCCTCCCTCACACACACCCAAGTGAAATTCATGTCCAAACAATTCATCAGCTTCTAAACACTTTTTTCAACTTCAACCTAATATGACCAAACTGGCTATGTCAACAAATCCAGGCAAGGCATCTATTTTACAGCCCACCACGCCTCTAGGCCCCGATGAGAATATATCTCATGTTTTAATGTGTGACTTATATAGTGTAGGAGAAGTAATACATAAAAGATGAGCATTAAGGTCCATAGGTAGGATTACATTTTTTGAGTCTCTTTCTTGAAAAGCTAAACGATTTTATAATTCAAAATAAGGCAGAAATCCAACGCTTAGGAGTCGTTTGGTGTGAGGTATAATGCATAATAATCATGCGTTTGGTTGGAGGTATTAGGCAATCCTGGGATTATTTATTCCGCCGTTTATACCTTAGTGATGGGATAAGTTATTCCATATACATGGTGGAACAACTTACCCCGGGATAACTTAACCCCAGATAACTTGTCCCAACCAAACGACCCCTTAGAGTATTAATAAATTGTCAGCGGCCACGGATTGCATTGGCTCAAGTTCAGCTATTCACAATTCCATTGTCTTTTGTTCTGTTTTTTTCCTGCAACTTGAATAGATAATTAAACTGGAAAGGCTGTTTGGTTATGGACTGTTTTAATTTGTTACTGAGGTAAAGAATGACAAAAGTCTTCATTGGTTCTGTTCATGGAGAAATCATCAGGCTAGCAGAGAATGTGCCCCTTCTTGCTGTTAGCTTCATTCTTCCTTCTCAACTGAGGCTATTAGATGTCTTAGGGTGATCTAGACTTTCCTAAAGCCTAAATGTTAACGCTTACCATATCCTGAGCATCATCGACTCTTTTGCTTAGTCTAACTGTTGCCATTTTATTGATATATAAAGACACCTTTACAGTCTTAATGATCTGTTGCTTTGTGGTTGTCCTGCTCCTTCTCTTCACTTTCGTTTCCAAAACTCTTTAGTTACTTTCTTTTTTTTTGCATGCTTGAGTAGACTATTTTTGATATTGGGATATCTTCTGTCAATGCAGAAATGCTTATAATATGGTGTTACACAAATTTGGTGAGAAGCTGTATTCTGGACTTGTATTTACAATTACTTTCCACCTACAACATATCTCTAAATCCATAGAGTCCGCCCAAGGTGATTTATTCTTGGAAGAGCTGAATAGGCAATGGGCAGATCATAATAAGGCATTGCAAATGATACGGGACATTCTGATGTACATGGACAGGACCTTCGTTCCGAGTACCCATAAAACCCCTGTTCATGAGCTTGGGCTGAATCTTTGGCGCGATAACATAGTACGTTCGAGTAATATTCAGATGAGACTTCTGAGTACGCTTCTTGAACTTATACTCAAAGAAAGGGATGGTGAAGTAATTAACCGGGGACTGATGAGAAATATAATTAAAATGTTTATGGATTTAGGACCATCTGTGTACCAGGAAGACTTTGAAAAACCTTTCCTTGAAATATCAGCTGATTTTTACAGAGCCGAGTCTCAGAAGTTCATTGAATGTTGCGACTGTGGAGACTACCTCAAGAAAGCTGAAAAGCGTTTAACCGAAGAAATTGAGAGGGTGTCGCACTACTTGGATCCGAAGACTGAAGCGAAGATCACTAATGTGGTGGAGAAAGAGATGATTGAGAACCATATGCCTAGGCTTGTCCATATGGAAAACTCAGGTTTGGTGAATATGCTTCTTGATGATAAATATGAGGATTTGAGAAGAATGTACAACTTATTCCGTAGAGTTACTAATGGCCTTGCAACAATAAGAGATGTAATGACTTCTCACATCAGAGAGATAGGTAAACAGCTCGTTACCGATCCTGAGAAGCTGAAATATCCTGTCGAATTTGTCCAGTGTCTCTTGAATGAGAAGGATAAATATGATAACGTAATAATCTTGGCATTCAACAATGACAAGACTTTCCAAAATGCCTTAAACTCATCTTTTGAGTTCTTCATTAACCTCAATCCACGTTCTCCTGAGTTTATTTCATTATTTGTGGATGAAAAATTGCGGAAAGGCCTTAAAGGAGTCAGTGAGGAAGATGTTGAAATTATTCTTGACAAGGTGATGATGCTCTTCCGTTACTTGCAAGAAAAAGATGTATTTGAGAAGTACTATAAACAGCACTTGGCAAAGCGACTGCTTTCAGGAAAAACAGTTTCTGATGATGCTGAGAGAAGTCTGATTGTTAAGTTGAAGACAGAATGTGGTTATCAGTTCACTTCCAAATTAGAGGGCATGTTTACTGACATGAAAACCTCTCAGGACACAATGCAAGGATTCCATACAGCATATGGTGCTGAATTGGGAGATGGCCCCTCATTGGTTGTCCAGGTTCTCACTACGGGATCGTGGCCTACTCAACCTGGTGTCACCTGCAATTTGCCAGCTGAATTATCAGCTCTGTGTGAGAAGTTCCGGTCATATTACCTTGGGACCCACACCGGCCGAAGGTTATCCTGGCAAACAAACATGGGCACTGCTGATTTGAAAGCTACATTTGGGAAGGGCCAGAAGCATGAGCTTAATGTCTCTACTTACCAAATGTGTGTACTCATGCTCTTCAACAATGCTGATCGGCTAATGTACAAGGAGATTGAACAGGCTGCGGAGATCCCTTCATCTGATCTGAAAAGGTGCTTGCAGTCCCTGGCATGTGTTAAGGGAAAGAATGTTCTCCGGAAAGAACCGATGAGTAAGGATATCGGGGAGGATGATGCCTTTTTTGTCAATGACAAATTTACAAGCAAATTTTACAAGGTCAAGATAGGAACTGTAGTTGCACAGAAGGAATCCGAGCCTGAAAAGCAGGAGACACGTCAGAGGGTGGAAGAGGACCGAAAGCCCCAGATTGAAGCTGCTATAGTGAGGATCATGAAATCCAGAAAGGTATTAGATCACAACAACATCATTGCTGAAGTTACAAAGCAATTGCAATCTCGTTTCTTGGCAAATCCAGGGGAGATCAAGAAACGGATTGAGTCACTTATTGAGAGAGATTTCTTGGAAAGGGATAATGCAGATAGACGATTGTATCGCTACCTTGCATAAGAAATCCTTCACCTGGACTTGTCTTTAGGAACTTTGAGCAAGTCATAATTAGCGACTTTCTTAAGCTTATTGGTAGAGTCGATATAATTAATACTGAAAATTCTCTACCCCTTATATTTCTGTACCAGTAATAGAGCTTCAGTGGATGCAGTTGTTTCTGCAGATTACATGCATTTGCTCTATAAGAGAAAGATAAGTATCATAATGCTTGCTAAAACATTTAATGGAATGAGCTATAACCTGTCATGGTTTGCCTCAGTTGACCCTTGTTATGAAGGCTGTGTTACATTTGCTTGTTCCATTCCTTCATTTGTCATTTGATATCTGGTTTTGAGATTTCACTGATTTAAAAATATTTTCAATCTATCAGGTCATTTAAAAGGTAATTAGAATAATGATTCTTTCAAGCCGCTTGATCCAGGCTGATGGCGTTTTGTGCTAGCTTGTTTAGAGTCCAGCGGCTCTATAAGGCTTCCCACTCTAGTTTTAAGTGGACGTGTGAAAGAATTAGTAGGACATGATTTGGTTGAAACATGAAAAAGTAGAGTTAAAGTTTTATAAGTAAAAACTTGAATAACTCAAAAAAATTCAAAATTTATATTTGAAATTTGCAGTTGAAATAATAAGCTCCAATTAACATGATCATATGCTTTTGAAATAAGTTCCCATTGTGAGTTGCTTGTTCAGTTGTACTTTCTATTTCAAAGTTAAGATGTATAGATAAGCCACAAAGTGGAAAAAACGTCAGCCTGTTGCACAAAGCATTCTGCAGGATCCAGAGAAGGGCCACACCCTAAGGGTGTTATGTAAGATAGGCTACAACGTAAAGAAGAGAAATTTTAGCTTCTCCAAATTAGCTTACATGCTACTTACTCCAACAAGTTTGGTAAATCACACTAAGCAACAAATACTCAAAGTTGCAAGGAGGGAAGTACAACCAAAATAGGTTGACAGAACTGGGAATTCAAAAGGAATGAACATTAGGGTGAATTTTCAGATTGCTTACTGAATCAACAATAACATACCCAGTGTAATCCCACAAGTAAAGTCTAGGAAGGGTAGTATGTACGCATCCTTGCCTCTATGCTGTGAAGGTAGAGATGTTGTTTCCAACAGACCCTCAGATCAAGTAAAGCTTAATAACAAATATTGAAGGTAGAGATGTAGTTTCCAACAGACCCTCAGTCAAGTAAAGCATAATAACAAATATTGAAACGAAATACAGTAGTGAAGAAGCCATGCTAAAACTGAAGTAAGAGAGAACAATAGCAACAAACGGTAACCAAAGCACTTTTGCATCAAGATTGCTTATTGAGTCATTCCCTAAGAAAAGAGATAATTTCGGATGCTCATAGATGTTTTTCTTATTACCATGGTCTAATAACAGTACAACTATGCAAAACTACAAGTATGAAGCTTATTAAAAAACCCTATAACCAAACTTTATAATTTAGAATTGAAATAGATGATTAATCGATAACGTAATGATCACCCAAAAACAACAAGATTTTGACGCTTCCCTCTAAAAGTAATACTTGATTGTAGTCAAGTTGTATCTGCAGTTATAGAAACAATAGTGAGATATTAGTGTCTTTTATTCGAATGAGATGCCGTTTTACATGGAAATTAAAAAGGAAAAGGAACAGAAGCTCTTTTGCTTACCATCCAAATGTCAGAGCCAATATGAAAAAAAGCTAGGGCCCTGTTAGAATGCGGTTCTGTATATCTGCAAATGACTTCACATCTACACCCCATTGCCTGAAAGGAACATTTTGTGAACGAAAATTTCATAACCATAAGACATGTTGACGTTCTTTGTATTGTTGGTAAAATGTAACAGAAGACTTAAATTGTCTTACTGATAATTGATATTCAACAGTTAAAAATATTAAACTGAACGGTTTTTATGGAGCAACTACAACATTAGCACTATCTTTTTGTTGCACTAGACATTTGCTAAGGAAGTTATCGAAATTTAAATATAGCAAGACTTTTAGAGCAGCTCACCAGCAGTCAATTCCAGCAGCATTTGCTCCCCCCTTATCAGCCTTTTCATCATCTCCAACATGAACAGTTTTCATTGCTTCCACACTGATCTGATCTACAACATTGCAGAACATGGTAAGCGGAACTTCTTGTATCCAGTTTCAGGTTTATTTGACAAATGTATTAGTATCAATTTATAATTTTAATAAGCCTCACCCAGGGTCATAATATAACTCAAAAGAGTTGTTAAAGAAAGTCAGATTAAAATATTGAACAGAAAAAAGAACATGCTAAAGTAGAGATACCTTCTATCACCGTGTTCATGAAAGATGTACAAGTATTTGTACCACATACCTAAAGCAGCTCTGAATATCTTTGTATCTGGTTTTTCATGTCCAACCTCTGAAGATATGATGACAGCATCAAATCTGTGGATAGAGAGCACACAAAAGTAAACAATGCATCTTCAAAATTTCAAGCAGGCATTGCCCTTGCCATTTCATGCAGAGGAGAATTCTTAGTAAATTTGAAGGGGTTAAATTCATACAACTATTTCCAACTGTTTCAAGGCTCAAAGACCATTTAGTTTATGTAATTAGGTACTGACATTCAAGATCAAGGAATATAATTGACAACCGACATAAAGTAGTTTAAGCTCCAACTGTTCTTTAATAACAGGAAAAAAATATAAGAAAGGATTGATGCTTACAGATCCAACACATTCAGATCTTTCAAAATCTTCCTCAACCGGGTGTCAAAGTTGGATACAACGGCCAGTTTGACTGTCCCAAGGTTCAGTAATTCAGAAACAAAAGGATGGCACGAGAAGTTCATTACACAAATCTTATGTCAGAAGTGAAGTAATGCAGATACTTGATAACCTCCTGAACGTTTCAGAATCAGTATTGTGTCATAGGCTCCAGCTGGAAGATGCCATGCCTTGCCACTTGCATAGTGCTGATTAAAGCAAACACTTCAGGTAAAACAGTCATTTCTAACTTCGAATTTCTACAAAATGTTTTAGACTTCATCAAGGTAGCAACTAGCAAGAAATGACCTGGTATACTTCTTCAAAGTAGGTATCGTCACTACAACCAGTTGCTTCAGAAACCACAAGCTTCCAGAAAGGCCGTCCATCATCCTGCCAATTGTACATAATCTTCAGTTGATTAATAATGTCAAAGGAACAGTAAACATTATAATGGAAATATGACCTTTAACCAACAATTCAATTTTAGGACATTTTAAATAATTCAGTGACTGGACAAATGGAGGTGCACCGACTGCAACTTTTTTGCTTCATAAAGAAAAACCACATCCAATTCATACAGATATGCAAAATACACAGACAAAGTACGTTTCAAAAAGGACAACTTTCCACAAGTAATCAGTATTCCAAGAGTTTATTCATCTTTGTATCCAAAATCAACTCAGGATACCAGCATAATATTCTCATTGCTGTATCATGTTTAAAGTGCTCTGTCCACAACAAAGGCAGGGAATGGTCAAATTACCTCATTTCAAACTATCAATCTCTTTAGTCATTTCTACAATGCTACATGTAAGAAATAAGTCATCACAAGCTAAAATGGCTTGCTAATATTTGCATGGGAAACCCAACGAGAGAAAGCGAAGGAGGGGTAAGACCAAGAAGAGGAAACATATAACACGAGAATATAAGAAAAAGTTCCAGTTTTCAAATAAACAAATACTTAATGACATCAGGCATGTTGGATTTTCGCAATCAAAAGAGACTCTGATTTTTCACATGTGACAAATGAGCATGAACTCCAGCGAAGTTGCAACCTGATAACGAAGATTTTCTGGCCAGGGAGCAGAAAAAGCTCTTTTGAAACCTTGCTTTATTTCGGCTGGAGAAGTTGTCAGCCCTAAAATTAGATAAAGTACTTTTAGCAATCTTTCTGAAAAAACATAGAGATATTAATGTGTTCTCTTGACTTTTTCTGCACTGGATAAAAATGCTTGCTTGAAGAAAAGGCTAAGGAAAAACACATTTAGGCCCACTACAATGTTCCAGGGAAACTATTCTAAAGTTGGTTCACATAATTGCTATTGTTTTCTGCTGCACAATTTAGGACTTCATGTAGATACAAGTCGAATACTAGTACTACATGTTTGATCATTTAGCTTATAGTTGACTCTTGGCTAAATAACAAGGCCATCTTCTGCTAAAATATTGATCTGATATAAAGGTAGACACAGTCAGAAAGTCTGCCGCTTCTGAAGCAGCATAGAAAGAAGACTTATTCTTACAGCAGAAAGTTTATGGTCCCCAAGTAAAGAAAAAAGAAAATACTTCTATTCTGTGGCTTCAACCCCTTTTACCTGAATATAGCTCTTTGAAACTAACCGTACCTTATACCTTTCATTTTCAACCCCTGGAATACCTTTGTTTATTCTTTAAGACCCATTTGCAACTAACAATTATCTTTTCTGATGGTGGCTTCACAAAAGACCAAGTTCTAATTTTGTGGAGAGACTTGATTTCTTCATTCCTTGCAATCAGCCTTTTGGCTGAATCCACACTCAAAATTGCTTCAGAGTGCTTTGATGGTTCTCCGATTTCTTCAGTTTCTTGTGCAACTTAAAAAGCAAATGCAATATAATCTCCACAGCTTCCTGGTTTTTGGATTGTCTTGTTGGTCTATGCGTGACTATGGAATATAGAAGTTGTGACTTCTGGTGTTTAACTTTTGGCTCAACTTCATGTTTTCAACTGTATTTTGTTCCATAGTTGATGAGCTTGGTTCATAAGGAATGTTGATCTCAACCTTCACCTGTTCCTAATACGTCTTCCTTTATCTGTATTACAAAAACTAGAAGACTCTCTTTTGGGATAGGATCGGGACACCATCAAAGGTTACATCTCTCAAATTATAAATTTTAGTGACATGGGATCAGGACACCATAGTATGTATCCTCTCTCTCCAAATGCATACCCTAGGAAAATGCACTTTTTAGCCCATGCCTCCAAGTTTCAATCATTTACAAGCACGTGTGCTTAGCAACCAGATATTTTTAAACCAGAATAATCAACAGGAGCACCTAACCAAAGTTCAAAGGTGTAGATGGAGCACGATTGACAATACAACGTGTTGTAGATATAGCCTCTACCCAAAAAAGGCATTTATCAACCCAACTTTTAAAATCATGCAATGAATTCTTTCCAAAAGAATTTTGTTGATCCTTTCTGCAACACCATTTTGTTGAGGGTCATCCTCACATTGTGGTGTCGAGCAATTCCTTCATTCTCGCAAAACTTGTTAAACTCATAATCACAAAATTCCAAGTCATTATTTGTTCTAAACCGCTTAAGTTGTTTTCCTTCAATCAAAATTTTCCTTTGTTTGACAGTTAGAAAAACATCACTTCTATTTTTTAGAAAATAAATCCAAATTTTCCTTGAATAATCATTACTGAAAGTTAACTTACACTTGACACCACCTTTCAATGGGGTAAGAGAAGGACCACGAAAATCTGAATTGATGTAATCCAAAGTACCTTTTGTACTATGACTTGCTGGAGATTCGAAATTGACTCTTTTCTGCTTCTCAAGAACATAGCGTTCACAGAACTCCATATTGTCGGTACTTTGTCTACACAAATATCTCTTTTGCTTAGGATGGAAACACCCCAATCCCCCAGTTTGTTACAAGCTCATCTTGATTAGTAAGATATGACTTAAATTTAGACATGTGCAAAATACTTGTGTGATAGCCAAGTATTGTTGGAGTAAAGTGTTGTTGAAGTGTGTGACCATCTCATCTAAAAGCTTAAGCTGTTAGAGAGAGCACACTTTTATTATTGTGTAAATTCTTAATTTAAAATGAATCTTTTATATTATTAGTTAGTCCGTTGATATTCATGAATTTGAAAAGATCAAGTATCTGAGCAAGACTATTAGGATTAAAGGGTGGACACCAAAAGACCACGATGACAAGTTAGTTCCCAGCTCTTCATCATGGAGAAAATTCAACCTTTCAAAGGAAGAATTGAGCAGGAGGCTCAAAGAAGCCTTTTCAAGTTCCAATAAAAGACATCTAGTTAATTGGCAGTCTTGTCAAACCAGCAAGAAGGAAGGAGGTACTGGAATTGAGAATCTGAAGATCCAGAATCAGAGTTTAATGATGAAGTGGATATGGCACTTCAACTCAGACCAGCCATTATGGAAGAAGGTAATATGGTTTGGATGGACGATGGACTACCAAAGTGAACAATAGTCTTTTTGGAGTTAGTCTCTGAAAATCCACAAGGAACTTGTGGCCCAAATTGCTAACAAAAACCATGTTCAGCATTGGTAATGGAAGGAAAGTAGATCTGGAATGATATATGGATTGAACAAGGCCCCCTAAAGCAACTCTATCCGGACATATACTCCCTCAATCAACAACAAAACTCAACAATTGAAATGGTTTGGGTGAACAGGGGTGGAATTTGAGTTTTAGAAGAACTTTAAATGAATGGGAAATTGATAGACTGCAAGCTTTTTCAGAAATTTAGAACAATTCAAAGGTACATCAACTGAGGTAGATTGCTTGATATGGTGAAGGAAGAAGCAGAACAAATTTACAGTGAAAGTGACAGCAGCATACAGAGTATTCACAGCCTCAAACAATCAAAGTGAGACTTGGCCTTGGAAGATGATCTGAAGGGTAAAGATCCCTCACAAAGTTGCATGCTTCTCTTGGTTGTTAGCCAGAGAAGTTATACTCGCACCAAACACACTCATGAGGAGAGGTTTCAATCTTTGCTCAAGGTGTTTTCTCTGTGGTAAGGAAGCAGAGACAATCTCTCATCTCTTTCTTCACTGCATCTGGACTGACTAGTTGTGGAAGATTTTCATTAACATGAAGGGCATTAGCTGGACTATGCCGGGAAGAGTATCTGAGGTATTGAAATGCTGGAACAGTGATACCAGTCCCTCCAATCAGAAAGAGAGATGGAAAATTGTCCCAGCCTGCATTTGGTGGACTGTGTGGGCAGAAAGAAGCCAAGTTTGTTTTGAAGACAAAGCCATTAGTATACAGAAACAAAAGATGAAATGTTTAGGGCTTTTCTTTTTTTGGTGTAAACATAGCTTAATGGAGGAGTTAGAATCAGTTTATGATCTACTCAATTCCTTATGAGAAGATTAAGGACTAGGAGCTTATATTTTTGCTCATCTGGATGTAAATATGGGGGACAACACACCCTTCATGTAGTTTGTTATTAATACACCAAAATGTTACCTATTCAAAAAAATTTTATTAGACACCGCATCCTCACATTCTAGTGAGCAAAGCAATGAAGATATGTATCTCATTAATTAAAAAGAGACTGTGTCAGCACTCTTCAACAATTAAACAAACAAAACAAAAAGTTGGACCTGTAGGAATCTACACCAAAAACCCATGTCACAAGAGGACAAAGGTTCAAAGAACAATAAGATAAAATGTTTCCAAGACCATATGCCAAAAGCCGTAAATAGGCCTCAAAAGTGCTGATTAATCTAACTTATTCATGTTATCTATTTTACATGTGTGTATACACTAATACACACTATTATTTTTACACATAGCGGATAACTATTACACGTAGTTGATAATTATTATACGTGGCTGATAATTATTACACGTAGTATATCTTTGATGAAATCCAAAATAATCTTGGAAACATTTTATCTTATTATTTTTGAACCATTGTCCTCTTGTGGCATGAATTTTTGGTGTAGATTCCTGCGGGGTCCACCTTTTGTTTTGTTTGTTCAATTGTTGAAGAGTGCTGACACTTTCTCCTTTTAATTAAGGAGATCTATATCTTCATTGCTTTGCTCACTAGTATGTGAGGATGTAGTGTCTACTAATTCTATCATCTTCTTATGATTGACATCTGTATTAAGACTTGATAAGGCTTATTCGAGCCTCCTTTATAATTCTTCCTTTGAAAGGTCGGATTTTCTCCGTGATGAAGAGCTGGGAACTAACTTGTCGTCGTGGTCTTTCGGTATCCACCCTTTAATTCTGATATCTTGCTTAGATACTTGATCCTTTCAAACTCATGAATATCTAATGACCAACTAATAATATAAGAGAGTTGTTTTGAAATAAAGAATTAACACCATTAAATAGTTTTAGGTGATGTAGAGATATCTATTCTCCTCTATTTGAAATTTTTCAAATTGTGGTGACAATAACTATTTATTTCCTCCAAATTGGCTCCACCATTCATAAAACCATCGGGGAATTACTGCATTTCTCATTTTTTCTGAATATTTTACGAACCAAGTATGGGTGTTTGGCCTAATATACGTAAAATTGTACCAAGCCACCTTGTAATCATACCAATTATATGTTTGGGGCTGGTAAGATGTTGATAGAGAAATAGGGGTATGTAGATGATCTACAAATCATTCAAAAGGGCTTAATATTCTTTTGATAGTAAACCCCAAAAATTAAATACTGTCTGGATCATTGATATCTGCTAATTTGTGCTCATTTTTTTACTGAGAATCAGTATCTATTAATATAAACTCATAATACCTTTGGGTTTTTAGCAGATCTTCCGTCTCCACCTAATTCCAATTGATATAACATGGTTTTAAATGGTTTGGTACTCCTAAACCTTTATATTCTTTATCAAAAGTCATGAACTGTTAATATAACTCATAATACCTTCAGGTTTTTAGCGGATCTTCTGTCTCCACCTAATTCCAATAGGTATAACATAGTTTTAAAAGGTTTGGTACTCCGAAACCTTTATATTCTTTATCAAGAGCCATGATCGGCAATACCTGCAAAACTATTATTGGAAAATCCCTTTATTTGATGGAATAACTTTCTCTTTATTCTTCTCCGAGGTATGTTTTTGGGGGTAAATTTCTCAAGGTGATAGGAGGGATAGAAATTGAAGATTGTGAAGGAAGAGTGGGTGTGGGAGCTACCGAAGAAGGTGGATCAAGAGGAAATGAAGAAATTGGTGGAGGAGAAGATATAAAACGAAAATAGGGTATAATTAGTAAGAGGAAAAATGGAAACAGGAGGCTGAACGGAAGAAAAAGGATATCTATCTTCACAACAAACAACATTTCTGGAATCAAAGTATTTTTGACGATGACCCTTTGGGGTGGCCCAGTGGTTTGGGCTTGGGACTTCCATGTTAGAGGTCTCAAGTTCGAAACCCCTAGCCAGCGAAAGCAAGGGGTTTGCCTTCTGGGTCGAGCTCGTCGCACCGGGCTTGCCTAGTGCGGGTTACCTCTCCTACGTGGTTTGCGAGCTATGACATAGGAGCGAGGGTTTTACCTTGTGCGCACCCAAAGGGTACCAGCTGCGGGTTTCCCATGTCTTAAAAAAAAGTATTTTTGACGATGTAAACTAAGTAACTTATACCCTTTTTTCCCAAAAGGATACCCAAGAAACACACCACACTCAGCTTTAGGATCCAATTTAGATCTACCTTGAGAAAGACAAGAAGCAACACCAAGACAACCAAAACATTTCAGGTCAAGTAATTTGGAGGATGACCAAAAAGTTTTTCATATGGTGTTTGAAAAGATAATAGTTTATTCGGACATCTATTGATTTAATAAG
This sequence comes from Solanum pinnatisectum, assembly GCA_035578085.1. Classification (NCBI taxonomy): domain Eukaryota; kingdom Viridiplantae; phylum Streptophyta; class Magnoliopsida; order Solanales; family Solanaceae; genus Solanum; species Solanum pinnatisectum. Next base: position 9,183,701 of record CM069076.1, read on the forward strand.
ACAATCCACCCAAAATTTTGGTGGAAAATAAGACTAAAAAAGCAAAGCTCGACAAACTTCCAAAAGATGCCTATGTGTCCTCTCAACCACCATTTTGATGTGGTGTGTTGGCAACACAAGAAGTTTGATGAATGATGCCTTGTGAAGACAAAAATTAAGAGGTTTTAAAACTTGAACCCAATTTCCAAACTTTATCAAATCTAATGACCTTAACTTTCTTATAGAATTGTCTTTCGATCATTGCAAGGAAAGATTTGAGAATAGAGAATGCATTACTTTTAGTGGCTGATAAAAAAGTCCAAGCCCTTCACTAAAATCATCCACTATTGGCTTACAGAAGTAATTCCAGGCAATGGTTGAAGATTGACAAAATATTCTTTGTTGTAACTCATATGCTCAGCCACACATGAGTCTATTATTCACGACTTTTTAATAAAGATTTTACGATCAATATTTGGTTTAGAGAGAAAGGCTTAGGGGTTAAGTAATACCAACATAGGTGACAGAAGCTATGACATCAGAATTATTGTCCTAATCCTTATTTTTCACCTGTTGAAGCATCAGTATGAATGTATGACCCATGCCATTTGCACACCTGTGTAAGGAGTTCCTCTGATTCTACACTAGTCATGAAAGAATCTCAAAAAAATTCATTAGAAGTCCCAGGATTACTCTTAACAACATTCAGAAAATTTCTCCGCTTAATAAATTTAAAATCAGGTGTATTATTTTATAACATTTTTCAATGGTATGTCACGTTTTCTTCCGATATCTGCAGACAAAAGTAGACTTCTTGTTATCATAGTTCCCTTTTTGTCCCCTCAAATTAGTAGAAAACGGTCTCTGTCCTTTGTTTCCTTGACTGGCAGCATTGAATGAAGAAGATTCATCGGGAAATTTTATTTTGGACCTCCCTTTGCTTCTCCTCTTGCATCAACAATGCATAAGCATTAGGAATAAAAAGGAGTAATGAAATCATAAGTATATTACCTTTAGGTGCAAAATAAGAGTCATTAAGTCCCATTAAAAATTGAACCAATCATACGTGTTGCTTGGACTTAATGTTCTTTTTCTTTGCTTGTTCCCGCGAAGCAAAGAAAGAAGCACAATTGCATAGAATGAAGAAATCCAAAGTATCTGGTTCATCCCAAAGACATTTCATCTTAGGTAATAAGTAGCAATATGAGATGAACTAGGTCACTTAGTTCCTTTTGAAGCTGGAAATGCTTAGCACTTGAACTTTTCCCAAATCTGCCTTCTAATTCTGCCAACAGATCTTTAGCCATGGAAGAGTATATAACACTTTCAAAAATTTCTCTAGAAAGAAAGTTGAAGAGCCAGGAAATTACCATATTGTTTGCTCTAGACCAAACACCATGCAGATCTATACCAGCATTAGGTTCTTATGTTGATCCATCAATAAAACCCAACTTGTTTTTCGAGTCAAAGCTATAAGCATACCTCTCTTCCAAACCCCCAAAACTCCTGCTATAAAAAATTGTATTAACCAACAACATACCAGGAGAATCAAAACGAGAAATGAAAAAGGATGAGAAGGGTTTATGAGCACAATGGTTGCATTAGTTCCAACAAGAATGGGAACTTGAGTATCACAAGACGTATTTTCATTAGTGCACGGAAGTTGGCCGGACACCAAGGTCATAAAAAAAGATGTATTTTCATCAATCTCTACTCCTATCTTCATTTCTCCTAGTCTATAATTTGTTACAATGGTAGGTCCTGTAAACACATCTTGTGAAACTCAACTTCCCATTCTTATTGGAACTAATACAGACGTTGTGCTCATAAACCCTTCTGATCCTTCTTTCTGCTCTCCTTCTGATTCTGCTAGTATGTTCTTGGTTAATCCAGCTTTTGATGGCAAGAGTTTTGGGGGGATGGAAGAGAGGCATGCTCATAGCCTTGACTGCGAAAAACAAGGTTTTATTGATGGATCAACTCAAGAACCTGCTGCAGGTACAAATCTGCATAGTGCTTGGTCCAGACCAGACAATATGGTAATTTTCTGACTCTTGAACTCTCTTTCTAGAGAAATTTCTAAAAGTGTTATATACTCTTTCCACAGCTAAAGATTTGTGGGCAGAACTAGAAGGAAGGTTTGGACAGAGTTCAAGTGCTAAGCTTTTCAAGCTCCAAAAGGAACTCAGTGACCTTGTTCAGGGTTCATCTCATATTACTACTTATTACACTAGGATGAAATGTCTTTGGGATGAACCGGATACTTTGGATTTCTTCATTCCATGCAATTGTGCTTGATCCTACGAAGCAAAGGAAAAGAACATTAAGTCCAAGCAAGATGAATGATTGGTTCAATTTTTAATGGGACTAAATGACTTCTATTGTGCACCTATAGGTAATATACTTATGATTTCACCACTCTCTTCTATCCCTAATGCATGTAAAAGGAAGCGAGGTCTAGAATATTTCCCAGTGAAATTCACTTCATTCATAGCTGTCAATCAGGGAAACAATGGACAAAGACCATTTTCTACTGATTTCAGGGGACAAGGGAACTATGATAACAAGAAGTCTACACTTGTTTGTAGATATTGCAAAAAAAAAAAAAAAGGACATACCATTGGAAAATATCATAAAATACAAGGTTTTCCACCTGTTTTTAAATTTACTAAGCAAAGAAATTTTCATAATGTTGTTAAGAGCTAAGTTGCAGACTCTTCAATTTTGATGCCGCACCCGTGTCGGATTCTTCAAAAATACACTACTTTTGGAGAATCCGACACGCGCCTGTTTAATGATTTTGAATAGTCCGAGCAATATAGGTTAAGAGTAATGTTGCGACTTCTCATGAATTTTCAAGAGATTCTTTCATGACTAGCATAGAATCAGAGGAGCATGAGAAACTCCTCACACGGGTGCAACTGGCACAGGTCATGCAAATGCTTCAACGGGTGAAAAATAAGGATCAAGAAAATAATTATGATGTCATAGCTTCTGTCAACTATGTGGGTATTACTTAACCCCTAATCCTTCTCTCTGAACTCATATATTGATTGTAAACCTTCACTAAAAAGACGTGGATAATAGACTCAAGTGCAACTGAGCATGAGTTACAACAATGAACTTTTTTTTCAATCTAAAATCATTGCCTAGAATTACTTTTGTAAGCTTATTCACAAAGGGTTAAGGTTTCTCATTTAAGATCCATATTCTCAATTTAACCTTCATGTATTGAATGTGCCTAGTTTCCATTTCAATTTATTGTCTGTACCACAAGTTGTGCAAACAACTTTCTAATATATTTTTCTTCACTACTTCTCATTGTTTCATGCAAGGCCCTTTAAGTAAGAGCCAATGCTCCTTGATGAAAGTCAAAATGGTCTCAAAATCTTGAAGAATAGGCTTTCGATTTCTTCTTATTCTGCCGATTCTTGCTTTAAGTCTAGCTCTAGTTTGCATTCCCTAACGGATGACAAATCCAGTTTGCCATGTATTTCTCTTTCTGTTGTTCAAAGTAACTTACGACATGTAAGCTTGGGGCATATGCCTTTATCAAATATGCAGAATATCAATGGAATTCATGTTTCTGTTTGTTCAAAAATTTTTGTTCCTTGTTCTGTTCTATTTTTCGATTAGCAAAGCAATCCAAACTTCCTTTTCCTACTAGTCATATTTCATCTCAACAAGTTTTTGATTTAATCCACATTGATACTTGGGGGCCTTGTAAAACCCCTACTTATGATGGTTATAAGTATTTTTACAACAATAGCGGATGATTTTAGTAGAGGGACTTGAACTTTTTTATTATCCACTAAAACTAATGCATTCTCTATTCTCAAATTGTTCCTTGCAATGATTGAAAGACAATTCAATAAGAAAGTTAGGGTCATTAGATCTGATAACACTTGGGAATTGGGTTCAAGTTTAGAAACCTCTATTTTTTGTCTTCACAAGGCATCATTCATCAAACTTCTTGTGTTGCCACACCATAACAAAATGGTGTGGTTGAGAGGAAACATAGGCATCTTTTAGAAGTTTGTAGAGCTTTGCTTTTTCAGTCTCATCTTCTACCGAAATTTTGTGGGATTGTCTTATGACAACCATTTGTTTAATCAATAGATGTCCGATTAAACTATTATATTTTCAAACACCACATGGGAAACTGTTTGGTCATCCTCCAAATTACTAACTTGAAATGTCTTGGTTGTCTTGGTTTTGCTTCTATTCTTTCGTAGATCTAAATTGGATTCTAGATTTGAGCCTGGTATGTTTCTTGGTTATCCTTTTGGGAAAAAGGGATATAAGTTACTTAGTTTACATTCTCAAAAATACTTTGTTTCTAAGAAATATTAATAAATCTTTTTTCAACTGTTCAACCTAGTGTTTCCATTTTTCCTCATCTGATTTACTAGTGTTTCCATTTTTTCTCATCTGATTTACTAATTAAACCTGATCCTAATTTTCGTTTTATATCCTCTCCTCCACCTATTTCTTCATTTACTCTTAATCCACCTTCTCTAATACCTCCTACACCCACTCTTCCTTCGCAATCTTTGGTTTCCATCCCTCCTATCAATCCGGTCACCTTTCCTTCACAATCTTCGGCTTCTATCCCTTCTATCAATCTTGTCGCCTTGAGAAAATCTACCAGATCTACCAAGACCCCTGCATATTTAAAAGATTACATTTGCAATATTGTCTATTTTTCTAATGTGTCTGACACTTGTTTTTCTTCTCCTATTTCTGTAACACGATTTCCTTTTCCTGCTTTGTCCACGTTGAATCAATAATATATCAATTCTCTTTCACAAATTAAAGAACCTACTAGTTTTTCCCAAGTCATTTTAACCCCAAAACCTAGCTCATGGGGAGAGGATTTCCCAAGACCATATAAGGAGACTAAGGACCTTTTAACCCACCGATGTGGGATGCCAACCCCGCACACCCAAGAGTGGACATCACATGGACAATATAAGACAGGGGGGACAATATTGGAAATAATGAATTGGGTGGATCTGTCTCTGATACCATGTAAAGTTACGGCACCTAAACCTAATTCAACCCCAAAAGCTAGTTCATAGGGGAGGATCGCAGGACCATATAAGGAGATCAAGGACTTTTTAACCCACTGATATGGAACACCAATAATAAAAGTGTGCTCTCTCTAACAACTTCATATTTTAGATGAGATGGTCACATACTTCAACAATTGTCCTGGTTCCAAAACATTACAGCATTGAGCCAAAGAATAAAAGTGTGTTCTTTCATTCTTTTTTCTTTACTTAGGGACCTAGAACTTTCCATTATTAGTATAGGTATTCTTTCTTCCTTTGAATCATCCCACAAATTGTTAGAAAGTCTTCTTGAGTATTTTTTGTAATAGAGAGTTAAGTATATTCTGGAGTTAATAATCGATAATACTTTGTGTGAACCTCTTCTTTGGAGTGGCTTTGTAAGGTTATTCTCTTGGGTTAATTAGAATATCTACTCCAATTTTATTCTCTCATGTGTACCAGTTGATATGGTAAATTCCTCCTCTACGTTTGTGGATTAGGTCATATTGACTAATTCACGTTAAATTTGTGTGTCCTTTATTTTCTTAACCTACCGTTATTATCATTACAACACTGCTTGGCTAAATTCTGCACTACTCCGGTTCCAATCCTAACAGAACGTGTAGTTCGACATCCCAGTTAACAACGATGATACATGGACGAAGCTATATCTACAATCATCAATAAGGTGAAGCTCTACACTATAGACCAGTTAAACTTGCATCTCTCTCTCTCACACACACACAAAAAAAAAACAAATAACTCAACTTCTGTCTCACCCCAAGAAGTAGATTCGAAAAGGGATTAAAAAGAAAAGATTTCTCCTTTGCTATTTGGAAAGTGAAATATTACTATTAAAGGAAGCAACCAACAAACCATATTTCTTGCCAATCACAGCATAAGTCTCTTCAACTGGCTTTGTCAATTGCAAAAGTGTATTTGCTGCATCCAACAACAGTCCATCATATGCTCTCCTCCCCATTTCTTTCCCTGCCCCTACCAAGAAATTCAACATCATTACTTTCCTAATAACATGAAATCCAAGATTTTAAATCCCCACTTTCACAATATACATCTTTATAATATTTTCAACTATATGTATATAATTCAAGCTAAAAATTAGTGTGTGTATGCCAAGATTACATCTTTATAATATTTTCACACTGTATGTATATAATTCAAGATAAAAATTAGTGGGTGTGTGCCAAGATTACATTTTTATAAGAGTAGTGTGGAATTAAAAGCATAAAAGAAAGAGAGAAAAGAACCCTTAAAACGAACCAGTGGGAGTGTTGATAGAGGAAGAAGATGAAGAACATCGAATTGTGTATGATCCAGAAAACTTTGCTTTGAATTTGAAAGGATTTAGAGCTCTGAGAAGAGCACCGGCTTCCATTTTTCCTCTCTTCTGCTGACGGAAACTACAAGGTTTAAAAGTTATTTTTTGCTAAATTGGGGAATTTTTTTTTTATTTGTTTCTCACCCGGTGTTTGAGCACACATTGGGCATTAAATTCGGATGCTACGCTTGCGCTAATTCGTGACACTCAACAGAAAATTATCAGAGCTCGATTCGAACTACGATTAAGGGTGAAAGCACTACAAAATACACTACAATCCAATTGGGGGATTACTTTGGAGCTTGGTTTCTCTTTTTTCTTTTCATTTATGATAAAATCTCACTATATTAATACTCAATAAATTAATAATTTCTCTAAGATAATATTTTCCTCTATTCCCAAATTGGGTCAATGAAAAAAATCATTTATTTCGATAAGATAATGACATAACATATTTTCAAAAGACCCCTATGTACATTGTCTCATTAATATTATAAATTAATAAATTTTTAAAAATACAAATATATCTAAGACAATTTAGTGAAATATGGTTTTATTGTGTTTTATTTATTAAAATTTAAATCTAATTAAAGCTCATCTCTAATGTTTATTATTGCATCCAAAAGTTTTAGTATTGTCACAACTACAAAACTTTTTGAGTATATGTGGAATGATCTCTTTTGTACTCACATAATGTTTTACGTATATGATCTCTCATTGTTGATTTTGTGAAACCTTTTAAATGAGAAGCCATTTTTGGATATGGTTTCAAGAAATTTCCTATGTTGCTTATATAGTCTATTCTCTCACCATCATACATTGAATGTTTTTAATAAAGATACCATGAATAATATTTGATTATTAAGAAATAATGAACATTATGTATAATGACTATATTTTTATAATGAGTCATTGAATTCTTGAATTTATTTTACGATGAATCATTTAACAAAAAATATATATTGAAATGAATCTTCCATATACACTGCACTTTATGTATAACGAATTTATATTTTTATTATGAATTCAATAAATGTAATTTAGTAAGATATAGTAATTTTGATGAATTCATTACATGTTATATATAGTAAATTTTATTTTTATGTGAATTCAATAAATGTAATTTAGTAAGATATAGTAATTTTGATGAATTCATTACATGTTATATATAGTAAATTTTATTTTTATGTGAATTCAATAAATATGATACATAAATTAGTAAAATCCAATAATTTTGATGCACTCAAAATTAACCTTCATTAATCTCAAAAGACTCTTTAAGTTAATAATTTATCGATTAAATAATATTGTTACCGAATAATAATATTTTATGGTCTCACCTATATTAATATAGTGAAGTTTCACTGTATTTACTTCATTTCATTGTGACCGAGTTTGAGTCAAATGATTGTAATAGTTTCAAATATACAATCATGTTTTTATTTACGTAAAAATGTCAAAAATCATTAAAAAATATATATATATATTGAATATACAACATAGTTTACTTATACATGTGCTATACACTTACTATATATTATGATACACTTAAAAAACTGAATATAACTCAACTATACATAAAGTATACAGTATACATTGACTATTCAATCTCGACCAACTCAAAATCACCTTTAAATAATCTCAAATTTTAGATATGAAATTTTCTCGATGTTTCGAGTCTTTTAATATATAATTCGCTCGAAACACTTTTGTGGTACACAAAATTTTAAAGAAAAAAGAAGAAGAGTAAAGAAAGGATGCATAGCCAATTTTTGGAAAAAAATATGACCAAAATATAGTAAGTGATGGACTGACATTTTACATAATTGCCCAATGAAATTTGCCATGTTAAGAGCCTGTTTGGCTTAGCTGAGGTAAATAAGTTGTAAATTTTATGTGCTAAAATTTTTGCCTCTTCATTAAATACAATACTAATTTGTAAAATAGGTTTATCAAAATTGGAGGAAGAAATTGCTAGAGAAATAGGAAGCTCTCTTTGGGTTATGTAATTTTCAAAAGAAAATAATTACTAGTTATGTTTGATTGGTTATGTAATTTTTTAAAAACAAATACATACTTATACAGTGTAGATACATTATTTAAATATAAAATGTGTGTGTTTATATTGTATAATTATGTATAAGGAATGTAAAAGTAATTATGCATTATTTAAACATACTTTCTGTGCTTTTATGCTGGCCTCTTCGACTTTTCTTGGATTCACTAGAAATGTCATCAAAACTCTCTCTTATATCTGTTATGCACTATTAAGTACACCATATGTAAATTTAAAAGTATTCTTGTAAAGAAAAAAAGGAACGGTAAATGCACATTGAAAAAGAAGTTAGAATTTTTTGTTTTGAGAATTAGAAAAATTATTTAAAATATAATAATATAATACTTGATCAAATTCAAAGTGCTTATAATCTAAAAATATATATTCTCTCTATCCAACAATAGTAGTCTACTATTGACTTGACACATCCTTTAAGAAACAATAAAGGAAAATGGCCAAATGACCCCCCAACCTATTACCGGATTTTCAACTACACACCTATTCTCCGCGGGAGTCCTATTACCCCCCTGAACTACTTTAAAATAGAATAAATAACTCCTTAAGTGCTGAGTTGGCATAGAGAGTGTATTTCACTCTCTTTGAGAGAGTGAGCAGCAAAAATAAATATTACTGGAGTTTTATTTTTAATTATTTTCATAAACATATGTAGTTTTAATTTTTTTTTTCTTATTTATTTTCTTTCTTCCCCAAAACAATATGGACCTCCACCATTCACCAACCTTAAGCAGCCATCGTCAGCCATCGTTGCAATCGGATTCACCATTATTAATTTCAAGCTCTCATGTAAAATACTTGCAAAATCAATTAAATCCACTACAAATAAAATGTCAACCATCTTCGATCACCCCAAAAGAGTTCAAATCGGATTTGAGAAAAATCAATTTGGGTTCACATCAAATGCAATTGAATCCCCAAAAAGTTATTATCAATTTCAAATCTCTTGATTATAAAAAAAGAAGAAGCACAACATAGATTTGCAAGACGTTGCACTGAGCTATGAATGTGGCTAAATCATTTCAAGTCTAATTAAAGAAAAAGAAAGTCTTTTGCTGCTCTGGGTGTCAGAATGTAAGTGAATTGAACCAGGAAAATGAAAGATTATGTTGATTTGGTTACAATATTTGTAAAATACTTCCAAGCACACGATCTACAATCATTAACCCGAGCATCTTCTCCCAATTAAGTTCTTTTTTTCTTTGGTGATGGAATCAAAATGATTTGTGATGGTTTTGATGGTGGCTTGAATATTTCTTTTTCGAAGCTTTTTCTTAGGAAGAGATGGTAAAGAGATTTTGAATAGGTGAAGAAAGTAATGGTAAAGGCGGGGGAGATCATAAAGGCGGAGGTGGAGGTGGTGGGTGGAAGAGGGTGGGGGGAACACCCCAATGCATTTACCAATGTTTTCCCCAAATCAATAACTGTAAAAACTTAGGGTTGAAAAAATGGTTAAAGAAGAAAGGAAGAAGATGAAGGAGAGAAAAAACTGAAAAAATAATAATTAATTTATTAAATACACGTGTCAGGTGCGTGTGTTTCACTACAAGACACATATGTGGTTATGACGTTTTAAGGGGTTATATATTTCACTTTTAAAATGTTCAGGGGAGTAATAGGACCCCCGTAAAGTATGAGTGTGTAGTTGGAAATCCGACTATAGGTTGAGGGGGCTTTTGGCCATTTTCCCAAACAATAAATAATAGAGGTAATATTACTATTTTATCCTTTGACTTTATTAAATTTAATATTTTTGAGAAATGTGTTAGATGATAAATAGTGGAGTATTTAATAGCAAGAGTAAAATAGACACAAAAGGTAAATTATTTCTTGATTTTCTAAATTGGACAAGTATAGTTGGACACTATTTTTAGTACAGTGGACAACTATTGTTGGACGGAGGGCAGTGGCGGAGCCACCTTACCATGAGGGAGTTCATTTGAACCCCCTTCGGCAGAAAATTATATGATTTATACATGGTTAAAATAATTTTTTAGGTATATATAGTAGATGATGAACCCCCTTCAGCTACTTTGTGTATCTATTTTTTTAGATTTTGAACCCCTTATTGAAAATTCTGGCTCCAACACTGATGGAGGGAGTATAAGTTGGAATGATTACCTTATGATTTTTGCCTCATAAACACTTTAATGTTTATCAAATTCATAAATAATTTTGAAATGCTTATAAATATATTTGACCAACTTATAAATTTAATCAAAATTTATATATAAAAAAAAAGGATCAAACAATTTTGAATTATTAAAAATTGAATAAAAATATCATATGTTTGGTTGTTGGTCTGACAACATTCTTTTCGAGTTATTAAAAATATGATAAAGGAATATCCTCCATAATAACAAATTGGCTCAATTATGTTCCTATTCTGTAAATGGAGCTTTAGGTCACATGTATTGTCTTTTAAAACTTATTTCTTGATGATTGGATAAACTTTATTGATTAAGTAGATAGATTAATGATTGAGAATAAAGTATTTTCAATATGAACTACAATAAAGAAAATCAATTCTCTGGATGGCAAAGATTGAATTGTTTTTGTGTAACATGTCCTTTTTGTTCCTTTTTTATTGTTTGCTATTTATGTTATTTATAATAATTAATATAATAAATTCCAAATATAATAAAATTACAACAATGTTTTTGCAGCAATCATGAACGTGTTGCCCAATTTTAGCAACACTTTAATTTATTTGTTGCTATCTTAGAAAATATTTTGACAATAGTATCTTTTTGTTATTGCTAATGTACTTAGTTTAACAGTAATAACTTATGCAATTGTGGGCTAAAATATAATTTTCTTTTTCAGTTTTCCGCCAAAAAATTGTAGAGGTTTCCAATTTTTTAATTTTCCTTTTCCATAAGTTTAAGTTGCGTCTCTTTAGTTTTTCCCAAAACTGAAGCTAGGTTTTCACTGTGAAGCAGGTTGTTCTTGAAGTCATTACCGGTGAGGTTTCTTTTCGATTTAGTCTCTTTTCACAAAGTTCGGTGAATTCTTACGTATGATTTAGTCACTTTGATTTTTGTGTTTTTGTTTTTTGTTTAAGAATTCTTCATAGACTTTGTTAAATTTCAATTGCTTTTGATTTCTGATAATTTCTAGTAAAAAAAGGTTTGATTTTTTTTGGGTTTGTGGGTATTTGAATTTGTTTAAGCTACTTGTTCGATTAGGTTTTATTTTTATTTTTTAGTTTGGTTTGGTCCTAGTTCGATTCTTAGATAAATATCTATTAATATTATTAACAACATTTAATAAACTTATGTTGTTCGAACTCTTCAAAAATATCAATCGATACGTGTCGGATACTACTCCATGTGCAAGGTTGATACTCACAATATGTCCTAGTACTACCAAATTTCAACATCTCAAATATGAATTTCCTGTAATTCCATAGTTACACCACTCTTTTAAGCTTGAAAAATGCTAACAATAGCCCTTTATTGTTGAGTCTGCATCAGAAAATGGGCAGGCTCACACTTTGCTGCATTATCAAATTTTGATATGTTGTATTTCCTATTTACCCTTGTTAGTTTTTCTGTTGCTGCCTTCTAGTGATAACCCATAATCAATTTCGAATACTCCCTAAACAACAAAGATAAAAAAAAAAAAAAAAAAAACAAGTAACAAAATAAGAAAAGCAAGATTGAGTTGGAAGATTCATCAAAATGGAGAATTTTTAGACTCATAAAATTGATCTTCAGAGTAACTTAGTATGCACCTGGCATGTCTTGCTTCATTGGTAGACACCGTAAAGTGTGGTCTGAGCTGTATAGATTGTTGCAGCAACTGTGAATGATGTTGGAAGCTTGAGCATTTCATATTCCATATAAATTGTTGCAACAATTATGAAGGATGGTTGAAACTTGAGCATTTCATATTCCACAAAGAAAAGCTTGTCCAACGTAAAAGATAGCAATTCAAGTTGTCTAAAATCAAGAGTTACGTGTAAAAATATAGTACTTTCAGAACCCACATCTAAATTATAAATGGATCATTGATAGTTACTAACCTTTCTATCGCATTGAGCAACCTTAAGATATCTTTGCATAAAAACATATGCAGTTGAAACTGACATATTAAACTGTAGTCATGTGTTGAGCATTATTTTTTCCTGCTTGATATGAAATTTTTTTATCTTTAATTATATGCTAAACATAGAGCAAAATATACATATAAATCTACCATTTTGAAAACCTTCTTTCCTTATAAAGGCATTACCGGAAATCAACACCAAATCCTTCTTCCTCCAGTGGAACATAAACTTCCTCATACTTGCATGCTAATAGCATTTCAGCCAAATCAATAAGATAGAGCTTCTTTCTAACAATACATTGCTTCTCTAAGAATTGGTCTATCAAATTAATAGTCAGGAATGTTTGTTCTCTGATCGAGCTCAAACTTTTGATGTACCAGTTGATTAGAATGAGCAAGTATTAAATGTCATACTTTGAACAAATCTACTAGTGGAAACAATTACTATACCTCAATTAGTCAGTCTATTAGGATAGATTGAATTCTCTCACTGATGTCAATCTGTTGTGTCATATAGTTTGGAGAAGCACAATCATAAACCTGAATATTATGGACAATGATTTAATCATGTACAAACATATAATGAAGACATTCAACTCATAAGACTGTATTCTGATTCAATTCAGTGAAAGAACCCTCTAGACATTGTACATAGATGGAAACTACCAAACAAGTTTGAGAACCACAAAAAATATGATTTCTATATACTAAGTGATTTACTAAACATATAATATGAAATTGTTAAACTTTTGTGGGTATTAGACATGCCAAAAAAGTTTCCTTTAGTCAACACACTAATGTTTTGTATCTACATCCATTCAATATTTTAAAAGGTTCCATTTAAGCAACAACAAATTTAGAGTAATGGGTATCCGACCTTGTAATATTGATTCACTGAAATTAATTTTGCACTTAGAGTTTCAGTAGTTCTTGAACTTACTTAAATGATTTTGGAAATGTGAAAAAGATTTATTTGAAAGGCTTAAATAAGAGGACTATCGGGAACACCTCTCTACTTCTGAGGTATGTACGAACGTACACTCTATCTTCTTTAGACCCAATAATGAAAACATATTTATAAGGTATCACATACCCATTACTCTGAACTGTTGTTGCTTAAATGAAACCTTATTAAGTACTGAATGAATGTAGATACAAAACATTAGTGTGTAACTAAAGAAAACTTTTTTGCCATGTCTAATATCCATAAAGGTTTAACAATTTCATGTAATATGATCGGTAAATTATTGAGTATATAGAAATCATATTTTTTGTGGTTCTCAAACTTGTTTGGTAGTTTCCATCTATGTAAAATTCCTATGGAGTTCTTTCGCCAAACTGAATCAGAACTCAATTTTATGAGTTGAATATCTTTAATGTATTTTGTAAATGATTAATCATTGTCCATTTTATTCGGATTTATGGTTGAGCTTCTCCAAACTATATGGCACAACAGGTTGACAATAGACTGACTAATTGATATAATATTTGTCCCCTCTAGAAAGTTCATCGATTTTTTCAAAGTATGACAATTAATACTTTCTCATTCTGATCATTTGGTCCATCACAAGTTTGAGCTCGGGAGAGAGATGTTCCTGACCATTAATTTGATAGATCGATTCTTGGAGAAGTAAGGTATTATTAGAAAGAAGCTCAATCTCGTTGGTTTGGTTGCATTGCTATTAGCATACAAGTATGAGGAAGTTAATGTTACACTGATGGAGGAAGGATTTGGTGTTGATTTCGGATAATGCCTTTACAAGGGAAGGAGATTCTTGAAATAGTAGATTTATGTTCTCATAGTTGAAAATAGTAGTTTTTGCTCTATGTTTAGCATATAACTAAAGAAATTCTTTTTGCATATCAAGCAAGAAAGAATGATGCTCAACACATGACTGCAGTTTAATATGTCAGTTCCAACTGCATATATTTTTATGCGAAGATATCTTAAAGCTGCTCAATGCGATTAAAAGGTTAGAGCTATCAATGATGGATCTGATTCATAATTTAGACGTAGTTGGTTTTGAATGTACTATACTTATTTTTGCATGTAATGAACATATTATTGATCTATATGGTATTTCTTGACTTTTACTCTTGATTTTAGACAACTTGAACTCCTATCTTTCATGTTGGACGAGCTTTTCTTTGTGGAATATGATCTGCTCAAGTTTCCATCAGCCTTCATAGTTGCTACAGAAATCCATATATGGAATATGAAATGCTCAAGTTTCCAACATCCTTCATAGTTGATGCAACAATTTATACAGCTAAGACCGCACTCTACAGCTTCCAACAATGGAGAAAGACGTGCGAGGTGCATACAAATTACTGTAAGCAGAAACATAAAAATAAAGAACAAGGAAGAACAACAATATTTAACGTGGTTTGGTTCAGAATGATCCTACGTCCACCATAAAACAACTGCTTGTATATTAACAAAGAAAGGGGAGAGATCCCAAATACTTCTAATGTATTTTGCTATAAGTTTAGTGTGATTTTAACAATGAAGGATGAACTTCCTTTTATAGGTGGCCAAGCATGGGCTCCAAGCACAAAGAAAAGAAATACAAAATTCGTCTTCCATAAATTTAGCTTGTTGTCCAAGTTTAATTCCTAGCCAAGTAAATTGGCACATGGAATGTTCTTCCATTGGGTTTGACCCGAAAATGGAGCAAACCAACTCTTTTAATCTCCATCTTAGTTTTCGTTCTAAGCATGCGTATGAACAACTCCGACCAAAACTTCTAGCTTACTAGGCAATTCCGTTGTAAGAAACAAGAAGAATCAAATCTTTGTTGAACACACTAGCTCCACCAACAATTGTTCTACCAGAGTTGCATAAGTTGATGAATACTCCTGCCAAGTCCTTACAATGTGCAAACTTGGCAAGCAGGACTATCTTGGTTAACATGTCTGCAATGTTATCGTCTGTTATAACCTTCTCGCCTTGATAGCTCCCTCTTCAATGACTACTCAAATGAAATGGAAGCTGACATCAATGTTTTTGGTGCGCTCATTTTAATAAAATGAATAGCACTTTGACTATCACATCTTAGAGTTGATTCCAATTGAATCTAACTCAATTCTGTCATCAAACCTTTCGACCAGATAGCTTCTTTCACTGCCTCCGTTGCTTCCATATATTCTTTCTCTATTGTAGACAACACAACAATCGACTGTAAAGTCAATTTCCAACTAACGACACTGCCAACGAGGGTAAAGATGTATCTAGTTGTGGACCTTTTTCTATCACAATTCCCTGCATAGTTAGAATCTACATAATTGAAAACTAAAATACCTTCACTTTTCCGAAAGCTTAGGCCAACATCAGAAGCTCCTTTGAGATATCTCAATATCCACTTGACATCTTCCCAATGCATTTTTCCTGAAATTTATCATGTACCTGCTTACCACACTTACATATTGAGCAATATATGGAAAAGTCAAATCGTAAAGTCAAACTGAACCGACGAACCAAATCAAACCAAAAAAAAAACCGATTTGTGGTTTGGTTTGGCGGTTGAAAAAAAAAAACCGACCACTCTTGGTTTGGTTTGGTATTAAAAGAAAAAAAATCAAATCAAACCTAAACCAAACCAACATAATATATATATATATATATATATATATATATATATATATATATATATATATATATATATATTATTTATAATCTACTTTGTTAATATATTTGTTAATATATTTTTAGTTAGTTTATAGTTTTCAATGTTTATATATTTTATTTCAAATTTGGGTTTCTAAAATTTTGTACGTAAATATTATATATATAATTTTATTTTATTTATAGATAAAAAATATTATTCATAATCTACTTTGTTAATATATTTTTAGTTAGTTTATTGTTATCAATGTTTATATGTTTTATTTCAAATTTGGTCTTGTAAAATTTGTAAATAATTTATTTTGTATTAAGATTCGAAGTTACAATTATATTGTTATAGTTTTTCAAATTCGAAGTTACAATTATATTGTTATAGTTTTTCAAACTCGAAGTTAACAAATTACTTTGTAAATATTTCGTTTTGTATTCAGTTTGACTGTATTCTTTAATCTTATTAATTTAATATAATGAACGTTGATATTTCAAAAATAAATTGTACTCATGTGAATTTTACTGTCTTTACGAAAATTTCTATTTATTTAACATTTCTTAAGTTTAGCTTATCACACAGGTAAGTGAAAATATATTTGATCTCTTTTTCAAACACCGTATAGTTATAAAAAATCAAAAAAATCGAAAAACCGAAAAAACCAACTAAAACCGAAACCCAAAAAACCGACTTTGTGTGGTTTGATTTGGTTTTTAAATTTAATAAACTGACATAATTAGTTTAGATTTTTTTTAATTAAAAACCAAACCAAACCGACCTATTTACACCCCTAGACGTGTGCATACCATAGCATACCTAATGCTACCAATTGCTCTAGCATAATGAACTTTTGACATATGTTCCACTGCATACACAGATTGAGGCATTTGTAACTCTGAAAGCTTGAAATGAGAAGCTAATGGTGTACTTATAGGCTTGCTCATATGCATATTGAATCTCTCAAGAACCTTTTCGATGTACCTATTCTGAGAAAGATGTACAACACTGTCTTTTCTTAAAATCTCTATTTCAAGGATTGTCTTTACAGCTCCCAAATCCTTCGTATCAAATTCCTTTCTCAACTATTTTTCAAAATATTTATCTCTATGATGTTGTTAGTAGCAATTAGCATATCATCAACATACAACAATAACTAAATCATAGAGTTACTAGACAACTTCTTGTGCTACACACATCTATCAAATGAACTTCTCGAGAATTCATGTATAGTCATGAATGCAACCTCTTGTACCACTGTAGGAAATTGCTTCAAACCATACAATGACTTCTTCAATTGGCATACAAGATATTCCTTTCCCTCATATAGGAAACCTTCAGGTTGATCCATATAGATTGCCTTTTCTAGATCACCATAAGAAAGTTGTTTTGACTGAAGCTGTTGAAGCTCCAAATCAAATTGTGCAACGAATACTAGTAGCACGCGAATTGAGCTATGTTTCACGACTGGAGAGAAGATATCATTGTAGTCAATTCCCTTATTCTGACTGAAACCTTTTGCAACCAGTCTTTCCTTGAACCTAACATCTTCAACTTCTGGAATACCCTCGTTCTTTCTGTAGACCCATTTGTATCCAACTGTCTGACTTCCCCTTTGGCATTTCAACTAAGATCCAAGTTTCATTTTTGTGAAGAGACTCCATCTATTCCATCATAGATAACCGCCATTATGCAGCATCCTTGCAAGAAATCTCTTTAACATATGAGGAGGGCTCGAGATCTTTAATCTTTTCTTCTACAACTACGAAGGCATATGCAATCAGATTTTTATGGTCTATAAGACATTTCAGTTTCTGTATCTACCTTTTGTCCCTTTCATTTGCAATTGTGTATGATTAATTGACAATAAGTTCTTCATCTTTTGACTCATCAACTTGAGTCTCTCGATCCCTTTCCTTGGTAAGCTCTACCGGTAGCTTGACCTACTCGTTGTCCTTGTTCCCTGATAACTCCAAAGAAAATTTACGTGGATCAAGTATAGAGGATTGATTAAAGGCAAGAACTCTACTAACTACAAATTTGAGTAAAGATAAATACCAAATTTTGTACCCTTTTACTCCATCTATATATCCAACGAATATGGACTTCTAGCTCTTGGTTCAAGCTTTCCTTCATTAACATGATAATAAGTTGGACACCCAAATATTCACAAGTATGAATAGTTAGAGGGTTCAACTGATCATACCTCATTCAGAGTCTTAAAGTCAATTGGTGATGCTGGAGATCAATTAACAATATGAGAAGTAGGGTGAATTGCTTCAGCCCAAAACACATTAGACATTTTAGACTGTAAGAGCATACAACGAGCCTTCTCAAGAAGAGTTCTATTCATCCTCTCGGCAACTTCATTCTACTGTGGTGTGTTCCTGACCGTCTTATGTCTTGCGATCCTATGAACCTTGTAGAAATTATTTAACTCTTTAGTGCAAAACTCCAAGCCATTGTATGTGCAAAGATACTTGAATTTTCTCTCTTTTTTTGATGCTCAATCAAAATCTTCCATTCTTTAAATGCTTCAAAAGCATCACCTTTTGCCTTCAAGAACTGCTCCCAAAACCTTCGTGAAAAATCATCAATGAATATGAGAAAATACCTTTTACCTCATTTTTGTAGAAACTTAGAGAACCCCATAAATCTGACTAAATGTAGTCTAGCATCTCTCTCATCTTGTGCTTGTCAGTACTGAAGTTGACCTTCTTCTGCTTCCCTAAGACGCAGCGCTCACAAAATTTAAGTGTGTTGATCTTCTCACCATTCAAAAGGTTGTGGTTGCTCAACATCTCCATTTTTGTGTGCTCAAATAACCTAGTCTTATGTGCCATACTATTACCTTGTCATCATCAGATAACGACACTATAGATGCATTTATAAAGACAACAATGGTGCTTCCTACTAGTGTGTAGAGGCCATCCTCCAGCTTGGCCTTCAACATGACTAAAGACCCTTTAGTCACTTTCATAGTTACTCCTTTGCTTATGTACTTGTAGCCATATTTATCTAGAGTACCCAGGGAGGTAAAATTCTTCTTTAGATCAAGAACAAGACAGACTTCTATAATAGTCCTCACAATCTCACCATGGTAAGGAACCCGAATCAATGTCAACTATTTTACAAGTTGCATTATTGTTCATTATTACGGTTCCTCCACTTGTCTCATAGCTGCTGAACCAATCTCTTCGAAATGTCATATGCAGAGTACAATCGGGGTCTAACACTCATTTGTTGTCATACACTTCACTATTGCATGATGTTGTCAGTACATATTCATTATCAGAATCATGTACGTGCTCAACAAAAGATGCACTCACCTTCTCTTTGAACTTTGACATAGGGCAATCTCGTTTAAAGTGCCCCTTCTTGTGACTGCCCCAACACTCCGCATTCTTCTTGTTCACATGAGACTTTGATCTGTACTTTGATTTGCCCCTTCCCTGTTGGCTTGTACGGCCTCTCACAAAGATCCCACTAGCTTCGTCGTCTTTGTCTCCTTCAAAATGTCTCCGCACATCACAAGAGTTAAGTGCTTGCTCGGGCTTCCTGCTATACATCATTGAATTCTCATTAGCAAGATATTTTGAATTCAATGAAAATAGCAAAGCACATGTAAGCATCTCCTCATCCTTTTTAATTCCAGCAGTCTATAAGTACATCACAAGTTTATTGAACGTATCTAGATGGTCTTGCAACAAAGTACCTGACTCCATCTTAAATGTGTGAAGACGTTGTTGTAACAACATCCTTGTTTTCATCGAATGGTCTGGTAAAGCCCTTCCAGTCTTTTCCATAATTGTTTGGCCGTCTCTTTGGTACTTGTACTCACTTCACAAAGCACATTAGGTGCAAGGGACAGTTGGATTATACTTAATGCATCTCCTTCAATCTTCTCCTTGTCAGAGTTTGATGAGTCATCGACGTACTTTCCATCAATAGCATGGATTGAACCTTCCCTCTGTAGTAACGTCATCATTTGGATCTTTCAGATATTGAAGTTGTTGCGCCCACCAAATCTATTAATTTCAAACTTCATGGAACTCATCATTACTTGTAAGTATTTGAAAATACAGAAAATCAAAGTAATTCTTTTTTAATGTGGAAGTTCAGATTGTGCTGCAACCACAGAGCATACTTAGACAAAACCTTGACTCTAACCAATTGTTAACGAAAATGTGAAAATCAAGAACAAGGAGGAACAATAATTTTTAACGTGGTTCGAATTAGAATGATCATACGTCCACCAGAGAACAACTACTTGTATATTAACAAAGAAAATGAAGAGATCCCAAATACATCTAAGATAATTGCTTTACTAATTTTCTACTCTTCTAATGTATTTTGCTATGAGTTTAGGATGATTTTAACAATGAAGAATGACTACCCTTTTATAAGTGACCAAATTTGGGCTCCAAGCACAAAGAAAAGAAATACAAAATTTGTCTTCTACAAATTTTAGCTTGCTCTCCAAGTTTAATTCTTAGTCAAGTAAATTGGCACATGAAATTTTCTTCCATTGGGTTTGAACCCACAATGGACCAAATCAACTCTTTTAGTTACTCTGAAGATCAACTTTTGTGAGTCTAAAAACTCTCCATTTTGAGGAATCTTCTAACTCAACCTTGCTCTTCTTATTTTGTTACTTATTTTTCTATCTTTGCTGTTTAAGGAGTGGTCGAAATCTATTATGGGATATCATAAGAAGGCAACAACAGAAAAAATAATAGGGATATATAAGAAATACAACATATCAAAATTTGGTTATGCAGCAAAGTGTGAATATGCCCATTTTCTGGAGCAGACTCAACAATAGAGGACTGTCGTTAGCAATTTTTAAGCTTAAAGGAGTGGGGCAACCATGAAATTACAGAAAATTCATATTGGAGATGTTGAAAATTCGGTAGTACTAGGACATATTGCGAGTATCAACCTTGCACTTGGAGTAGTATCCAACATATGTCGATTCATATTTTTGAAAAGTCCGAGCAACATAAGTTTATTAAGTGTTGCTAATATTATTAATAGAACTTTACCTAAGAATCGAAATAGGACCAATCCAAACAAAAAAAAAAAGAAAAATTGAACAAAGTAGTTCAAACAGATTCAAATACCCACAAATAAAAAAAAACCTTTTTCTACTGGAAAGTATCAAAAATAAAAGACAATTGAAATTTAACAAAGTCTTACGAAGGATTTTTAACTAAAAAACAAGAACACAATAATTAAAGAGACTTTTTTGAATTTTATTATATTTATTATTAATAATAATATAATATAGCAACAATATTAAAATATTTGGAAAGAACAAAAATGTTGTGGGGAAAAATTAAAAGATATATCAACAATTAAATCAAGTTGTTGCTATTTATATTAATATAAGCAAATAATAATATAGTTGTTGCTAAAAAGTTGTTATTAATTCAAGAATTTCTTCTAGTCAGGGGCGGACCAACGTGGAAGTTAGGGGTTCACCCGAACCCCTTGGGTCGAAAAATTACACTGTATATATAAGGCAACCTTCTGCTTTTGTGAGTATATAACTTAAAAGGAACCCCCTCAACACTGAAGAGAAGCATAGCTCACTGGCTAAGGGGTTCATTGATAACCAAAATGGTCTGAGTTCAATTCCTGTTGTATACAACATTTTTCCACCTTTTTTTCCTTTGAAAAGGCTGAGATGTGCTCTAATTTTGGGCTTAGAATACCCAGTTAAAGGCCTATTGTTTTTAGATTCAATCTAAAGTTGTATACCTATTGTTTTTAGATTCAATCAAAAGTTGTATATTTTTATTTGGGAAAATTGTATATAATGACAAATTATTAATTCAAATTAAATGCTATTACTACAGTTTGATTTAATTGTGCCCCGTATCAAACTGTTGTCAGTCGCCTCTCTCCCTTAAACTCTCGCTCGCCAGTCTCCCTCTCTCGCTCGCCACTCTCTCCCTCGCCTCTCTCGCTTTATACAAACAGAAATGTATAAATTGTGTTTCTGTTTGTATAAAGTGAGAGAAAATTGTATATACACATGCAAAAACATATATCTTCGTCCTATACACTTATAATTATACAATACAAATATTCCTATGCCCAGTTTTCTTTTGCCTTTCTCTCTTTCTCGCTTTATACAAACACAGATTATACAAAATACAATGTATAATTTATGTTTGTATAAAGCGAGAGAGAGAGAGAGAGAGCGATATTTCATATACAAACGTTTTATTTCCATTCAATTATATACAAATTCAAATTTTATACAGATATACAAACACATAAAATTGAATTGAGAGGATGCCAACGATTTATACAAACGAGAGGCTGGCAGCAATTTATACAAATGGTATGCCAGCGAAATTATACAAATCTGAAGAGGAGCCAACGAATTATACAATTGTTTCTTTTGTATATATGTATAGCGAAATAGCCACTACCTTTTGTATATATGTATAGCGAAATAGCATAACAAAGTTTTCTATGGAACACAATTATGCAAACTATAGTTATAGCATACAAATATGATTTTTGTATTTGCTATATGTGAAAGTTGCTCTTTTTATTTTTCATCATTTTTTTCTTTATGCTATTTCTTTTTCTTAATGTCTTTTAAATTTACTAGCCACATTTTCTTTTATATTCTTATCTTTTATTCTTCTTATTTATATTGCTCATTTTGTTTCCACATAACTCTCTTCTCATGTACTAACTCAAAAAAACTCTTTTAAAAAATAATGAATTATTATTATACTTGAAATTGAATTAAAAAAATATTATGTAAAATAAAATAAATTAAGATTAATCGAATGGAAAAATTTAAAAGTCGTGAATATCCTTTTAACAAAATATATTTAATTAATTTTTTTCTTCTTAATTTCATAGTATCTCTTTCTTATTTTTTTTTTCAATTCGATTAAAAAAAAGATGAAAACTAAACTAAACTTATTTGATTTATTCATCATTTGTCTTTTTATAAATGATTAACCTAGTAAATTGAATTAAATGACCTAAAAAAAATTGACGATGTTATTGATGTATCTTTTGAATATGCATTATAATATTAGTAACTCAATATTTACACCGTTTTAAAGAATCTTAGTGATTTTTAAAGTAACATATAATTGAATGGGCACTAATTCAAAATTTAGAAAAAGTTCAAAAAAAAAAATGTAGAACACTGCAAAATAAAAGAAAAAAACACTAGAAATTTTAAAAGCTCGATGAAGTAGGGTAAAAGTAGAAAGAACCTAAATGAGGGTTGGGTTGATTTATCATCTTGTAATTTTCACGTGTTTACTTCTTTATACTTTGAACCCCCTTCACAGAAATCCTGAGTCCGCCACTGCCTGTAGTGTATTCTTTCCTCTCAAAAATTGTGTAACCCTTTAAATATTGAATTAATACACTATTTATACCGCATATATTTTATCTATGCACAAATATAACCTTCAGCCAAAATAAATTCGACCCGCTCATCTTTTTGGCCCTATGCTATGCGGGTCAGCTAGTGTGGCCGCCCTACGCATGATCAAATTTCCAAAAGCCAATTTTTTGTTTTTCTCTTTTCCTTTTCAACTGGTGCGACACAGGCCTGGTAGCGTAGCTTCCGCGCATATGCCCTTGTAAAGTTTTTCTTCATTTTTCTATATTTATTTAGCTCAATGACTACCGGATGCGATCTTAATCATTTCATTGAACTTCTACTCAGACTTCAAAGCTAACAAGTCTATTTTTACCCCAAACATGCCTATTAGTTCTGACATATTTGATATGCAAAGATATTTATACCGCACATATTTAATCTATGGACAAATATAACCTTCAGCCAAAATAAATTCTACCCACTCATCTTTTTGGCCCTACACTATGTGGGCCAGATAGTGTGGCCGCTTTGTGCATGATCAAATTTCTAGAAGCCAATTTTTTTTCTTTTCCCTTTTTCTTTTCAACTGGTGCGTAATGAGCTTAGTAGCGTAGCTGCCACGTATACGCCCTTATCAAGTTTTTCTTCATTTTTCTATATTCATTTAGCTCAATGACTATCGAATGCGACCTTGATCATTTCATTGAACTTCTACTCATACTTCAAAGCTAACAAGTCTATTTTTGCTCCAAACATGCCTATTAGTTCTGAAAAATTTGATATGCAAAGAAACATGTAATACCTCGTATCCGAAACAGACAAATTGCAAAATTTCAGAAGCTACAGGTGCCACCTACGAGCACCACCTATGGACCGTGCTGGTGGTCCATGGATGGTCACTGCAACCCTCCTCCGAGAAGCCTTAGAAATTTCAACTAAGGGTTGACCCACGACCAGGACCTACGAATCTTAGGTGGGACTACGGTTCGTGGATCAAGGTCCCCAGAAAACCCAAAGATCCCGACCCATGGCCAGGACCTACGAACCATAGGTTGGACCACGGTCCGTGGATCTTGGTTCACAAATCCCAGTCTCTGAGCCAAACGACAAAGGACCAGGACGTATCATAGGTAGGACCACAGTCCATGGACCAGGTCCGTCGGTCACTCCGACAGCAGTTAAGTATGGGGTCTTTTGGTCTTTTTCTATTCGTTTAACCCTTAAACTACATCATTTAAACCCTAAATTATGAGGTTTTAGTTAGTTTAAGCCTAGAAACATAACTAGAACTTACCTAAGTCAAATCAATTAATCAAAACTTAGAAAATTAGAGCTTGAGAGGTGAAAGGAGGTCAAGAACCCTAGTTCAAGAACGCAGCAAGTTTCCATTAGTTCCAACCCCAAAATTGAAATATTTCTCCGTGGAATTCGTCACCATGTATGTGGGATTTACTAGTGGGTTCCTTTCGCCCATTAGGTCCCTAGAATTCAGTCAAATTCTTGATTCCCTTATTATTATTTAGACTTAGGGTTTCTAGAACTTCAGTAGATCAGTATAAATTAGTTACTTTAATGATCCAAATCAGATTATCATGTTGTTACATCATTTCTTATATGAATTTCAGAACCCTAGTTATGTAGTTCTTTAGTTCTCGAATTATGCATGTTGCGTCAGATATTTTAGTTATTTCAAATATACATGCCTCAGTTTTTGAATGTGTCATTATCAGTATATTAATGTTGCATTCTCAGTTAGCATGTTAGTATTTTGAGCTATCCAGTATATTACATAATTTCAATCATAACTTGTTAGTTACTTAATCAATTGGGAGAAACTTAATATCGAGTTGGACTAGGGTCAGTCACCCTCATAGTCCTAAAACTACGTGCCCCCATAGGTTGTAAGTCCCCTCTGTGGGCATCATTTAGTGATCACTCTAGTCATGCCTTTATACCCTTGGCAAGGTATATTGGGTCCTCTCGATGGGGCGTATACATCAGACTCCACGTTTAGCTCACGTGGTTTTATGTCGGTTATTGAAAGCTCCCACAATTCAGTCATACTCTATTGTATTGACCATATTATCAGTATAGTTCAGTATTCAGTCTCAGCATGTTATAAATTTGGTCATTGCATTCAAATATTTTATGTTAAATATTCTAAGTTCAGTATCATGTCTATAGCATATCATTGCTCAGTATATGCTTTGGTTCAGTTATGATTATTATTCAGCTTTACACTATCCTGCATGCTCAGTACCTTTCAAGTACTGACGCATACTCTACACTACATATTTTCGTGATGTAGGTTTAGGTTCTCAGCTTCCAGATCACGCATAGATCAGTTCCCGATCTCTAGTTCAACAACATCAGTGGTGAGTCCTTATTCTTCGAGGACGAGTGACATGATTGTCTTTTATGCTTTTAGTCTTTAGTTTTAGTTTTGCTAGATTTTTTGGGGCATGTCCAGCATCTCTAGTTAGTTAGAGGCTTATTTCAGACATAGTTAGATTTAGCTTTAGCATTTGAGTTTGACCTTTCAGTTGTTGTTAAACTCTCAGTTATCATATATTCAGATTTAGTATATGGGCATTCCCCATCATTTCAGATTTATCTCATGATTAGCTTCCGCACAATATTTATTACTTCAGTTTACTATTAGTATGCTCATGTTATGCCAGCAGGGTTAGCTTGCGGTCACTCGTGATCCTAGGTCCCGTGTCCGCGTCCAGGGGTAGCCTCGGGGCGTGACAAACTTGGTATCAGAGCACTAGATTTAAGAGTCCTATTATGTCTGAAAGCTGCACTATGTAGAGTCCTTTTCATGGGTGTAAAGTTCACCACATCTAATGAGAGGGAGACTATGAAGTGTTTTAGGAAAACTTCACTTTCTTGATATTCTTATCGTGCATTGGTATGATCTCCTTTCTAATCCATCTTATGTGCTTAGGATCATGCCTCATCGTAGAGCTTACGCATGGAGTGCTGATGCAATTCCTCTAGTCCCAGACTATGAGGTTTCGAACGCAGAGTTTCAGAATGCCATTCAACTTTTGGCTCAGAGTATAACCAACCAGAACAATCTGCAAGTTCCAGTTCCTACTAATAGAAATGGTGGATCAGTGACAGCTAAGGTTTGTGATTATGTAAGGATGAATCCGCCTAAGTTTTAGGGTCATAAGTTGGTGATGACCCACAAAACTTCATTGATGAGGTTTTAAGAAAATCTTTGGAATGATGCAAGTGACTGGTAATGGTAGGGTTGAGTTGGCATCCTACCAGCTTAAAGATGTGGCTTACATATGGTACACTCAGTGGAAAGATCCAGGGGCTACTCTTACCTTTGTAACTCCCAATATAGCAGTAATCTTAAGTGTCAATCCAGAAACTCTTTCAGAACCCTTCTCAGTCTCTACTCCCGTCGGTGAACCAGTTATAGCTAGACAGGTATACAGAAATTGCCTTGTCACAGTCTCCTAGAAAGTCACCTCAGCAGATCTTGTAGAGTTAGAAATGGTAGACTTCGATGTCATTCTAGTCATGGATTGATTACATTCCTGTTATGCCTCAGTTGATTGTAGAAATAGGATTGTTCATTTTCAGTTTCCAGACGAATCAATCTTAGAATGGAAGGGTAGTAGCTTAGCGCCTATGGGTCTATTCATTTCTTACCTTAAGGCCAGAAAAATGATCTCTAAGGGATATCTCTATCATCTAGTTCGGGTTAAGGATTCAAGCTCCGAAACCCCAACTCTTGAGTTAGTTCCTATGGTTAATGAGTTCTCAAAAGTGTTTCCAGAAGATCTTTCCGGAGTTCCTCCCGATAAGGAAATCGACTTTGGAATTGATCTCCTTCCAGATACCTAGCCTATTTTTATTCTCCTTACAAAATGACTCTAGCTGAGCTTAAAGAATTGAAGGAGCAGTTGAAAGACCTTCTAGACAAGGGCTTCATCAGACCTAGTATTTTGCCATGGGGTGCACCAGTGCTGTTCATAAAGAAGAAAGATGGTTCTCTCAGAATGTGCATTGACTATAGACAGTTGAATAAGGTCACAATCAAGAATAAATATCCCATCCCCATGATTGATGACTTGTTTGACCAACTTTATGGTGCTAGTCATTTCTCAAAGATATACCTCAGATCGGGTTATCATCAACTTAGAGTCAGGGATTGTGACATTTCGAAGACAACCTTCAAAACTCGGTATGGTCATTATAAATTTATAGTTATGTCATTTGGACTAACCAATGCTCCTGCAGCTTTCATGGATTTGATGAACAGAGTGTTCAAGCAGTATTTGGACTTGTCTGTTATCATCTTTATTGATGATATCCTCATTTACTCTAGAAATGAGGAAGAACATGCGAGTCATTTGAGGGTTGTCCTGCAAACTCTCAAAGGTCGTAAATTATTTGCTAAGTATAATAAGTAAGAATTTTGGTTGCAGTCAGTTGCTTTTCTTGGGCATTTAATGTTTAGTGAAGGGATCCGGGTGGATTCCCAGAAAATAGAAGTAGTGAAACAATCGCCTAGACCTACCTCTCCTACAGATATCAAAAGTTTCTTGGGTCTAGTAGGTTATTACAGAAGGTTCGTGGAAGGATTTTCATTCATAGCCTCACCATTGACTAGGTTGACTCAGAAGATGGTCAAGTTTTAGTGGTCAAATGATTGTGAGAAGAGCTTCGCTGAACTGAAGACTAGGTAGACTACAACTCCTATTTTGACTCTACCAAAGGGTTCAGACGGTTATGTGATTTATTATGATGCGTCCAGAGTCGGCCTAGGTTGTGTATTGATGCAGCGAGATAAGGCTATAACTTATGCTTCGAGACAACTTAAGGTGCATGAGAAGAATTATCCGACTCATGACCTCGAGCTTGCAGCTGTGGTGTTTGCACTCAAGATTTGGAGATACTACTTATATAGGGTTCATGTAGATGTGTTTACAGACCATAAGAGCCTTCAGTATGTGTTCACCCAGAAAGAGTTGAATCTTCGCCAGAGAAGATGGCTTGAGTTCCTTAAGGATTATGACATGAGTGTGCGTTACCATCCTGGTAAGGCAAATGTAGTAGTAGATGCCCTTAGCAGACTATCTATGGGTAGTGTAGCTCATGTTGAGGAAGAAAGAAAAGAGCTAGCAAAGGATTTTCACAGACTTGCTCGCCTAGGAGTTCATCTTATGAGCATATCAGATAGTGGTGTAACGATTCAGAATGGGGCAGAATCTTCTTTGGTAGTGGAAGTTAAGGAAAAACAAGACAGTGATCCGATATTGCTCGAACTCAAGGGTGCAGTCCATCAACAGAGAGTTGAGGTTTTCTCCCAAGGGGGAGATGGTGTGCTTCGCTACCAGGGTCGATTATGTGTTTCTAATGTGGGCAAGTTGAGATAATATATTCTTGCAGAAGCCCATAACTCCATATATTCTATCCATCCAAGCGCCACTAAGATGTACTGAGATCTACGAGAAGTCTATTGGTAGAATGGTATGAAAAGAGATATAGCAGATTTTGTGACGAAGTGCCCCAATTTCCAGCAAGTCAAGGTAGAACATCAAAAACCAGGAGGTATGACACAAGAGATTGACATTCCTACTTGGAAGTGGGAAGTGATCAACATGGACTTCATCACAAGTTTACCTCGTACTCGCAGACAGCATGACTCAATTTGGGTGATAGTTGACAGAGTTACTAAGTCTTCTCACTTTTTGGCGGTCAAGACTACAGATTCGGCGAAGGACTACGCCAAGCTTTATATTAATGAGATTGTGAGGTTGCATAGGGTTCCTTTGTCTATCATCTCAAATAGAGGTCCTCAATTTACCTCTCATTTCTAGAAGTCATTTCAGAAAGGTCTTGGTACTCAGGTTAATCTTAGCACAACATTTCATCCACAGATGGATGGTCAGGCAAAACATACCATTCAGACCTTAGAGGATATGTTGAGAGCTTATGTAATTGATTTCAAGGGTAGTTAGGATGATCACCTTCTTTTTATAGAGTTCGTCTACAGTAATAGTTACCATTCCAACATTCAGATGGCCTCTTATGAGGCATTATATGGTCATAGATGTAGATCTCCAGTTGGTTTGTTTGAAGTAGGTGAAGCATCCTTGATAGGGCCAGATTCAATCTTTTATGCTTTGGAGAAAGTGCAACTCATTAGAGATAGACTTAAGACAACCCAGAGTCTCCAGAAGTCTTATACAGATGTAAGGAGAAGGGAACTAGAGTTCCAAGTTGATGATTGGGTTTTCCTAAAAGTGTCACCTATGAAAGGGGTGATGAGATTTGGAAAAAAAGGGAAGCTCAGTCCTAGATATGTATGCCCTTACCGAATCTTGAAAAGGATTGGTAAAGTGGCTTATGAGTTAAAGTTGCCAGCAAATTTAGCAGCAGTGCATCCAGTCTTTCACATTTCACTTTTGAAGAAGTATGTGGGTGATCCAGCATCCATAGTGCCATTAGAGAGTGTGTCTTTAAAAGATAGCCTTTCTTATGAGGCTGTACTAGTTGAGATTCTTGATTGTCAGGTTAGAAGGTTGAGAAACAAAGAAGTCGCTTCAGTCAAGGTTTGGTGGAGGAGTCAGTCCATAGTTCCTCACCTTTTTCTTTCCGATTCCACTCCAGCTTGAGGTAATAGTTCCTCTTCAGTTTTTTCAGTCATTCATACGCAGATTTAGTCTTGGTATCATACTCCTTCAGTTTGTACTTGCATTTTCAGCTTATTCGCATATTCTTGGAACTCAGTTCAGTCAGAAATTTAGTTTCCAGTGTTTAGTGGTAGGGATTGCAACCCTCTCCCTCTATTTCAACTAGTTTAGTCTTCATTCGAGGACAAATATTTCCAAGGGGGAGATAATGTAACACCCCGTATCCGAAATAGACAAATTGCAAAATTTCAGAAGCTACAGGTGCCACCTACGGACCATAGGGTGACCCATGGTCCGTGCTGGTGGTCCGTGGATGGTCACTGCAACCCTCCTCCCAGAAGCCTCAGAAATTTTAGCTAAGGGTTGACCCACGACCAGGACCTATGAATCGTAGGTGGGACCACGGTCCGTGGATCAAAGTTCCCAGAAAACCCAAAGATCACGAACCATAGGTTGGACCACGGTCCATGGATCTTGGTTCACAGATCTTAGTCTCTGAGCCAAACAACGAAGGACCAGGATGGACCGTAGGTAGGACCACGGTCCGTCGGTCACTCCGACAGCAGTTAAGTCAGGGGTCTTTTGGTCTTTTTCTATTCGTTTAACCCCTAAACTACATCGTTTAAACCCTAAATTATGAGGTTTTAGTCAGTTTAAGCCTAGAAACATAACTAGAACTTACCTAAGTCAAATCAATTAATCAAAACTTAGAAAATTAGAGTTTGAGAGAAGAAAAGAGGTTAAGAACCCTAGTTCAAGAACGCAGCAAGTTTCCATCAGTTCCAACCCCAAAATTGAAAGATTTCTCCGTGGAATTCGTCATCAGTTATGTGGGATTTCACTAGTGGGTTCCTTTCGCCCATTAGGTCCCTAGAATTCAGTCAAATTCTTGATTCCCTTATTATTATTTAGACCTAGGGTTTCCAGAACTGTAGTAGATCAATATAAATTAGTTGCTTTAATGAACCAAATCAGATTATCATATTGTTACATCATTTCTTGTATGAATTTTAGATCCCTAGCTATGTAGTTCTTTAGTTCTCAAATTACGCATGCTAGGTCTGATATTTCAGTTATTTCAGATATATATGCCTCAATTTTTGAATGTGTCATTATCAGTATAATAATGTTGCATTCTTAGTTAGCATGTCAGTATTTTGAGCTATCCAGTATATTACATAATTTCAATCATAACTTGTTAGTTACTTAATAAATTGGGAGAAACTTAATACCGAGTTGGACTAGGGTCAGTCATCCTCATAGTCCCAAAACTACGTGGCCCCGTAGGTTGTAAGTCTCCTCCGTGGGCATCATTTTAGTGATCACGCCGTCATGCCTTTATACCCTTGGCAACGTATATTGGGTCCTCTCGATAGAGCGTATATATCGAACTCCACGTTTAGCTCATGTGGTTTTATGTCAGTTATTGGTAGCTTCCACAGTTCAGTCAGACTCTATTGCATTGACCATATTATCAGTACAGTTCAATATTCAGTCTCAGCATGTTATAAATTTGGTTATTGTATTCAGATATTTTATGTTAAGTATTCTAAGTTTAGTATCATGTCTATATCATATCATTGCTCAGTATATGCTTTGGTTCCGTTACGATTATTATTCAGCTTTATTTTATCCTGCATGCTCAATACCTTTCAAGTACTGACGCATACTCTACACTACATCTTCTCGTGATGTAGGTTCAGGTTCTCAGCTTCCAAATCACTCATAGATTGATTCCCGATCTCCAGTTCAACAATATCAGTGGTGAGTCCTCATTCTTCGAGGACGAGTGGCATGATTGTCTTTTATGCTTTTAGTCTTTAGTTTCAGTTTTGCTAGATTTAGCTGGGGTATGTCCTAGCATCTCTAGTCAGTTAGAGGCTTATTTTAGACATAGTTAGATTCACTTTTAGCATTTGAGTTTGACCTTCCAGTTGTTGTTGAACTCTCAGTTATCATATGTTCAGATTTAGTATAAGGGCATTCCCTATCATTTCAAATATATCTCATGATTAGCTTCCGCACAATATTTATTGCTTCAGTTTACTATTAGTATGCTCATGCTATGCCAACAGGGTTAGCTTGGGGTCACTCGTGATCCTAGGTCCCGTGTCCGTGTCTAGGGGTAGCCTCGAGGCGTGACAAAACACATGTAATAAGCACATAACAATTATAATAATGATCAAGTGATGACAAAAGAGCACATATGAGATCTTTAAAATAGTTAAATATATGTATTTTATTTAAATATCAATAACAATCATAAATTTTTTAGACAAATGTTTTCACTATGGAAAAGTTTAATTATATAATATATTAATTTCCCTTGATGTCTCTTATATTTTGATATATCTTTGTAAAAGTGTAGACTTTACTACTGATAACTAGTTGACAATAATTGTTTTTGATGGTGGCAGGCCATTACATGCGATGTAATGACCAATAATGAAGATGCCCATAATCCATTGGGTTAGTAAGTAGTATATTCAATATTGGTTAACAACATGGCTCATCTTTAATTAGTACAAGATGAAATTATGTAAATGGACACCACATATTTTTAATTTACTCTATTATTAAGATATATACCATGAATATCTCTTTTAATTCTTGTAGGTTATGATCAATTGTAATTTATGAAATATGAGCTTATATATAATCCATACAATAATTCAATTGAAATAGCAATTGAGGTAGAATCCATATTCCATACTTTATAGTTTATGGGTTAGACATATATAAGACTGATTAGTGATCCATATAATCTTAATCAGCGAAAGTAATAGTCATTTACACATTTCTTTCTAAAAAAATA
Organism: Solanum pinnatisectum; assembly: GCA_035578085.1. Lineage (NCBI taxonomy): Eukaryota > Viridiplantae > Streptophyta > Magnoliopsida > Solanales > Solanaceae > Solanum > Solanum pinnatisectum. The sequence continues at coordinate 9,216,651 of CM069076.1, forward strand.
TGCATATATGTAATATAATTGACCGATAACACTTGAAAATAATGTAAAATATATATCAATTTATAATAAGTAAGTGAACACTTGTAACCTCCACAACCTCAGACCTAAATTTGTATATAAATGAAGTTATGATGACTGACATAAGTTGAAAAATTTCATTTCAGAACAGAAAATAAAATTGAGAATCAGAATCGCGCTTGGAGCCTATAGCTAGAACAAACAACACACCACGACTAGATTTACTACACTAGTAGGGCTTGTGAGCAAAGTAAGAGATCTTATTTTATCCTTAAGATTAGTGGGGGTTGAATCAATTGGGTCACCGGTAAAGAACCTCTACTTAAGCAAAAATCATAAAAGAAGAAATGTTCACAAAAGGTTAGGAAATAGTATGCCCGATTCATCAGGCTCTACCACTGCAGGGCCCAATCTTACTCAAAAGAAGAGTTTGATCCTAGCTCAGAAACAATGCTAGCTATATGCTTAACACATGCAAGTCAAAAGGTAGCTTTTTTCACATCCTAGGTGAGAGAGACGAGTTGAGAGCAAAGTGCCGAACAAGTGCATAACGAGTGGGAATCTACCGAATAGTTCAGCCAAATACTGAAGAAAGCTAAAAAAAAATAGTGTTTGATGAGTCTGCATAGTATTAGGTAGATGGTCAGGTTAAGGCTGACCAAGCCAATGATGCTTAGATGGTCTTTTCGGTGATCAGGCACACTAGGACTAAGACGCGACCCGAACTCCCATGATGGGAAATCTTGGACAATATGCGAAGTCTCAATCCAGTAATATCATGTGAGTGAAGAAGGGCAAGGCTGCTTGTAAAGCTTTTTCATCGAGTGTACGATCATGACAAGACTCGAGGAAGAAGCCTCGACTAACTCCGTCCCAGCAACCGCAGTAAGATTGGGGGAGGGGGCAAGTGTTCTTCAGAATGACTGGGTGTAAAGGGCACGTAGGCGGTGAATCATGTTGAAAGTTAGCATCTTTCACCTAATGAATCACGCCCTTTTCAATGCATTACTATTCCTGAGTGCAGATTCAGTGGTTCATTCTATGTCAGATGAGCAAGATATGCGGAAGTTAGGGGTGGGGGGCTTGCCTCCTGTAACACCTCGGATTCGAGAAAGGCTAGAAAAGGGTCAAGTGGGAAACTCACAAGCCAAAATTAGACTATGGAACTCTCCACGGAGCCTCGTGGTAAGTCACCAAGACATGTTGTATAGCGTCCTTCCCACAGAGGCCTAGACGACTCGTGGTGAGGTCGACAAGCCGTCAAAGACGTCGTCAAGTAGGGTTGCCAGAAGGGGTCTTTCCCCTAGACATTGGTCAAGGACCATAGACGGCTAGATGGTTCGTGGTACCCTTGACGGGCCATTAAGGCCGTTGTGAAGTGGGTCTGTAAGTAAAGGGCTTTTGGGACTTTTTCAAATCGTTTTAATTCAATACCATGTCATTTTAGCCTTTACCCAAAGCCCAATATAAAGGTTTTTACCCTTAAAATCACTCAATTCAATTCATTCTCTCAATTTCTCAAAAGAAGAACAAGTTCATCCTCCCCAAATATTTCTCTCACTAGAAGAAGAAGAAGAAGAAAAAGAAGAAGAAGGAGTCAACTTAGGGTTTCAAGATCAAGTCTCCAAATCACTAATTCTTATGGGCTTTGAACTCTAAGTTATGATAGTTTTCATCTATGGAGCCCTTTCCTCCATAGAGTTTCTAAATTCCCCAATTTTTAAGTTAGAAATCTCCAATTGAAGTTAGGGTTTTCTTCTATGTCATGGGTTCCGTTCAATATTGATATACTTGATTTTTTAATGAACTATTATGCATGGATTGATATAATTCCACGTTTTAAAGATGAATCCCCATGAACCCATGCTTAACCCATGTTTTCTAGATTTTCATGATTGGAAGTGGGTTTTGAACTATGAAAGGTGAATTATGGAAATATGCATGTTCTTATGAAATTGATGAAATGTGATATAAGTTGTTTTGAGAGTAAAGTATAAATGTTGTTATTGTTGATTGTTGTGAAAGGATTTCTCACATAATTACTCAATACATGAATGTGAAAGGTTTCCTCACATAAAAGATTCTGAGGTTGAAAGGTCTTCTCACCTAAAATGAATCAAAGTTAAGGAGTTATTCTAATGATGAGGCAAGAGGTGATTACCCATGTCCTCTAATGAAAAGACAAGAGGCGATTACCCATGTCACTTAAACATAAGATGAATATGATTGATGACTATTTCGTGGGAATTATGCTTCATACCGAGTAGAAAGTGATGATTACCCGTGTCCCATAAACTATGTACCATCATAGGTTTTCTTAGATAGGACATTAGCTAGTGGATCCACTTAAGTTAGAAGTTCATGGTTTTTACCTTGGCAAGTGAGGACACCTCTTTTCAGTGTGAGGTAGACACCAAATTCGATGTTATAGCTCACATGGTATCTATGTCGGTTAAGATAAATTTCCCACAACAATAATGATGAACTAAGGTTACTTCTAAAAGTATCGCACATGTGTTCAAAGATGATTTTACTTGTATTAACTATGATTATGCTTATACTTCTAATCTTTTATCTTATGTTTTAACTTGGTCTTTGCATGTCATGAAAATGTCCTTTTAGCATGATTTGGTAACTTTTATGCATTGTTATCATACTTGGTACATTATTGTACTAACGCATACTCTTGCCTACATTCTTCTAAAAATGTAGGGTCCGATGCTCCAATTCTGCATCCCCGTGGCTAGAGATCACTTTGGTAGTCTTGAGTAGTGGTTAGTCCTCATGTTTCGAGGATCAGACCTTTTATTGCTTTTCGTCTTTACTTTTCAGATGTTGTATGTGATATTAGGGTTACGTCCCGATTACTTTGATGTAATAGATGGCCTTGAGACTATGTAGACTTTCGATTCGTTTTGACAAAACTCTTTATGATATGAATTGTCTTTTAAAATCTCTTGATTTTCTATTATCTTGTTTATGTATGCTAAATGGCTTGTGTAGGGCCTCTCGGGGTCCTATACGCCATGTTACACCTAAGGTATACTTTGGGTCGTGACACCTCCTCATTCCCTTTTTCCTATGACATGATGCTTATGGGCAGTTTATCTCTAACTAGATTTCCTTTTCTAACCGGATTTTATTCCAAAGATGTGATCTTAAAGCTCAATTACACTAAGAGTACCATTAGTGGAAACTTTGCTTTCTAGTTGGGAAGTGTCTCTGTCCTTTTCACTTCTTATTACTCTTTTTGTTCACTTTTCTTACATTTCTAGTACTAACTAATTCATTCGGGCAAGACATCTTACGATGCCCATTCCTATGACCATTCCTTTAATACTTTTGGCTCTCAGGAGTCTCTTTGTATGATACTTGGCCAAAGTGTGACCTGTTTGCCTATAAGTAAGTATTGTGACGAAACAGTTGTTGCCCACCCGACACGATTGCATGAGGTTGTAATTCACCTAACATGGTCATCCGGTGTGAACAAGAATTGGGGAACGGATGTAGGCGAAATTCCCTCCAATGGATGAGATGTTTAGTCGAATCCCTTCTCCTTTGTGGGGTCCCGACCCCTACGAGTAAGCAGAAAAGGGAGGAGGAAATGGCCCTGGTGAACCGTCATAATTATTGAACAAGTGTAAGTTTTTCTACCCGAAAATATAGAGTACTAACCATACCGAGGGACAAGCCCTAAAGCGAAGGACGGGAACGAACGAAATCAATGTGTTCCAGTTTCTGGCCTTGCACTGACCATCTAATGGATCATGGATTAAATGACCACTACTTGAAAAAATTATGTCCAGCTCCCTCCCCCCCCCCCCCCATAAGGTACATCTCGCTCCTATGGGCCGCTATAATTATCCAAAAAGACACTTGAAACTGGAAGGATAAAAAAACCCATCGGTGGACTGCCGAGCTACAAATCCTACGACACATGAGCGAAATTCTCTAAAGAGCCAACGTCGTGGGTGGCCAAGAGGCCTACTAGGAGACTTGTGCATAAATTTTTGTGTATACAATATATGAGGTTATTATAACTATCCTAACCATATACATAGATTATACTATTATAGATAGCCACAATTTAATTACTTTAGTAATTTTATTTTTATTTCTAGTTTGCTTTCTATTTATGTTCTAGTTTATGTATGATTTTCTGTAGATTTCAATGCTTAGTACAATCATTTTTGTTTGTTGAAACTTAACAAAAGTTGAAAATGAAGGTGTTGACTTACTGGTTTAACAAGGATGGAAGTGATTAATTAACACTATTATAATTTTAGTCCTCTATTCTTGATAAACATTGATTCCGGTCCCTCTAACATTTAAACTATCATATTTAACTTTCAAGTAACTGAAATATGCATTTTTAATCCTTCAACATGATTTTGCAAATCTAATGATTGTTAATTAGTAAACCATATAGCTATTCATGTATTATTATAGATTGAATCATTGAATGGGATAGAAATGTCTCCTTTTCGGTGATTAATTTTCTTTTATATTTAATTACACGTGTTCTTCATGACATGTCAACTTATATGCATATTAACAAAAATTATCGAGAATTTCACTTGTCAAATTGCAAAAAAGAAAAAGACAAATATATAATACATAAGAATAACATCAAAGATATTTTTATGAAACGAAAATCAATATAATTCAAAGATAACATTATACATTTTTTAGAACTAAAAGTAAAACGGAAGAATATTTGAGGGATTGCAATTCTTGGTAGATTGAATAGATGTACATGACAAAGACATAACAATATTATATAATAATAATGAGAATAATTGATGTCAAATTCCTACTACACCAAACACAATAATGATTGTGTTTAGTACGAAGAAAAATGTTTGATTGTGTTTAGTACGAAGAAAAATGTTTTCTTTCTAGAAAAATATTTTTTGAAAAATAAATGATTTTTTACTTATTTTTTAATGTTTAATAAGTAAATAAAAAAATTATTTTAAAAATAGTTATATGTAAATTAGCCAAAAATTATGAGGGTGGAATGGGATGGAGAGTGGGGGTTCAGGGGTTGAATGATCAAAAGAGGGGGTTGGGGTTGGGGTTGGGACATTGAATGGATAGGGAGCGAAGACAATAAACTTGAAAATTATTTATGAAATTTGTTTTTTCTATATTTTATTTTATTTTCATTTTCAAGGCGTCCTCTTTTCTAGAAAAAAAAAATCAAAATATTTTGACGAATTAAACATAAAAAACATTATAAACTAAACACACTCTACGTTAGGCTGGACGTATGGTTCTTCAATTCGATTAATTTATTAAATTTTCGATTTGATTCTTCGATTTTAAAAAAGTGTACACCAAATATCAAACCAAATCAATTTGGGTCAATTCAAATTTTTTTCAACTTCAATTTAATTTGATTCGATATTTCTAAAACATTTTTTTTATGCAAATGAGGACCAAATTATCACAATATAAAAATAAACTTAAAAAGCATTTGGCAACACAAGGCATCAATAAACATTTAGAAGTAACACCAACAAAGATTGTGGTGGAGTGGTAAATACTCATTCATTCTTAACTATGTTGGGAATACAAAATTGCCTCCAACCTAAAACTTCTCGGTGCAAACTCAAATTTAATCGTACTCCAATATAGTACTGGACATCCAATAAAATATCAAAATAATAAAAATATTTAGAAGCAACCAACACTAGCACCACAAATAATTAATACATTTATCAGCATTACTTGGTGATAAACTCTCAAGTAATGAAAACTTATGAATTCAGCAGCTACAATTGAAATGATCGACCTTCCTAGTAAGGAAAAAAAACTTCTAAATAAAATATGAGTGAGTTTGAGTCTTAAAATGTTTCGGGTTAAACTATGAGTTGTAATACTTATTATTTTAAAATACTTTTAATGAAAGTTTAGATCTTCCATGTATTGAATCTGTAAATTTTGGGTCGTGGGTCATTCATGTGGACCGATTTGATCTGACTCAACCCGATCCGAAGTTGTTGTCTGTAAAATGGATAAGTGCTAATTTAAAATAGGGGTGAAAACAATTATATAGTAGCTGCTCCAACGTAATAAACTCCTTCTTTAAATATATGCTTTACTCTCTTCAAAAAAGAGATTGAAAAACAAAACAAAACAGAAACCTCAACAAAAAGGTGGCATCTTCTTATAAGAAAAAGGCATCCAACAAAAGGGGCATTTAGTTTGTGAAGCACTATCTTTGTTTTCTAATGATACAAAGAAGGATCTGGAGCAAGTCATTCAGTTCGTGAAATTTGTTCCGCTGCAACAATCAAAGGTACACAAATCTTGTTGGAAAATATAATATCAAAATAATAATATAGGAATTAGGATAAATACTACTACAATAATATTCGTAAGTAATATATATATATATATATATATATATATATATATATAAAAGTGGGAAGCCTCTTAATTGCAAAGTTTTTTTTTTTTGTTTTTTAATTTAAAGTTGGGCATGGCCATTTATTATAAGAAAAATTGGCACTGGGTTCATAAGGAACCAAGCCCAAGTCTGAAAAGAGTAACAGCAACAATAAAATTAAGTTAGAAAACAGTAAAAGAATAAAGACAGGATCCGATAAACATTCAACTGCTCAAACTTCATCAACAGTCATTTCCTCCATTCCAGATCCGACAATGAAGCTCTGGAAGGTCTTCTTCTTCCTAGCGACTGAGAAACATCAAGGAGTTTGAGGGATATCCACTTGGGCACTTAATAAATCTCACAAATGCCATGGATCCATCCTCATTGAAGACTTCTTCAACTCCATGTGTACTTTCGTCGCAGTTCCAAAGGTGAGGCCTCTGATTCAGCTCGAAGAACAAATTCCGGTTTGAATGATGAGCGTTAACTTATTTTCATGTCTTATGCAGGTTGAATCCCAAAGAATTAATACCACTGCCTCAAAACATGGCAATGTGTGTAACGCTCCCCATTCTAGCTCGCTCTTTTAGGTACGCCTTGTTCAACTAATTCTCCAGTCGAGTTGCTGTAGAACTATCCCCGCTGCCCACTGACCTTCATTCTTGATGTGCAATTTTTACAGTATTTTGTGAAGGCAATTCGTTGACCCTTTTGCTAGTCTCTGTGACTTGTATCAGTGTTGTTATTTTGCCCCTTTTTTGTCCTAAAATTGGGTGTGCTTGCTTTGTCCATTTTCATTATAGTTTTCGCTTGTATTGGTAATTCCTGGAAATTGTTGAATTGAATCAGCTGTGGACCTGCAACATTAGCAACTACGTTAGATAAAAAATCAGCTAGCTTGTTCCCTTCCCTATAGGTATGCACCACAGTCGCATCTATAAACTTCAAATCCCTCTTCAAAGCCCTCATCTCTCCTGAAATATTCCTGGGACTTCCCATATACCATCCAAGATCTTCTTAATGATCAACGAGTCAGTTTCCATGATAAGGGGAATATAATGGTGATTTAAGCAATAGGTGAGACCCTCTTTAAATGCTTGAACTTCTGCCTCTAAGGCAGTACAAATGTCCAACTTCCTTGCTTGTGCTACAACCAGTTCTCCCCTGTCATTCCTCACACAAAAGGCTGTGGTGCTGATATTCAAATTATCTTTAGAGGATCCATCGGCATTACATTTGTAGACACCCATTCCAGGACGTGTCCACCTTACAATTATACTGTGAATCAGAGGTGTATAGGCTTCAAGAAACTGCACTATAAGTGGCCAGAAATCAGGCATATTACAAGCCATGGATATTTGTACTTAGCCATTAAAATTAAGTTTCTGTTAACCTCCATTATCATAGATTGTTGAGACATCTTTCCTCCATGCTTAAGCACATTTCTCCTTTTCCAAAGCTGCCAAATAATAAATGCAGGAACTGCTTTGTACAATGATCTTAACTTAGGCACATATTCCCATTCCCACCATTTATATATTGTTTGTTTTAATTGAACAAATGGGCCATGTAACCCTGCTGCTCCTGCAAACCATTTCCAAAGGAAATTAGCATCTGGGCAGGAGGAAAAAAGGTGGTTAAAAGTTTCTTGGGCATTAAGCTCACAACACCAACAAATCATTGAATCAATGATTCTATTTTTTGTAAGGACCTCCCCAATAGGTATTCTCTGCAACCAAACTCTCCACAACAGAAAAGAAACTTTGAATGGTATCCCCTTCTCCCAAATGTTCAAAATGCCTTCCTGAGGGTCTTTTCTATTTCTTAAAATTTCCCAAGCTGATCCAACAGTAAACCTCCCTTTAGAGTTAGGCATCCACCATGGCATATCTCTTTCTTCTGTTACTAGGTAATTACCCAGTATCTGCAGAACCTTATGACAGACTTCTTCATTAAACAACCTCTTTAACAAGTCAATATTCCATATTCCATCTTCCATTAAGGGTAATTTGATTCACCTCCTCCAAGTTATCATCCAGATCACTACTGATGGGTAGAATATAATACAGGGCACCCAATTGGGTCCAATTGTCATACCATAAGCTTGACTGACCACATCTAAGTTCCCACCAGATCTCTTGATCAATCCCATCCCTGGCCTGCAGCATTCTCTTCCAGACTTGTGATCCACCCCTCCATTCAACAGTTTGAGGTCTATGCTTCTTGCAATATTTGTTCCACATGAATTTAGACCACAAGGAGTTCTGAGTTCTAAAATTCCACCACAACTTAGCAAATAAAGCTTTAGAAACATCAAATAAGGACCTAAAACCAAGACCTCCTTCCTCCTTTGGCAAACAAATATCTCCCCAGGTAACCCAATGTTTTGCCCTCCCTTCCTCTTTGCAATTCGATAAGAATTTTGCAAACATTCTATATATTTCATTAATTACACATATAGGATGGACAATAACAGAAAGAAGATAAATAGGCATACTCTGTAATGCATGAGAAATCAAAACATCTTTACCCCCAAAAGATAATAGCTTTCCTTTCCACAGTTGCAGTCTGTTCTGAATTTTCTTTATCAACTCTTTAAAGTGTATCTTTTTCTGTTCTGCATGACCAATAGGGCAACCCAAGTAAATTAAAGGGAGCTTAATCTTAGTCAAACCTGTAGCCTCCTCCACCACATGGGTATGTGTTTGTGCAGCCTTGCTATACATATAAAATAGACTTTTGTCCCTATTAATCTTTTGCCATACTCTTTCAATATTCCCATAATCAAAAGTAAAGATTATTTCTCAGCTGCTGCAAAAATAATGGTATCATCTGCATAAGCAAGATGATTTAGGTTTTCACTCCACTTAGGCATTCCATATCCCCTGAACTCAGCATGGTAAAATAGCCGATTTAAGGCTCTAGAAAGTACTTCAGCAGCTAATATGAATAAAGCAGGTGATAGAGGATCCCCTTGTTTAACTCCTCTAGTGGAATGAAAAAACCCATGAGATTTCCCATTAATAAGAATAGAATACCAATTATTTGCAATAAGCCTCCATATCAAATCCACGACATTAGTATCAAAGCCCATCTGTTCTAATACCTTTATCAGAAACCTCCAACTAACTCTGTCATAAGACTTTGTCATGTCCAACTTAATCACAACATTAGCAGGTTTTCCTCTCTTTCCAATATCGGCAATGATCTCTTGAGCAAGGAGAACATTCTCAGAAATGCTCCTGCCTTTCACAAATCCAGATTGATTTCGAGAAATCAGTCTTGGAAGAATGCCTTCTAATCTATCATGTAAAGTTCTTGAGATCACCTTATTAATGAAGTTGCTCAAACTGATTGGCCTCAAGTCAGAAAAGGTTTGGATCTGATCCTTTTTGGGGATTAAAACCAAATTAGTATGAGTGATGGATTTGGGCAGGGTATTACCCCTAAAAAAAGCTTGTACCACAACAATTAAATCATCTCCAATAACATTCCAACAGGATTGATAGAAGTATCCTGTGAATCCATCAGGGCCACAAGTACTATCTCCATTCAATTCAAACACCACTTTTTTTGTCTCTTCAGCATTCGGGATGGCAGCTAATAAATCGTTATCTGCAGCATTGACCTGGGGTTGAATGTGATGCAATAGAGAGAAGTCAGAATCAGTTCCATTGTCTGCAAACTGATTCTGCAAAAAAATTCAAGGCCTCATTAACAATATCTTCCTCAGTTTCAGTCCATCTCCCATCCTCTTTGAGGATCCTTTTTAAAGCTAACCTCTTCCTTCTTCCCCTCACTAAACAATGAAAAAACTTAGTATTCATGTCTCCCTCTGAGAACCACTGAACACTAGCCTTTTGCCTCCAGAATTCCTCCTCATAATGAAGATATTTTCTATACTCAGCTTGTGCTGACTGAAGTACAGATCGATTAGCTGTAGTAGGATTCAGTTCAAAAAGGTCTTCCTTCATCTTCAAGATTTCCTCCCTAATCAGCAGTTGCGTGAATATGTCCCCAAACACCTCTCTACTCCATTTTACAAGAGCCAGCTTAGTCTTCTTTTGTCTCAACTTCCATTGAACCAAGATATCGGTAGGATAGTCAACATTCCAGTTATCCTTCACCACTTCTATAAAGTCATTCCTACTGGTCCAGAATTTAAGAAATCTGAATGGTTTCAAGAAATTTTGAGCAATTCCAGTACAAGTGAGAAGTAACGGGGCATGGTCAGAGCCAGCCCTAGCCTGGTGTTGTATGTCCAAATTTCCAACCAGTTCTTGGAAGGCATGATTTGAAACAATCCTGTCTAGTCTTTTGAAAATATACTCTTCATCAGATCTCCCATTCCACCAAGTAAAAGGACTCCCAGTAAAACTTATATCATATAATTCACAAGAGTTAATACAACAGGCAAAGTCTTCATATTCCTGTGGAAGTACAGGTAGTCCTCCAATCTTCTCTTCATCACTTAGGATAACATTGAAATCACCTCCAACGAGCCATGGCATAGAAAAATTGTTATTAATGACATATAATGATTCCCATAATTCTAACCTTTCCACAGCATTGCATTTTGCATATAACTGTTGTAATAAATTGTTTTCCATCTTCCAATGTCAGTTGCAATGTAATTTGTTGATCAGTATCCAAAATCACCCCTACCTGAGTATGTTCCTTTACAAAGACCCAGATCTTGCCATTAGCATTGTAATTAACATAGTTCATCCCCAGTCTCCTCTTGAAGTTTTGAATTTGACTGGTGTCTTGAAAAGGCTCCATTAGGGCAATTAGAAAAAACTTGTTGATGTCTGTGGAGCATTTGAACTTTATGAAAGGCATTTTGAGTTCTCACGGACCTAATATTCCAAAATAGAGCTTTAATTATTTAGAAGATGCCTTCCCCACTCTTTTGGCTTGTATCCTTGTAGGTTTAAGATCTGCCTCCCTCTTACCTTTACATTTTTTAGATTTAGACACAACTCGATGAGATAATCCAACCACCCTAAGAACCTCTTCTTCCTTCATATCACTTTCAGCTTCTTCTTTATCTTCTTGAAATGATGTGTCATCATTTCCTTCTTGATATGTTTTGTGCATCTCCTCTTGTAACTGATGTGAGACCAGTGCATGTAACCTCTCCATGGGAGGAGATTTTGGTCCTCTATTACGTTTGTTAACCATTGCTGTTGATTCTTTATTTGTATTAGTTAACAAAGGTTGTTTTGCAGCACTATCAGGTGGGTATTGTCCTCCAAGCATTTCTCCAGCAACCATTTGAAGTGTACTTTGATACTCAGCAACTACCAGTTCATTCTGGAGGAGAAGATCATTTTCTTCATCCTTACTTTCAGGCTCCACTAGAGATGAATCACCTTCCAAATCTTGCTTGCTCACTTCTTCAAATCCTGTGTGACTATTCAATTCCTCTTCTTCCTCATAATCAGTACCAGGTATGTCCAGATCAACCTTCCCTCTTACAATTGATTCCTCTGATTGTTGTTGTAGGTGGCTGTCTCTCATCTCATTGATGTGGCTTTCATTACCTTGTGTGTTATTTTCACCCATTTCTTCTTGCATCTCCATCTAATTCTCTATTTCTTCCTTGTACACAGGTGCTGCAACTATTCTGCCTTGAGCCATTGTAGCTACATCCTCCACATGTTGTTGAGGGCATTCATTTATCTCATTGTTGGAGTTACCCACCCCTACTACCTTTGTTAGTTTGATACTGATGTTTTTCCGTATGTTGTTATTCCATGTTTCTTCATTTTTCTTCCCAATGTTTTGATTGAATGTTTGTGAGATCCATTCCTTTGTAGAGGAGTATTGTTGAACCCCTTTCTCTGTGGATGCTTGCCTAATACTTTGTATCCTTTCGTCCTCAGTCATCATGTTCTTGGTTATCTTCCTCTGTCCCCTCTCCTCCTTGTCCTCCCATTATATTCTCATCGACTAGGGATGCAAAGGCATTGTCCGTGATAATCCCTGTGGCATCAGCTACATGATGAGTCTGAGAGCATTCGGCAATGTGACCATCTTTGGTAAATCTCCTGTTGGTAGGGTTCCAAAAGCTTCGAACCACCCTTTGCCTCCTTGTTGTGTCAGGATTGGGGTTTTGTGCAGTTTGTCCATCAGTATTGATAACATGATTTTCAGTGTCTGCCTCTTTCTTTAGTTCTGGGTGTAATACTCTTCACTCTTCCTCTGCATGTCCCTGAACTTTACACTGCATGCAATACTTTAGCAAACATATCATATTGTACTTTCACATGTTCCAGCCGAGACTCCTTTGTGTGCTCATTGATAATATCCATCTCCACATACTCAGGAAAACTGGACAACAGATCAACTTGTATGTTGATCCTAGCACAACTAGGTCTAGTCTTATTGATCGTGGCTTGGTCAAGCTGAAGGGGCTTTCCAATCGCTGATGCAATAGAAAATAGTGCTTCTTTCACAAAATACGTTGGCTTAAGACCAGGGAAGGAGATCCATGCCATGGCTTGAGTCGTTTCCTCATCCCCCTAAACTTAGCATCATAGATTAGAGGTTTCATAAAGTAAGAGTATCCGTCCCTAGCCAACAAATAGTAGATGCCTTTCGACATAACATTTATAAAATCTTCTTGTTGATCAAGGCGAATAAGAATATGTCTATTTCTTAATAGTCCAATCTTGCAGTCCCCTTTGATATTGCATTGTCTAGGAATTAATGATCTTAGTTCCTCAAGTGTGGGCCATCCATATGAGAATTTTCCAACCACTGCAAATTGTAGGTTCTCTATAGTGTTCATGCGATTCACTTCCTCTTCAGTCCACACTATTCTTGGTATCCCATTGGTATAGGACGGTGATTTAATTGGAATAGGCTCCACTCCCACAAAGCACATTAGCATATTTAGCTACATTCGTACTACGATCTTGAATATCTGAAGGTACTCTGATTGGATTTAATGGAGGGAAATTGCAGTCTTGTAACAAATTCAACTGGTCAGCCCCAAGAGCAGGCTGACCAGTGGCCGGAATGGCCATGGTATTGAGGACAGTGATGTTTAGACGGTGGCGTCGTCGTCATCTAGGTCGGACATAATTTTAACTTCCTCTCCGTGCAAAGTTGGATTATCATTTTGTCCCTATATTAAATCAAAATGTTATAGAATATTTAATTAGTTATAAAATATTAAATACTATGTTAAATTTGTTAGTGACTTTTGAAGTCCAAATCAGATATTTTGATTCAACATCAAGTACAGTATACGAGGCATCCTTTGAAGATGTGACTATTAATATTATTTTTAAATTAACTCCAAAAAAGATATATCAATTAGTAGTCTCATTTACATCAACACAATAGAAAAACTGATATTGGAGGAATGAAGAGGTAGAAGTTACATATGGGGATAAAGGAAGTGGAAAGGTCGGATCAATTTTGTGGCTTTATAGTCTTCTATTGTGGAAAACTCAAATTCGTTTTGATTAGTTTTCAATGACATTTCAAGATTTTCACTTTGTTATTTTAGATTTTGTTGCACTTGATTATTGGATGTGTTCCAAAGTCAAACGAATACTATTGCATATGGAACCTAACTAGCTCATCCATTATATATGAATTTTATATAGTACTGGTACGTTTTTCTTCATTATAATTTAAATTTTTTCATCTAGATAAGTTAAGGAGTATTTATTTTACTTCATTTTTGTCTTTTCTTTGGTATTATTATGTGGGTATTGCAGGAAGCATTAGTTGTTTGGTGAGAGTGAACATTTCATATTTTAAATTTTTTCTTGCTAGATTTTAAAAAGTCTAGCATATCATTAGTTTTTAAGACAACAAATATTCTTTATATGTTATGCATTCACTTAGAGGTCATGGAATTGGAGTATCACAGTTACACGCGCGAAGCGCGTACCCAGAAACTAGTGTGTGTGTGTGTGTATATATATATATATATATATAATACTTGAATTGTGCTAGGCACTGTCCTAAGAAACTATTTCAGCGGTGTGAAATGTTTTCTCAGGATTAAACAAACCTTCTCTAATTAATTAGAGGACACATGAATCAATAAAATATAAATACTACAAAATAAGCAAATTGGAAGAGGATATTTAGAAATTTGCTAAGTTTTACTACTTCACTTGATTGTTTGTCTCAAGACTACACCAACTTATATATAGGAGAGTTTAGGCCTTGAAGCTTGGAAAGTATAAAAAAATTACTTGGAGATAAGACTGCGCAACGGACCGGACCGGAATCACCAGATCAGAACGAACCGGTACCGGACTGGAACGAGACGGTTTGTTGATTGGTACCGGGATGAACCGGACCGGAATTATCGGGATGGATACTCGGTTCCGTCCCGTCCCACTATATACCGGGATGGAACCGGAACGGACCGGAATGGAACGGGATGGGATAAACGGGACGACACATCTATCTATTTCAAAAAATGATTAAAAAAATTTAGTTATTTTGATTTTTTGAATTACGAAAATATGAATTTTTTTTTATTTTTCTAAGTTTAAACTTTAAATTAATAGTTTTGAAATTTATAATGTAATTTTACTTGAGTTTATTTTAAAGATTTTTTTTTTTTAACTTTTACTTATTAAGTTTACAAGTTAAGTTTAATAAAGTTTTTTAGCTTAGTTTTCAAATTTCAAGATTTGAATCTTTTGAAATTTATAAGTTATTACTTATTAATATGTTATAAGTTATAACTTATAAGTTATATTTATAACTTGTAATGTAAATAACTTAAGTTTGTAATTTTAAAAAAATAAATAAAAATAAGGATAAAACAATGACACATGACAAATTTAAGAAATATCAATCCAATTTATTTAAAATTTTAAATTTGTATTACAAATTACAATTACAATTTACAACTATTAGTAGAGTGCATACTTTCTGTGACCACCTTCTAGGAAGGGTTCTGTTTCAACTAAGCCTCAAATGTAATACTAATAGTTGTATAGTCCCGTAAAGCCTTTCTCTAACTCAGCTACAGATTGACCGTAATCAACTACTGGTCTTGGTAAAGCTCGTTGACGATCTTGAAGTTCCATGCCATCGTCACTACCACATCCAATGGCTGAATCTATGAAAAGTTCATATTGACTATCTAATTTTGGAAGTCCTTGATTTCTACGCTCAGCATTTATCCAATCTCTAAAAACCACCGATATCTCCAAACTGTCTTCTGCTAACGAATATCTGTGGTCTCCAATTTGAAATTTTGCCGCATTGAAAGCTGCCTCTGAAGCTACTGATGATCCTTGAATTGCAAGCACATCCTTCACCATCCTACTAAATTTTGGAAATTGAGTTCCACGAGCCCTCTACCAGTTCAGTAGTTGTGGTATACCTTCCTCGTTTGTAATATTATCTAAACCCTGTTCAAGATATTTAACAAATTCACATTTATTAGAAGACTTAAGACCAAGTTTATGTTTCACTCTACCATGGGCACCTACTCGAGGCATAGACATTTGAGGATTTTCAATATTATCTAAGGAACAATATTTATCATACATTTCTTTAGCAAGTAATTTTATACTATTTTGACATGTTACCAAATCAGGTTGTTCTTCTGGTTTAATATCTAAATTTTGATAAATGCATTCAACTAAAGCTTTTGCACCATATTCTTTATATTCAGGATTGAAAAGAATTGCAGTTAAATAAATTTGAGGGATAGAAAAAAAGTATTTCTTAAATTTTGTAATCATAACTTCAATAGCACTAGTAAATAATTCATTTGTTTTATATTCAGAAAAGAGAGATGAAATCTCACATATATGTATTAAAATTTCGGAAATAGTAGGATAATACATTCCAGAAAAAATTTTAGTAGCATCATAAAATGATTTCAAAAATATTCTAAGTTCATTTACTTCATTCCAATCACTATCATTAAGTTTTAATTCAGGATAAGCATTATGAATATTAAATTGCATAGTAATAGGTTTCCTATATGTATAAGCAACTTCAAGCATATCATAAAAGAAATTCCATCTAGTTTTTACATGTTTCGGAACTTTTCTAAACGGAAGTTTACATGCATTACAAAGCTCTTTAAATTGATTAATTCTACTACTACTATGCATATGAAAAATATAAAAACAAGCATTATCAACTTTATCACAACTATTTTCAAATAATTTCACATTGTCACTAACAACCAAATTTAATACATGCGCAACACATCTAACATGAAAAACATATTTACTAATAGGACAAATTCTAGGTTCTAGCATATTAATCACATTTAAATTAGCAGAAGCATTATCTAAAGTAATACTAATGACTTTATCACAAAGACCAAAAAAATCTAAAATTTCCAACACAGTAGTAGCAACATACATTCCAGTTTTTTTCTATTGACAAATTTTATAATCGATAATTTTTTTTTGTAAATTCCAATTATAATCAATCCAATGCGCAGTAACTATTAAATAATCAAAATCATTAGGACTACGACCCATATCAGTGGTAATAGCAACTCTACAATCCATTATTTCAAAATAGGCATGCAAAAATTGACAATGTTTTTCTTGAAATTCAAAAATATCTCTTTTTACCATGCTTCTTGATAAACCTTTAAAACTAGGATTATATGTATCACGAATATATGCAATAAAACTCGGATGTTCTCCAAAACTAAAAGGTAAACCACAAACAACAATCATTTTTGCAAAATTTTCACGATCACGATTCTTATTATAGGTTCGATGTGTAAGAGGACCACTTGGGTTCGAAGTATTTAATTCACCTTGAACCATATTTGACCCTTTAGCCGATGCTTCAATGCTAGAATCTTCACAAACATTAAGAGAAGATAAATATGCAAACCACTCTTTACTATGTTTTTGCATCAAATGCTTTTTTAATCCCCTCATTGAACCTTCACTCCCACCAGATGTATATTTAAAATGTTGTTTACAAAGATTACATATATTAAAAGTTTTTTCTTCTTTCAAGTAACAAAATTTCCACACATTTGATTTTAAAGTACGTTGTACCTTGGTCTTACCTCTAGTTGGAACAATAGGGGGACGACTAGTTTCAACCGGAGGATTGTCCTCCTGAGGTGGAACTTCAGTACTATTGAGGTCGGGACTAGTCGGTGCATCATCTAAATCTTCTTCGTTAATTTCTACTTCTTCATTTTCTTGATAATTACCATAATGTCTTTCATAAACCTCTTCGGGAATTATAGGAGTATCCGAATTAATTTCTATATGACCAGGACGAGAAAAACTAGTTTCATTCACATGAGTAAATTCATTAGTATTCATTCTAACAATAGGAAATTTAGATTTAGAAGAACTAGAACCGCTCTTATTTTTTGTAAACATATTTTTTACTCCGTGTACAATACCTTTTTTACCTCCACTTTTTTTAGAAGACTTCATGATATAAAATTATAAATTATAAAATACGAAATTTAACAAAAACAAATAAAATATAACAAGAACAACTTATAAATAATAAATACAAAAAATAAATATAAGATTAGAGTGTGGAACGAAGTTACCAAACGTTTGTATAAATAGCAAATGATTATAACCGAAAATTTCAATTGATGTCGAAATTGAAATTTGGAACTTGAATATTGAAAGTCTGAAACTTTGAGAAAGATTGAGAATTGAGAGAAATTGATGATTGCTAATTGTTAAATATTATAAATATGTGAATTGTAATTGAAAATATAAAGAGAGGGAGTATATATAGTTTTTAGAAATTGTGAATTTGTGATTATGTGTTAGGATTTAGGAATTGGAAATTTAGAGCCGTTGAATTATTTCCGTTGGGGACTTGGGGTCTTGGGGCAGGGGGCAGGGGCAGGGGGCGGCAGCAGCTTTTCAGAAAAGCTGCTACTTGGGCTTGGGAGTTGGGAAAGGCTCAAAGGCCTAAGGCTATCGTTGTATTGTTTCAAGAAATTTCAAGTTTTAACTTTCATTGTAGACTTGTAGTCATTTTGAATTTTGAATATAGGAGATTTGAAAAACAAAGTAGATTATTTTTTTTTTAATTTTTTTTATATATAAATTATAATATAAAATATAAATTATTTAATAAAAATTAATTAATCGGAACCGGACCGGACTGGACCGAAACCGGAATAAACCGGGATAAACCGGTACCGGGACACCGGTATCAAATCATGATACCGTTCCGTCCCGTGTACCGGTTCACGGTGTTCCGTTCCGTTTCAAAGACTATCGGACTGGACCGAACCGGAATGGTACCGAAACGATACCAGTCCAACTCGGTCCGGTGCCCAGCCTTACTTGGAGACAAAGGAAATTAATACTTGGAAGCAAAGAAAATTAATACTTGGTGATTAAGTTTATGACATATGCACATTAATCATCAATATTTTGGTATAATATTTATTGGATATTTTAAATTGATTTGAGACATATTAGTTTATGACATAAACACTTATGTCATAAACTAATATGTCTCAAATTAATTTAAATATCCAACAAATCTTGTACTAAAATATTGTTTAAATCTATAAATGGTATCAGAGCATGGTTAGATTGCTTTGTTTGTTTTTTTTTTGCATAATTTTATGTTCGAAACTATCAATTAATATGAAATTTGTTGTGTTTCGCATTCAAAGAAATTTTTTTTGTCATTCCTTCATGCCAAATATCATAATTGTGTTCATCCTTTTGTTTTTTTTTTTTTTTTAATCAGATCTGTGGAAATAACTGATTCATGAAATATATATTTTTTTAAATCAAATAGAAGGGCAAGATAAATGGAATAATCGGGGTCTTGTACGTTGTTTTTTTGAAATGATGTATTGATGGAGAGAAGAAGTGGGTTTTGTTATTGATTTGTACGTTTTTTGTTCATTTTTTAAAAGAAAATGCAGTAATTTTGCTATGTGTACTATTATACTTTATTAAAGGAGAAAAAAAAATTATCGTTAAATGAAGTACTAGTCCTATATATACTACTTTTCTTTATTAAAGAAGGATGAATTTTTGTTTTCTTTTGTGGGAATGATTTTTAGCTGTAGGAGCTGCATAAGAAACATCAAATGACTGTCTCTCCTCTCTCAAAGCAAGCGAGCTTCAAGCTTGGAAGATCAAGAGAAGCGAGAACGAAAACTCCTAGAGCTGTTGGAGAATAGCAAAAGGAAAGGCTTGCCTAGATCTCGTATTCCATCTGTCATAGACGCTTTCTTTCTTTTTACTACGCAAGCAATTTTTTGGTAAACGTGATTTTGTTTCTTTTTATAAAAGAAAGAGAAAAGACATAAAGTGACATCTGAATTTGTCCCAAATTTTCAAAAAGATACCTTATCTATGAGGGTGTTCTATTACCAACTAAATAATCTTGGACTGATATTACACACTCTCTCAAAGAGAGTGAACAACGTAAAATAACTAATATAATTTTATTTTTACAAGTATTTTATTATAAATATAATTTCTTATTTTTCTTATTATTTTAACTTTTTCCTTTTTATTTTTTTCTCTTTCTTTCTTATTTCTTCTTCAAAATTCATTGTCATATCCATTGAAGCTTCTCACTTTCAATGTCACCATTTTTACCACAACTTCACCTTCCTTTTTTACTACTATTACTTTTACTCTCTTTAATTTTAAAATTTTATCTAAATATTTTCTTACATTTCGAACATTTTGATAAACCCATTAGATTTCAAGATGAATAGGAAGTATAAAATAGTTTTTTTTATCCCATTTCAATTAAGTTCTTTCAAATTTTAGGGAATTCATTGATTCTTTTAAAATTATCATTTCTAATTTTGAAGTTCTATGAAAAGGAGTAATTGATGATACCTTCAAAATATTAAATTTTCTTAGAAAAATAATTAGTTTTGTTATCAATAATTCAATAAAGTCTAGAAAATAGTATGAGTTCTTTTTTATCAAAAAATTATTGAAATAAAGAATTTAACTGGAGAAGAAGAAGAAAAAGAAAAGAAAAAAAAAATGGGAGAGGGGTTCAACTTGACGTGGGGGTGGGGTGAGGGTGGGAGGTGAATAAAAAGAAAGAAAATTGAGGGATGGATCACTTGAAAGTGGGGCGGGGGGGTGTGGAAGATGAAGTGGAATTTAAGATGAAATCAAAATTAAAATAAGTCAAAAAGGAAGAGATAGATAGATAAAGAAAAAACTTAAAATAAAAAAATTACATTTTTAATTAAATTAACACGTGTCAAGTAATGATTGGTGTGTGAACACACTTGCTTCTTAAAATCTGGGGTTGATCATAAAATGATATTATAATATCCGTTCAAAATTATTTAGTGGGGTAATAGAACAGTTGCAAAGTTAAAATATCTTTTTGAAAATTCGGGATAACATCAGTGGTGACTTTATGTCTTTTCTTTAAAAAGAAATCTATATTTTCTCATTGATTCCTTTTATGGAACAACATGTACAAATGTTTGCCTAAGTGAATATAATTTTTTTTTGTTCACTTCTTAATTATTAAAAAAAACTTCCTTGAAAAACATGTAGAGATTTTTCTTTTACTGAACCTTTTTTATATATATATAATTTTTTTGTTTTGTTGGATAACATTGGAAGAGTAATAAAAAAAAGAGGGGGGGGGGGGAGGATTTTTTTTTATGTAGTATTGTAAGTTATCATGTGCTTTTATTATTTGTCACTTTTAAGGAAAATGTGGGATAAAATGATATGACGTCAACTTTTTAAGGGAATTGAGTAGTAACACTAGCATGTGGTGGTCTTCCATTCTTTAAAGAAATTTAAAGACTACTATTTTTTATTTTCAAGACATGTGAAAATTATATAAATAAAGGTATTATTTTGAATATAATCAAAAAAAATTTTTGAGTTTTGGACTCTAATATTTATTTATTTTTAACAGTCATATGTTGATATTTGAGTATATATATTATGGTTTATATAAATAATTTATTTGGTCTTGAAAAAAATCGTTTAGTCTTTATGTTCCTTAACCAGTTTCTTGTCTTCTACGAGAAATTTGTGATACATTGTCGCATTAAATGGTATTAACCATATTTCCATTTTTGTTCTCATTTCAGATATGGTTGAATGGAAACATGCTCAAATTACTCCAAGTGGGAGTTCTCAAAGTCGAGTAAAGGGACAAGGTAGAAGAGCAAGTCGCCATAGGACATGTTTTCGATGGCGTGAAATTATACGGATTGGTGTCCTAAGGGCGACACAAAATCTGTTAAGGAATCAAAGAGCCATTCGAAGAGAAAGAGAGAAGAAATTTAAAGACTTTGAGTTTTTAAAGATGCCCCCTAATATTGCAGCACGTGATTTTGTTCAACTTTTTGAAATAAAATAGGCTAAACTGACTGATTATAAGGAAATTTAAGATTGGAGAGCCTTAGCTTATTTAACAGATGCTATTCGTGAACCTTGGGGTAATAAATTGACTGATGTTTATCATGATATTTGGCCCAGTCAACCTTTTAGGGTGTATATTTGTTGCCTTGAAGACTTGTTGAAGGATTTTAGTCTTTAAAAAAATCTAGTAATTTGTTATTGCTTATTTGTTTTTCAATATATGAATTATGTAGTTTGTTTTTTCTTAATTTAAGTTATTAGACTTAAAAAATTCTTGTTATTAAAGTTTTCAATATATACTAGTGTACATATTAAGAAATTAGTTATAAATTTTGGTTAAATATTTAGTTTGTAGATGATTGGATGCTTATGTGTCTTTTCAATTTTACATTAAATATGGAACCTTTATGAGAATTGATTTGCTTGAATGTGTATGTCACATACATAATTTATTAGAAATTCTTGCCTTATTATTATTCATAACAGACATGGCGTCAAAAAGTATAATTGCTGACTTAAACAAAGGTGAAAATTTAACGGTGACAATTACGACATCTGGAGTCGTAAAATATGGTATGTACTAGAAGAGAAAAATAATATGGAAGGCATAAATCATGTTTTGAATCAACCAAAAGAGGGTAAATCTGCACAACACAGAAGGGATATTGAAGCTTACAAAGTTTGGAAAGAAGCTAATTCCACTGCACGTGGAATAATAGTAGTTTTGTGGTTGATGACCTCATACATGAATGTAAGGAATTTCCTACTACTCATGCTATGTGGGCACATCTGCGAGGAACGTATGGGGTTATATCTGTAACCCGCCTCCAATAGTTGACTATCAAATTTGACACTTACATGAAGCGTCATGATCAAAATATCAAACAACACCTTAGGGTGATGTCAAACATAATAGCTCAACTCATGAGTGTTGGCTATGTTCTTTCAGATAAGCAACAAGTTCAAGCAGTGATTCGACCTCTTCTCAATAATTGAGAATATTTGAAGGTTAACTTGACCCATAATGATAACATCAAAACTTTTTATAATGTTGCCCTCCATGTTGAACTTGAAGATGAGTGCCTTGGTGCTGCTAAAACTGTTTCTAATGCTTGTGGCAGAGTCAAGTGGTAAAAAATCTCCAGGATCCAAGCGCAAGAAAAATTGGAAAAGAAATAAAAAACACAAAGAGACTAGAGAAGGACCCTCTAAGAAAAAGAAGAGGTCAAATTCCAAGAAAGGAAAACGATTTTTCAAGAAGTGAGACAAGAGAAAAATGAAGCGCTACAGTTGCCAAGTGCTGGAGAATTTTGCTCGTGAATGTACTGAGCCAAAAAAGATAGTATTTCTAAACACATCTTTAAATGCTACATATGTTTCTAGCACTTCTTTATTAACTGAATTTTATCCTATGTGGATTGTAGACTCAGGATCCACCGACCACATGAGTCAAGATCGAAAAGTGTTTTTGGAGTTTTGTCGAGTTTCGTCTAAATCAAGGTGGATCTACGTAGGAAATAATGCAAAACTAGAAGTCAAAGGGATAGACACTTGCAAAGTGGACTTACATGGTAGTCGTTCCTTGATATTGCATGACGTCCTATATGCTACAGAGATTCGATGAAACTTAGTTTCTGTGTCTGTTCAATAAGACGTTGGTTTTGATTTATTTTTTAATCGTAATGGTGTTAAAATAACTCTAGATAATGTTTTATATGGTTTTGGACTTTGTTATGATTGTTTTATCGTTTTAAATTGTAATCCTTTAACTTATGACTATTATGTTGATCGTTGTGTAATGATATGTTATTAAAGTAACAATGATATTGATGTTATTACATGGCACGCAAGATTAGGTCACATATGACAAGATCGAATGAATAGGTTGGCAAATGAAAGGCATTTAGGTTCTTTCGCCAAAATTGATATGCCAACTTGTGAAAATTGTCTTGCTAGAAAGATTATGCGTAAATCATTTGGGAAGGCTAAAAGAGCTGAGTTCCTACTTCAATTAATTGATTCTGATATTTGTGGGCCAATGAATGTGAGGGCAAGGTCTAGTGCTACATACTTCATTACATTTATTGATGATTTCATGCGATTTGATTATGTCTATTTGATTTCTCATAAATCTGAAGCACTTAAGTGCTTTAAAAGATATATGAATGAAGTTGAAAATCAATTAGATAAAAGTATAAAGGCTTTAAGAACCGATCAATGACGTGAATATTTGTCAAAACAATTTGAAGAACTATGTACTAAAAAGGGTATTATTAGACAATTAACTACTCCTTATACACCTCAACAAAATGGTGTAACTGAAAGAAAGAATAGAACTTTATTGGACATGACTAGGTCAATGATTGTGCAAATTTATCTATCTCTTTCCAGGGAGATGCATTATTGAATGCGGCTTACATATTGAATAACGTGCCTTCTAAATCAGTATCTTCAAATCTTTATTAACTTCGAACTAGTCATAAAATAAACCTAAATGATCTACGACCTTGGGGTTGTGCTGCATATATCAAAGATCGTTTGGTGAGTTTGGCAAACTATGTCCGAAAGGAAATAAAATATTTTTATAAGATACTCAGAGCACTCCAAAGGGTAAGTGTTCATTGAGGAGTAGGAGGATGGAAGTATTACTGAAATTGTGTCACGAGATGTCAGATTTTTGGAAAATGATTTTCTCAAAAAGGATGAAATTAATGAAGGTGAGCCTTTATACGAGATGTTGAATTCAGAAGATCATATAATCATGTCTTAAGGCATACTTGATAATTCAATGGATCAAAAAATGATTCCTGGTCTAAGTGGGAGTTATGAATCCCAAAATCCTATAGAGGAATCTGAACTTCAAATACATAAGAGTACAAGAAAAGGTCTACCTAAACAATCTTTTGAGATTGAGGATTATGTTTTCTTGGTATCTCTTACAGAATTGGACGAACCTAATTCTGTAACTGAGGCCTTATCAAGTCCTAAAAGGGATGAATGGTTAAAAGCAATAAAAGAAGAATTAGAGTCCATGAAAACTAACAAAGGCTAGAATCTAGTTGACCTTCCTAAGGAACGTAAAGTTATTGGGAATAAATGGAATCTCAAAGTAAAAAGCAAATCGGATGGGTCAATAGAAAGACACAAAGCACGATTGGTGGCAAAAGGTTTTACTCAAGTAGTTGGAATAGACTATGAGGAAAATTTTTCACCAATTGTGAAGTTTACCTCTACACGATTAATTTTAGCTATTGTTGCACGTTTAGATCTAGAATTACACCAAATGGATGTGAAGACCTCTTTTTTTGATGGAGAATTAAATGAGGAAATCTACATGGAACAACCAATAGGTTTCGTTGTTAAAGGCCAAGAAAAGAAAGTTTGTAAATTGAAAAGATCAATTTATGGCCTAAAGCAATCTTCAAGGCAGTGGTACCTGAGATTTCATAAAGAGGTGATGTCATTTGATTTCACCATGATCGATGAAGACCATTGCATATATGTGAAAAAATTCAATGAAAATTTTGTAATTCTTTCTCGTTACTCTTTACGTAGATGATATTTTATTAGCTGAAAATAATTTGGAGTATGTGAAAACTGTCAAGTCATGACTTTCAAAATCATTTGATATGAAAGATATGGGTGAAGCAGACTATATATTGGGTGTTAAGATCCAAAGAGTTCGTTCCAAGAAAATTTTGAGTTTATCTCAAGAAACTTATATAAAGAAAATATTGGAACGTTTTCAAATGAATAGTTACAAATCCATGGATACTCATGTAGCAAGGGGTGAAAATTTAAGCCTTGAAATGTGTCCAAAGATTGAAAAAGAAAAAGGAAGACATGTCTTGAGATCCTTATTCTAGTGATGTCGGGAGTTTAATGTATGCTATGATGTGTACTCGCCCATACTTTTGTTATGTCGTGAATTTGCTTAGAAGGTATCAATCCAATCCTGGAGAGATCATTGGAAAGCAGTAAAGAGAATATTTCAATACCTGAAGGGAACTGCGGATTATACATTGTGTTATAATAGATCTGATTTATTCATAAGAGGTTATACAAATGTTGATTGGGCTCTTGACCGGAATGATAGAAAATCAACATCCGGTAATACTTTCTTACTAAATGGTGGTTCTATTTCATGAAAAAGTAAGAAGCAAACTTGCACAACTCTTTCAACCATGAATCTGAATTCGTGGCTTGTACGTCTACGGTACAAGAAGTTGTTTGGTTAAAGAGATTCTTTGAATATTTGAGTATTGCAAGGAATTCTAAGGGTCCCATGATTCTATATTGTGACAGTCAAATGGCTATTGCATACATGAAAGATCCTAAGTATCACAACAAGACCAAACATATTGACATCAAGTATAACTTTGTGAGAGACGTAGTGGCAAGTGGAGAAATAACTTTGCGATACATTTCTACACGTGAAATGATAGTTGATCCTTTTATGAAGGTCATCTCTAGAGACTTGTTTGAAAAACATGTTAAGGCTCTAAATTTGCGTGGAATTTGATGATATTTCAGTATTGTTAAATAACTTAATTATTATAATATTCTCTTCTATATACTACTATTTGATTTATATTCAAATATAATAGACATGTGATATTTTGTAAGAAATAAAGTGTGTCGAACAAGTCGTGAGATTGACTCTCTCACACAAGCAATCACCTCTTATGTCGAGAAACGTGAAGAGATAAGTTTCACCGCCATATTATGACTTGTTTTATGAGCTAGACAAGAATTTCTCTAAGAAAATGAGTTTAAGAAATACTTAAGAGATAAATTAGGGATAAACACTTGGAGGTGTTTAGACCAAGGTCTGTACAATGTTGGATAATCGGAAGAATGAGACACATACACCAGTATAAGGTGAAAACATCATAGCATGTGTTTCATACCACCTGTGTCAAGCGATTAGTGGGTTAATGAAAGAATGTTAGCTTCTTCTTCATTGTGTGAGACCTCGAAAATTTAAAATGACTTTTCAATGAAATACCATTTGACCTTTTGCTGTTTCTTGAAGTTTCAATCGATGTTGCTACTTTAGCATGTTACTAATAGTCATGAATGATTCGACAATGCAATGCATGTCTAGGAAAGCAGTTGAATAGGAACAAATAGATTCAAATAGAAAGGAAAGACAACTGAATAATAAACTTATATACACAAGCCGACTATTGCACTAACCAAATTGATATTGAGTGTAATTGTGTGTATAAAGTTAAACATGAACTCGAGTTAACCTCTTTAAGAGGATGAGGGATTGAATAAATAAATAACTATTGAAGTAGTGAATGAAGTCTAGGGTGTTGTGTGTAATAGTACTCTCATATAAGTAGTGAATTCCATGTGATTAGATTCCTATGTGGGGCTTATAAAACCTTAAAGGTAAGCTTTTGATGCTCACAGGTCGCACAAACTATTTGTCGTATAAATTATGTGTCTAGTTAATGTTAGGTTGGCTTGGATCTTGTCCACTATGTGTGAAATGGGAGATGTGAGTTTTGGGTCATGGGTCGCCCATGTGTACCGACTTGACCCAATCTGACCCGACCCGACCCGAAGTTATTGTGTGTAAAATGGATAAGTGCTAATTTAAAATAGGGGTGAGAATAGTTACATAGTAACTGTTCCAACGTAAACAATTCCTTTTTAAAATATATGTTTTACGCTCTTCAGAAAAGAGATTGAAAAACAAAACAAAACAGAAAACTTAACAAAAATGTGACATCTTCTCATAAGAAAAAGACATCCAACAAAAGGGGCATTTAGGTTGTGAAACACTATCTTTATTTTCTAGTGATACAAAGAAGGATCTGGAGCAAGTCATTCAGTTCGTGAAATTCATTCTGCTACAACAATCAAAGGACCACAAATCTTGTACCAAAATATTGTTTAAATCTATCAGAATCGAAGATATCTTTATACTAAATGTTGAATCGAAGAATTAAGCTTTTTTAAAAAAAGAAAAATCAAACCTAAACTGAATTTGAAGAACCATATTAATTTGATTCCATCCAATTTTTCTATATTTATACCAGCCCTCACCCTAAGTTGCCTGTAATTGTCACACCCCGAGCCTACACCTTGGGAGGGACTGGCATTCGAGAACCATTGCTGGCTCCAAGCGAACCATTGCTGGCTCCAAGCGAACCCTTGGCATGTCCTTACTACTCAGTAGAAGACTTTACTCAACAATTAAGACAACTTAAGAGATAACTTCATAAATTAAACTTAGAATGTATAAAGGCAAAACATTCAACTAGCCATAAAGGCAACTCAAGTCTTATAATCAAAACAACTGAAATGAATAGGACTAATGAACTACTAATGTCTAACTGTCTATGAAGCCTTTAATACTGTGAGGGATGTCGGGACAAGACCCCCCATCATCCTAACAACTGAGATAACAAAGCAATGAAAAAAAAAAGGTATCATTCGGAAGCAAAGAGGCTCACCAAATGACTCTGAAATGCTCAACTAGATCAACGAAGTGCTGAATGTTGATCCTGGTTACCTGTATTTGCATCATTTCATGATGCAAGCCAAATGCCATCAGTACATTGAATGTACGAGCATGCGAGGGAAAATCTAAACAACACATAAGCTTGAACTGGAATCTGAAAGAGACATTTACTTCAGCTTTACTCAACTTATGGATACTCAACTCAATGCAGAAATAACCAATAATAAAGATGCAGTTTATATAAAGCATTTAAATAGTAGGTAGCAATTCAGTGTATTGTTGAAATACAATAACAACTCAATTTATGTATATAATAAAGTAATATAATTATGTGGGAGTTTCTCTAACCGACAACATTCACTATGAGCTATGTGATGATACAACATCTCGCCCACGCTGCCAGAATTGTCCTAAACTTGTCGGGATATAGAACGCCTCAACTAGTAGATCCACTAGTCTATGCTAAAAACATTAAGGAATCATCTAAAAGTATAACCCTTTCTACCCATGTTGGCTACATGGTTTACGGAGACTTGAGTTATTATGAACTCGTCCCCATATCGGTGCTCAATACTACTCCCAAAATATATTCAGCTCATATATTTAAAAACATAACTCTTTCTTAGTGGTTTGAGGTTATTACTCAAAAACTTATCTCTTAAAAGAGATGGAACTCAAAACTACTCATGAAAACTCATTTGGAAATTGGTGTTTCCTCTCATCTCAAATGTGAAACATTTACTCTTTGGGAATACATAGTCCCCATATAACATTTTAAAGAAAATGAATTCGGCTCTACCCTTTCTCAATCTCAATGCTTAAGTCTTAAAACAAGTTTAAAAGATTTGTAAAAGACTTTTTAAAATGACTCGAAGAACCCACCCTCAAGACTTGACTCTCAACTCTACCTTGAATTTGATTTATGAATTCAAGGTTGTGATTTGTGATAGGAAATATCTCGTGATGTTTAGGAGTGTTTTTAGATCGTTAAACATGAGAAACGATCAAGAAATCACTGTCTGGGAGCAAGTCTGCAATGCGGAGATGCATTTTATTTTTTTGGTCGAGAAATAATTTTTGAAATAGTGGAGTCCGCGTCTTTTCCGCGACGCGAAGGGAAAATTTGTTCACTGGGGGAGCAAGTCTGCGACGCGGACTTGCGTGCCAGAATCTGCTCGACTTTTTCCTTCTTCGTTTTGTAACCCTAATTCGCCTAAATTCGATTCTTTTTCTCAATTTCTCTTTAGATTCAGATACCCAGTACTTGTACACAAGATCTACTCATAAACGACTCTAAAATCAACACGATTCCATCAAGAACTCAACAATCCCATCAAATCTCAAGAACGAAAGCCAATTTCAAGAACACAATTCAAGATCATCAAACTTTCAACGTTTTAGAATGAATTGTGCTGAACTAAACATGATTGGTGCGTGGGTGAACGAACCCAATGCTATGAAAGTCTCACATACCTTTTTAGGGATCAACCCTTGGCGAAACGACTTCAATTCCGCAAGAAATCTCCAAGAACGCCTTGACTTTTCTCCTCTCTCAAAGCCCTAGTGCAATTCTTAATTGCGTAAACTGAACTAACTCAGTTTAGACCCCAAATAACTTACTAAAACGAAATAATTTTATTGGGTAGTGAAAAGACCAAAATACCCCTCTAAAATCCAGTTGACTTTCCTTATCCAGACAGCCCGACTTCAAACGAGCATATCTCCCTCATACGAACTTGAAAATTAGCAAACTCGATGGCGTTGGAAAGATAATTCAAATACCTTTCATTTGATATCTTGTAGCCCACCTAACCCATCTAGTACCAAGAGTTATGGTCGTTTGAAGTTGACCTAAAACTCATACTTAACATACTTGCCAAATTTCATATTTTTATTCTTTTCAAAAATGGTTCTTTCTAATTCTAGCTCTTTCAAATAGCGGGGTGTTACAGTAATGAATTAAGAAGTTGAAAGTCTATAAAAGCCAAGCAGCCAAGTAGTTAAAATGAAACTGGGGATGTCGATGGTTCGCGTTGTTCCTATGTTTGTTCAACACGTATTCACATCTCTCAATTTTTTTTACTTTTTTTTAGTTTTCCCTTATGTATTTGATATCTACGTTGTAGTTTGATTAAATTTGAATTCACGTCGAAAAGTTTCACATTGCTTCTTAACAAAGACGATTATGTACTCAAATGGACTCAACCCGAAACATTTAATTAAGGATAAAGAAGTACTTACCACTCCATCAGCATGTTTCTGTCAAAATTTATTATATATATATAAAACTACAGTGTATTTAAGTGTTTTATTGTACCTTCGGACGGCCACTTTACACTTATGATTCTCATCAATATCCCAATTTTGGTGTTTTCTTTAATTTTTATTCTTTAAAATTATTAATTTTAAATTTTAATCTTTAAGAGTTTGAAGTAACAAAAAAGTGATAAAAAATTAGTTTTGTCAGTAAAAAATACTTCAAGGCATAAGTTTAATAGCATAAGTTATGTCCAAAACATAAGTCGAGTGGCAAGTTATAGCTCAAGGCATAAGTGGTACAAATAATGTCATATGTCATAAGTTTATTAACACAGTTTATGTCTCAAGGCATACGTTTAACGAGTAATATCCAGAACATAAGTTTAATGATACAAGTTATGTTACATAACATACATTCAATAACTCGAGTTATGTAACAAGGCACAAGTTAAATGATAACATAAGTCACGAATCAAGATAAAATTTTATGTAAGATCTTGTGCTACAAATAAAATACTACAAAACTAATGCAACATTCTCTAAAAAAAAAAAAAATCCCGACAAAAGTCATAATTAAAGATACCCCGACACACATATTTTCGTTATATGAACAGTATAGATAAAAAAATTCATCAAATAAACAATTGTTGATAAAATTAATTAAAGTATATACAAATTGACTTGAACACCATATTTTTCACAATACAAATATTCAATTACTCATGTGCATACAAATAATTGTCTATTCCATCCTTGCTCCTAGAAAAACATTATTCAGCATAACCTTTATAATTTGAACAAAAGTCAAAATAAATTACTCATGTGCATATAAATAAAAATATCTTGAAAGATTTGACCTAAAATTAAAAAAAAAAAAAAAGGGTTATTAGATCTCAAAATTAATTTATTCAATCCATAAAAGGAAAAATTATCTATTTTATGAAAAAAATAGTTAATACAATTATTATTATTAGTACTCCTTGTCGAAAAAGCTTTTCTAGATTCCTCATATATGTTGATGATAACAATAATAATGTCCTTTTTATTAATACTTCAAATCACAAAAGTCACAGAACATAACCAACCAGAAATAGATCATCATTAGGATTCTTTTTTCCTTTTTTTTTTTGGCCTGCTTTATACTTTTGTGTTTTCTTGAATTCCTTCCAATTTCAATTTTGGGAGAGAATTCAATTTTTAATCCACCTCCTCTGCAAACCCTAGTTCCAAATCCCCCATTTTACCATAAATAAACTCTTGTTTTACATAAATGTGAAATCCCATTTCACAGTTCCCTCATAATCTTGTTTTAATTGCATTAAGTTTGGATCTTTTTGTCATAGTATTCAAGATTCTTGTTTTATTTGGTTAAAGTTTGAATCTTTTTTCATAGTTTTCAAGAATCTTGTGTTCTAAGGAGATATGAGTATTGATAATGATGTTCTTAGAGGAGGATTACATGTGTCAGATGAATTGTTGGGGACTATTTTGCCAATAGTGGTGTATTGGGTTTATTCAGGATTGTATTGTTTGCTTGGGGGTATGGAGAATTACAGGTTGCATACTAAGAAAGATGAAGATGAGAAGAATTTGGTTACCAAGAAAGAGGTTGTTAAAGGGGTTCTTCTTCAACAGGTTGTTCAAAGTATTGTTGCTACAGTTCTCTTCACGGTTCGTCACCCATATCACCCTTTTTATTGCAAATTTGTTGATTGATTTTACCATTGTTGGTAGTTTGATAGGATGGAGATTGTTGTATTGTTACTTGACGCAGGTTAATTAGTATTTGTTATTGTTTTTGAATATGGCTTACATTCGCTGTAAAAAAAACACATAGTTTAGCTAGAATAGATACTTTGAATTGGATTTGAGCATTCATTTGTTTGATCAGTTGGATACAGAGGTTTAGTATAACCATCTAATTTGAGATTGAAGCATCTATGATTGATGATAGATGGGTTGACCTTTACTGGTGGCTGCTGTTTCGTTTTGACTAAAGTTCAGAATACCTTTTGATCCTTGAGTTTAGGTTTAAAATATGTAGATTGGTGCAAGTGTTGTGCAATTATACTTGCATGGTGTGTTCATACCCCGTGGTTGGAAGAGGGATTAGAGGATGCTGTTATGAAAGTGAATAGTTTACTATTTCTGAATTTGGCACTGTTGGATGGTTCCTTATTAGAATATGTTGAGGATCTTTAGTTTTTTTTTTTAAAACATTTACGATTAGATTTTATGCTGCATAATTGTGTAGTCTTGCAGGCGGTGGAGTTTATACTGCAAAGTTCGGTCTTTTCAAATTTCTATTTGGTATTTCTTATATTCACATATGGAGAGAAGTGGAGATTGATATATTGTTACATTTGCACATGTTTATTAGCTTTATTTTCTTTCTTGGATGTTTCTTAGCAACGCCTTGTATAATTTGTCGCCTTCTGTCGGTGGCTATTTGCCTTAAAAGATACTTATTTAATTAGTATTGGATGAGATAGGTCCAGATAAGGCATAGATGACTCGTACTGTTAACCCCATATAGTTTGGGTTGAGCATAGTGGAATGATTGATTGACGGACCTTGTAATGGTGGATTCCATCTGGCTACAGAAGGTTTCAAACTTACTTTTGATCTTTGAGTTTTTGGATTTAAAATATGTCGTTTGGTGTTAGCAATGTGCAGTTTTCACTTGCACGGTATTTCATTCCCTGTGGTGCGCGTGGAAGAGGAAATTCCATTAGAAGAGGCTGTTACGACTTACGAGGAATAATAGTTTTTCATTATGGATTTTGGCACTGCAAGGCATATGTGATGGTTTATTCAATAATATGAAGAGGACGTTTTAGGCATTTTTTCGACACTAATATTAAGTCTAATTGTTGCTAGTTTGTGGACAGGATGGTGGACTTCTTATTGATGTCTTCCCTATTGTTTATAGATTTTGGCTGATACAGGGACGGAGATATCTCTTGTCTATGTAGCTGGTATAGATAGTTATTGGGATTATTCTTTCTGAAGTACCCTATCTTTTTATAAACCTATGAAACATTGTGCCTTCTTTTGTCTGAACTTGTACATTTAATTTTTTATATCTTCTAAAATGCTGAGGTCGGCAGATCATTCCCTTAATTTTGAAGGGAAAGGGAAGACAGACCAGAAATAATAGCACGATTTTGTGTAACTATCAGAAGCAAAATGTGCCGAATAGGTTTAGCTGCTGGTTGAGTGACAAGTTTGTTAGTATCTGGAATAGAAAGTAGCTCAGTATCATTTGTTTGTCATTTGATAGACAACAATGCTAGAAAGGAGAAGAATTGATTTTATGTTCTTGGAATAGATTACGTCAAGTTATAGAAGTTATGGTTCCTCGCTGTTTTCTTAAAAGTTATGATTCCTCTCTCTTCTCCGTATGTCTCCAGAGATGTTGAGGCGCTCAACTTTTAACACTTCATGTTGAAGAAGCATTGATAAATTGATCATACTTGCTCTATCTATTAAAAGAAAGTAGCTTTGGGGATAAATAGATTGGGTGAATTCAGTGATTCATATCTATTGTGAGGTTCTCTGTGATCATCAGCTGGACACCAGAACCTTTTTTTCTCCACATACCAGGGCTTGAGACAAGAGGATCTCTCTGCTTTCTTATTCATCTCGGCAATATAAGGAATTTGTTTAATGTTGTGCAATGCCATGTCTTAGAATTGGATAAAATGTTTTAATGTTGGGACACAGGGTTCTAATAGATCGGAAGCTTCTCACATCCTTTATGCTAACAATAGACTTATCCTTTGCCGGGCCGAGGAGGTTCAGTTGAGATACTTAAGAGTCATTCAGCTGTTGTTTGAAACTGTATCTGGGCTGAAGTTTAACATGGGGAAAATCTCAACTTTCCTTTTGTCAGACAGAAGAGTTTCATACAACTTATTTGGGCATGCCTTCAGGTGCCAACTACAAGGCTAAGCAAGTGTGGCATAGGATTGCGGATAGATTTGAAAAGAAGCTTGCGACTTGGAAAAGGCAGTACCTATCCTTAGGAGGTAGAGTTGCACTCATCAACAATATGCTTGACTCACTATCCACCTATCTCATGTCCTTGTCAATGTATGAAAGAAGCGATAAGATCAAAAAGAAATTTCCTGTGGAGTGGAAGTAAGGAAATGTTAAGTGTGACTTGGTAGTGAGAAGGAGAAAAAAGGGTGAATTGGGGAATCAGGAACTTGGAGGCATACAATCCGGCTTATTTAATCAAATGGGTGTGGCGATTTGGTAAGGATGAAAGAAGCCTATGGAGAAGGGTAATCTCTTCCAAATATGGGGAAAACTGATTTTGGTATTTCATATTTGGGCCGGGTACAAAACATCACCTGCCTTGGGGCATATGGAAACACATTTGCAGCTTATGGCCATTTTTTGAAACCAAACTAGAATTAAAGTGGGAGATGGCAGGCTAACCAGATTCCTACAGGATGCAGGGATTGGTCATACTCCAAAATGATGGAAATCAATGATCTTTACAGTTTTTCCTTCAATACAATTGTTCATTCTGTTTTATAATATGTTTGCATTCTGTTCAACTTCCATGACCACAAATGAGGCAGTTGACTTGTACTTCTATGCCCGTGTTGTTTCAAGCTAAACTTTGGAGTTGTTGGTCCTAGTTTCCATTTCTTTAGTTACACAGTTACAGCTTAATGCATACATCTTACCATAGCTCTTCTGGCATGCCACAGCCAATCGGTGGTTGGCTTGCTTATATTCTTTAAGCAAATGTCTAGTCCAACATCATATGCTTTGGAGATTATTATTGGACCTTGGGTTTTAGAATGTTCCTTACCTGATACTGAAACTGTTCTTAGTCGTGCCGTAGTCAAGTAGTTTTTCTCATGTAGTTTTAGGTCCACTTAATATCTTGTTGCACTTGTGCTCTCTTTTCCAAACTTTCTCATTGTTTGGGATTATATGTCGATTCATTTCTGGAACCTAAAGTTTGATTATTTATCTTGTTCACTAACTTTAAGTTTTTCGAACAGGTCACAGGTAATGACGGTGACTCTGAAGGAAATCAACATGGCTTCCTTGTTCTTGTTAGACAGTTGTTTGTTGCCATGGTCATCTTAGATACTTGGCAATACTTTATGCATCGCTACATGCATCAAAACAAGTTCTTATACAAGCATATCCATTCTCAGCATCATCGGCTAGTTGTTCCATATGCATTCGGAGCTTTGTACAATCATCCTTTAGAGGGTCTGTTACTTGACACTATCGGTGGGGCTTTAGCTTTCCTTTTCTCAGGCATGTCTCCTCGAGCTTCCATCTTCTTTTTCTCGTTTGCTACCATAAAAACAGTCGATGATCATTGTGGACTATGGCTACCTGGAAACCTTTTCCATATCGTCTTTAAAAACAACTCAGCATACCATGATATTCACCACCAACTTTACGGAAGCAAGTATAACTTTTCACAGCCTTTCTTTGTTACCTGGGATAGGATCCTTGGTACGTATATGCCATATGCACTCGTGGAAAGACCAGAAGGGGGTTACGAAGCTAGGCCTGATAAAGATTGCAAGGATGACTGACAAAACTGTTAGTACTTGTTTAAAGTATGTACCACTGCAATTTAAGCCAGTAGTTGACTTTCTCAGTAATCTGTATATAATTATATATGTTTCTGCATATATTGTTGTATTACTGGTTTTCTTTTTGAGGTTGAAAAAGGAAAAAAGGAAAATGATGTCTTTTTTTTGTTAGTGTCTGGTTTCCCCTAATTAGCTGTAGGTAGAAGAGGACTACAGGTAAAAGATTGTCTGGCAAATGGTTTGTGTATCAATCAAGTGAGACTTCTTTTTCTCAAGTGTTCATCTCTACCATAGCTATGGTTTGTCTTCTGATAGATGATTGTGGAAATGTAAAAATTTCACGTGTACCTTATTTGGACACCGCTATTTAACCTGTACCAAGTTTTAAGAATTTTTTGTACGTCTATCAACTCCGGTATACTTCAAGTCTGTGGTGTCTAAAGTTAAACTTGACAAAGTCTGATTTCGGACAAGATATTTGAGTTCAAGCAAAATTGCTAAATCTCTAGCCATATGTAACTCGATGCACGACATGTATGAAGTTGTGTTATAGTAGGTGGACTTGCAAACTTCTACCCATTGTGAGTATGGCGTAAATGGTGATCTCAGAATCGAGTATCTGTGCACTTCAGCCTGTGTAAAGAAGCAACTTTCATCCTGTTTGATCATTTTCCTCCATGGAAGTCAATATGGGATAATCAGTGGTTACGATTTGAATCGTAATATTTTAATATTAAACATCAATTGATTTCATAGCCATTCAATGTCTAGTATACTCTTTCTTATTGTATTAATAATATCAGGCATTTTAGGAAAGATATGTCATCCTTCATTTTCCTATCTTTTGACAATTGCAAGAGTGTCAAGATGCTTCTGAGAATACTTATCAAGAGGTCTTGGACTCGAGTATCGGGAATAGAGAACCTTCTAGTATGGAGCATCTTACCTTTATCAATAAGCTTATTTGACGTGAATTCAGATTAATCAATTCCAGTGACTTTCGAATATTGAATAATCAAATTGAATCAAAGAGAATGCCGTGTGGCTATGGACAATAAGTCTAGTGCCATGGAACACAGATGGAATTGGAATCTAGTACATTACATGGTTGAAGCCATCAAAACTTATCTGGAAACTCAATACAGATGGTAGTTACATGTGAAGCTCATGCAACTCTAATCGAGATTTCATGATGTTTTGATCAACAAGTTACTGACTTTAAGTGTGAAATCAGACTCCATGATCATCGTTAACATGGTTAATGACATTCACAAAATTCCCCAGAAACTACAAGATATCATTGAGGACATTCAACGGAAGAAGTCTCAAAGAAACATACAAGTAAGCGATTGCTCCAGAAAAGGTAATCGCGTGGCACACACCCTTGCCAAATTTGTCACCGCGATTCAAGATGCAATCAACCTTTAGAAGAAAGGCAAAAACTATTCATTGTGGTGCTATAATCCTCCATAATGTATCTGTATGCAGTTAATGAAAGCTAAAATGAATCACAGGGTTCAAATGCCAACAAGAGACCAGAAAAGCTAAGTGCTCTTTCCCCACTTGATTGAACACATTACAAGATCTGTTTTTCATCAGAGAAGAAAATGCTCTTAAGAATACATCAAAAGTTTCAGAAATGATCCATCATGTAGTGTGGAGCTTCAAAGAGAGGAAAGAAAAATAAATGAATGCAAGTTTTACAAAGCATAATATCATACAATATAATTTATGCATCCATCAATCGAAAAGGTTAAACATACATACACCAAATAGCCTCGTCTCATCGACCAAAAATTTCTTGCATTGAAGGTTCTAAGCTACTGATTGAACTTTGATGATTGAAGTACTGGTCCTTGGGATCCATTACAAATGGCATCGATCAGGAGCACCATCACTGTCTTCACTGGCATCTTATCGTGTGGATGTGGAATTATTATCCCCCACAGTCCAGTATTGTTTGACTGCTACCAGAATTTTTTCGGGAACAAGGGGGCCGTCTTCATGATCCATCAATTTGAAGTCCCATCTCATACCTCCTATTATCTTCTTTACCTTAATTAGAACATCTACGTCATCTCTCAGAATAACAGCTCCTTCTGGCCGCAATATACGGTCCATTTCTAAGAGAATGTCTTCAAAGTCGCACCTTCGTGATTTCAAAAAAGAAAAGCCAACAGAGAAATGTTAGAGCACTAACTTGGCCAAAAGCACAAAAAGCAATTTTTGCTTCTTCCCCATTATATTCTGGACTTCTCCATACTAAAGGTGACAGCAGCAGCTAAAAAAAAAGGGGGTAGGGGGCGCAGCCCGGTACATAAAACACCCCACGTAGCAGGGTATGGGAAGGGCCGCATTCACAACAAGAAGAGAAACGATAGTCTGGATTAGTCAAAACATGCAATTGCCCTCTACTTGTACAATATACTACAGGCAACCCCATGCTTGATTTTGAAGTTACTGCTAAGAATTAGCTAAAAGTTTAAGCGGCTAAATATTTACTAAATTCGTCCATTATTACTGACCTATTTTTCCTTTTAGCCTATATACCAATTCAGTCCTATTTGCTTAACCTGTTGTTCTAGCATTGAATACATATGCGAACAAACCAGCCAACCACCAAATCATGGGTATTCATTTAAACATATCTCTTAACTCTAATACAAATTAGAAAAGCTTTTACTTATGCAACCGAGGGTGCGCCTAGTGGTTAGTGAAGTGGGTGGAGAACCATGAGGTCTCAACCTCCAAAGTTCAAATCCTACTGGAGGCAAAAATACTAAGTAGGTGATTTCTTCCCATCTAACCGAACCTTGGTAGACCGTTACCTAGTACCTATTGTTGGTGGAGGGCAGCAAGTACCCCATAAATTATCCGAGGTGTGCACAAGCTGGTCCGGGCATGACGATTAAAAAACAAGTGCTTACGTGTAGATCTCTGCTTACCCAGAAAAGGTCATCTACTAAGGGAGGATTATGTCACATAATCAAAACAGACTCACTAAAGTTGACAATTACAAACATGATGCACCAATAAAAATTGCAAGTTGGTCTAAAACTAAAGTTGACAATTACAAACATGATGCATCAATGAAAATCGCAAGTTGGTCTAAAACTAAAGTTGACAGTTATAAACATGATGCACCAATGAAAATTGCAAGTTGGTTTAAAATAAGACATGATTTTTATTCATAGTATTATAGTTATGCTAGTTGCATAAAGCTCAATTTCAGAATGGGATTCAAAGGACGCAATGAAGTGTGCTCCTTCGAGTCAATTTATATCATGGTATTGACTTTAGACTGAGTTTAAGAAGTTAACTGGACTTATATATTATATTAGTGTTATTGAAGATATATTAATAATAGTTGAAAAGTTAGTTTGATCAGGAAACAATCATATTGAAGCTTGACAATTGAATAGTTTGATTCTTTTGAACTTTTGGAAGTAATAAAGGACAAATAAAAATGGAATCATGTCAAAACATCTGAAATAGGAGATGGTGGCGTAAAAATATACCACCGACTTATTCTATTTATTTCCAAATTGCAGTCATGTCAGATTGGCATCCAGCCCCATTCTTAACAGCCACAATACTATCTAAGGTTCTTGATCTCAACGGCGAACGAGCTGAAATACAAAAAAAAAAAGAAAAGGAAAAAAAAGAGGAGGAAACACTTACTTGTCCTTGTATAAACTGAAAAGACCATGAGCATGAAGGAGATCATAAGTCCTTGGGTACGTAGAGAATGCTTCACACCTGAAACACAATAACTGTTATCAGAGTGTAGCTTTTCAGCAGGACAAGAGGAAGAGAAAGTCACTGAATAGTTTGAATTCCTTATGAAGAGACAAAGCTAGACAAGCAATTTGTTAAAAGTAGCCTGCATAGGATTGATATTCCTTCCGTCATTTCCACGAAGCAGAAAAGATTTGGTGCTAAAAACAAATGCAGCAACTTATATAGTTGTGTGCATATGTGTAATTAAACTTTACACCCTCTGATACTTACGGCCTCTTATTATATTTATCCCTTCACCTAAAAGATCGTGATTATAGTATCCTCTTAAGTTTATGTTAACTACTATACCTAAACAAGAAGTATACGTGCAAACTAACATAGAAATGAAAGTAACATAAGATCAAGGTGTCCTTTCATATGACAATTCCTTAATTTTTTTCAAAGTCATTGATACAGAACAAAGGTTTCCTTTGATGGTCCTTTGTGTTTAAAACCAAAGACTAGGGAATACAAGATTAATAATCACACACACAAAATCGAGTGGCAAGAGTATTGGAACTTCCTATGAACGAAAAATCCTTGATAAATTATCAAAGCCACAACTATACCGGATAAGTATATAATTGAGCATAGGAGAGAGAAAGCCGTACCAGTCATGATAAATTCCGATGAGCCCACGTTCATATATGACTCCCAAGGTATTTTTCTCGGCTATTGTAGGCATAACATTCATAACCCACAACTTGGGAGATTGAAGAGCTGCAGCAAAACCTCCAAGTCCAGAATTCATGTCCATGATATTACGGTACCTTCCTGTGTCTATGAGTTTGTTAATTTTCTTGTAAGCACTAACATGCTTCTTCCATTTCTTGTTGTCTTCCAGATATGCCTCAACGGAGACTCCAGAAACTAGTCCATTAGCAATTCTTGGAGGAACAGCAAAAAGTCTCTCAGGGAATGGTTTTAGACCTTCATCATCACCATTGCCTTTGCTTGGTGTTATGCATGCTTCCATTTTGTTGTACCTGATCAACAGAAGCAAAATAATGGAATCCATGAAACTTGATCTTCAAGATTGAGTTTGCGCTGCAATATGCGTAGTATTAGGTGAAATGAACGAGTTTATCCTATTACTTTGCTACAATTGAAGCGGCCAGGCTATTAGAAATAATGATGTATTATGCATCTAACTACCTTGCACCAAGAGGTTTGGATGGTAATTGCACAAGGTAAATATCCACCATATCAGATTATCACAAAACTGTAAGTATAGAGACTTCTAGATATCTTTCCGCATGCTGAGACCTTCTTGAAACACATTTCGTCCTAGGAAAAAAGTTTACATCATTCCAAAAAGTACTTATATAGTTTTAGCAACCTGGTTTACACTAGCATAAATTTGCCACTCATGGTAGGCAAGAAGCATATTCTCTTTACCTTTTGCTTTAAGTAGGAAAGAATTTCCAACATATAAAACTGAGCTATTTAGAATGATGACGTACCAGACATCATCTGGATCTGTCGATTTACAAAGTGTAGCTTCAGAATCTTTTTGTGTAGAACGGCATGAGTCGGCATCCATCCTTTTCTGCCAAATAGCAGTCTCACCCTTCTCAGATTTCTTCTCCCAGCAAAGAAGTTTGGCAATCTCTTCAATTTTCCTTTGCTCTTCCTGAAGGTCCTCCATGGGGCGTTGCCAGGCCTTGTAATTAGTCTTCCAATTGATCGGAGGGCCAGAAAGCACCCAGTAGCCACCAGGTCGAAGAACTCTATCAACTTCCATCATTAGGATTCCATCTGCATGAAGAAAGACTATGATAAACAACAAAAGAACAGCTACCGAAAAGGCTAAGATTTCAATAAACCATAAAGAAAAAACAAGTAAAAGAAGAAATTAAAACCAAATGTCTTCCAAAATTTTAAAAGGACACACTTTTTCGAAATTACAATTCGTCATCAAGAAGGTATTCTTACTACCACACAAGATTCATACCAGCAGCTCCCCATGGGATTAGACAGCGAGAACAATGAACCATATCAAAAGCCCTAGATGGATATGGCATTTTGACTGTTCCTAGGACACCAATAACAGCAGGTACACCCCTTTCAAGAGCAAACTGAACCTGAGCTTCATGTGAGTCTCGTGGAGCAAATGACATTGCGATGACATTCCTTTTCCAAAGATAAGCACCCCAACTTGCGACCTGGTATCATGAAGCATTGTTAGTCAAAAAAAGCCAACACAACAACAAGAAGTATTATTCAAGTAGGTGAAGAAACTGAGACATGGATATCTTTTGCTATAAGAAAGGTTTTCACTGTACAAATCATACCCCGCAACCAGTGTCCAGAGCAGTCCGAACAGTTCCATTTTGAATTGGGATTACTGAAGCAAGCTGATCAATATACTTATCTGCTCCTTGAGGAAACTGTGTCCCTCCTCCAGGGAACCTAAACACATTACCTTCATACTGAATCCAGTTCTGAATGGCCTTCTCGACCGTCAAGCTCTTATAGGGGGCATTCGCATATGGAACATAATCCCGACTCTTTGGCCATGGAAATGGGGTGACATACCCCTTAGGTGCTGGAATAAGGCAATGCAACTTCTTTTCTGGAGGCGGACAATGCCTTTCTCGATAGATCATATTTTCCCTTGGGAAGTGCATAGCACGTTTTTGATCTTGACATGGTGTATGATCAGTGTAACGAGGACGACATGGCTTAAATTTTTTGACTTCTGTTCCTGAATCATCAATACTACCTGCTTGGCCACCATGACGAGTCTCAAAATTGAGATTTGGTAGGATATTGCAGTTCTCGCCACTCTTGGTGACTGCCAGAGCTATACTATCTCCCTTC
The DNA here is from genome assembly GCA_035578085.1 of Solanum pinnatisectum. NCBI lineage: Eukaryota > Viridiplantae > Streptophyta > Magnoliopsida > Solanales > Solanaceae > Solanum > Solanum pinnatisectum. The sequence continues at coordinate 9,259,320 of CM069076.1, forward strand.
CCAACGCCACTTCTCTGCCATGATCCAAGCAAATAGAAGAAGCAACAGAGACCGGCTACAATAAATATTGACACAGAAGTCCTGGTCCTGTTGTCCCCCAAACTTTTGTTTGCCATTGCTGTACTGAAATGATTTCAGCATTGAGTTAGGAAAGCGATGGAAACTGAATACCGATACACATGTTTTTTTATATGTATCAGAAGTATAGCTAGATCAGAGCATAGTTCGGCAATAATTTGCTCGTTGAGGTCCCAAAAGATCATAGCTTTTGGTACCGAATGCTGTAAAAGTGTACAAGATTCTAGAAATTAGCAGAAGTCAATTAAAGCTACGAAAGGAAAATTAGATAAAGCTCCTTCTTCTCCCTGATACTCCAATAACTACAAATTAAGGTAGCAGGAGATTACCATTGAATTTTAAACACCTAGCAGTGTACTTGGATCAAAATTATTTTTTTACCCTCTGTATCCCAATTTATGTGACACTTTTTCCTTTTCGGTCCGTTCAAAAAAGAATCTCACATTTCTATAATTGGAAACAATTTTTTGATGACCACACTTCTATAATTGGAAACAATTTAAACTTTAAAATTATCATTTTTCCCTTAACGAAATAATTTACAGCCACACAAATGGTCAAGGAAGAGTATTTCTTACTTAAACTTTGTGTCAAGTCAAATGATGCTACATAAATTAGGACGGATGGAGACAAGGAGTACTTGTTTTCCAGTTGGAATACACAAAAGTGTAACAAACCAACCCATAAATCAAGCTTTTAAATACATTTTCTTTTTAGTTACCTAAACAGTAAAGAGGTATATTAACAAATAACAGTGCCTCTAATAGACCACCATTCAAAGCTTTAGTTTCCTAAACAGTAAACAGGTATATTAACAAATAACAGTGCCTCTAATAGACCACCATTCAAAGCTACAAAACAAAAAGAGAGAGAAAAGAAACATGAAACCAAGAATTGATAAAATGCTAAAAACTGCAAGTTTATTACACTTTAACTACACCTAAGAAGTTACTATGATACAACATAAGAAAAGATTTGAACTTTACACAGTTAATGGGTCTAGAAAGTGAAGGTCTCACTTGACAAATGAATCAATCAAATTGACAAGAAAGATAGAAACTTTATAATCAAGAACCCCAATGAATAAATGAAAGATCAGCTATATAGCGTTCAATCAGCATACCAATGGCATGACCTTTTTTCCAACACTTTCTTAATGACCTTCCAACTCAGCTTTATTTTGCTTTACAGTCCACAACAGAAACTTGAAGCACAAAACTGATACTTAGAGCAGACCCAAGAAAATGGGTCTTTAACTACACTAAGAAACTTATCACTTATCAGTATACCCCATAAGAAAAGATTTGAACTTCATGCAGAAAATAGGTTTAGAAACTGAAGTTTCACCTGACAAATGAATCAATCAAACCAAACTGACAATGAAGATAGGAACTTTAAAATCAAGAATTCAAATAATTGAATGAAACATCAGCTATAGAGGGTTGAATCAGCATACCAATGACTTGAATTTTTTCCAACTCTGCTTTATTTTGCTTTGTAAGTTCACAGCTCAGATATGTCTTTCAAATTAAATCAAGAACAGAAACACTGCAAAGCCCCTAATTTTGTTTTTTTTTCAAGAATATGTATATACATCAAATTTACAACTCTCTGTGTCTCTCTTTTCAACTCTCAGTTGTGTTACATGTTTTTTGTTTTTGTGGTGGTGGGGACTGGGGGTGGGGTGGGGTTGGGGTAGTGGAGGTTTCTGTTTAATCGGTGCTAATAATCATATCAGTGTTTGCTTAAAGCACAAGGAGGTGCGAAGTCCTTGAAAATCAAACCTTAATTGATAAGCCAATTGTAAAATGGACTTATTAATAATGAATTATCGAATTAAAGATTAATGAGAATGGATTTTCAAAATTTAGATTTTCATATATTTCTTATTGTGATTTATAGTTACAGAATTATGAGCTTAAGTAAGTCAAAATAATTATTTTGTTTGATTGAATATCTATATAATGGATGAGTGAAAGTGAAAGAAGAGAATATGAAATGAAAGAGCCGGCAAACTATTAACAACTCCATTATTATTTATATGTCGTCCTTAATAAGAATAGATGTTCTTTAATATTCTCTCGGTTTAAACAAGAATGGTCTAATTTCCTTTTTAGTCTGTTTAAAAATGAATGACTCCTTTCTTTTTTTGGCAACACTTTAACTTCAACTTTCCACGTGACATGTTTAAGGCCACAAGATTAAAGGGCATTTTGGTACATTTGACATAAGTTTAATTTGAAACCACAAGATTAAAAAGTTTTCTTTCTTTTCTTGAACTCCATTTCAAGTCAAACTAGGTCATTCTTTTTGAAACAGAGTACTTGTCATTTCACAAATCAATGCAAAAATGACACTATTATTCTCATTTTACCTTGAGAGTTAATAGGGTTGAAAGTATAAATTTGACAAACATATGAAACCAAAAAAATTAATTCATGTTCATTAGTCAAATTAATTAATCAAATAAATTAATTCATTTATTAAAAACCTTGACTTCTTGAAAACACTAAATAAGAGTATAAGTGTAAGCTTATTTAGTTTTTTAAGGGGTGTGAAACCTAAAATGATTACATATGAATCAATTGTTGGCATATTAATTAGCTAGTGAATTAGTATATTTTACATTTGATATTCAATAAGTCATATTGTTCTATCTGATCCGTCTAATAAGCAATCCTACCTCTCAAATGCCATGGGACCAAAAGAGTAAATACTTATTGATTTAGTGTAAATATTTATATATGGATAATTAATATTTGAAATAGATAATTTATATTTTGTTGATTTTGGATAAATATTTATAATTGGAAATTTTTTGACTCACAATAGTGAATTTGAGAGTATGGGCATTATCACTACACTACAACGGAAATAGGACCTATACAATTCATGAAGAATCTAAAACCGTACAATGTGGTCCATCGATTTAGTAGTCGGCAGGATGGACATAATGGCAATTGGACGGGTTGTATTAAATTTGGATGGATTATAATGATTTAGATAATAATTGGATCAAGGTCCAATTCTATTTGTTTGGATCAAAATAGATTAGGTAATGAGTTATATAACGGGTCAAGATCCAACTCAACTTAATTTTTTTTTAAGCATAATTGTTTTATGGAAAAATTACAGAAATCCCATATTTTAGTTTACTTATTACCATTATTCCTTATAAGTTTACAAATCTCCAAAAACCCTTATTTTTGCTCATCAGATAAGTGTATCATGTATAAAATATAATGTATCTTACTTAACGATTAATGTATCTCGCGCATCATATTAATGTATCAGCGCTTATATTATTGTATCCATTTGAGAGATTTCTGTAATTATAAACTTTTAAGAGATATATTTGTGTTAATGAATGTGCGGATCAATAATCAACTCAAACTTAATCGAATTAAGCGGGTTGGACGGGTTGAGTTTGATTTTGCCACTCCCTAATACTAGCAAGTAGCAACGAAGAGGGCCAAAACTCCAACTATTGAATTTATTTTTGGGTAACTTGCAGAAATTTCACGAATTTATGAGTTAATTACTTAAATTTATGATAGTTTCTAATATTACGTATCTTACTAGATTTTAGATTATGAATATGTGTATTTGACGCTTTATAATATTACAAATCTTACTAGATTTTGAACTTCAGATACATGTATCTCGAATATATGAGGTCAAAATTAAACATAATTTGTTCTAAATAAACAGTACTCAAATGAATTCACATGTATCTGACTCTCTCACTCGCCTCTTTTCTATATGACTTGAAATTTGATATTAAATTATGGGAAAAGGCTCAAATATGTCATCGAACTTTCAGAAAAGGCTCATTTATGTCATCCGTTAAAAGTTTGGCCTATCTATGCCATTACCGTTTAAGAAAAGACTCATTCATGCCTTTATTTTTTAACAATGATTTTGCAAAACCATTTTTTACACGTGGCCAATTATAAATCGGCCACGTCAATATTTTTTTATAAAAAAAATCAAAATTCTAAACAAAAATTGAATTAAAATAACCCACCTAAGTAAAGACGCACCCAAATTTTAAAAAGTTCCCTATAACGCATCAGTAACCCAATCCTTTCATTCACTTCTCTAAGGACGGCGAACTCTTCTCCTTCTCCGACGAATTTCGCACTCTTACATGTGATCAGGCATTTCAGTTCGTTTTATTAAGGGTCCTGCTATGCTAAAGCACTCTTTGTAATACTTTTTTCAGATATAAATCCACGCTAATACTCAAAATCTGAAAACAGTGATTGCTTTACTGGGTTTGAAGTCCACTGAGAAAGAGAATAAAAGTCACGGCTTATGCAATCATTTTTGGTAATAAAATTAGATATTTGGTGCTACCCTGTAAAAAGAATATATATAAATCCAGGCATAAAGTGAAAAGAATTCATGTTTACTTCATACCATTTCCTTGGGTGCTTTTTAGATTAAAAAATTGAATTAAAGAATTGGGTTACACATGGATTATAGGGATATTTTAAAATTTGAGTGGGTTAGTTTAATTCAATTTTCATTCAGAATTTTGATTTTTTTATAAAAAAAATAATAATGACGTGACCGAATTATAATTGGTCATGTGTAAAAATGGTTTTGTAAAACCACTGCTAAAAAATAATGGCATGAATGAACATTTTCTTAAACGGTAATGGCATAAATGAACCAAACTTTTAACGGATGACATAAATGAGCCTTTTCTAAAAGTTCGATGGCATATTTGAGCCTTTTCCCTTAAATTATTAATTTCAAACTATAGAACAAATTAGTAAATATAATTGGAATTTTATTTAATTAAATAGTTTTTCCTTTTTTAAAATTTATCTTGTAGCTCCTAAATACCTTATCATTAATTCAAAGAGTAGTTTAAAAATACCCTTGCGACTGAGACTAAAATAAATTTAAGAATATAGTCACATTGATTGATACTTTCAAAATAAAATTTTAGAATATAGACGTAGATTGAAAAATTGCATATGTTTTTGATTCATATCTTTTACATGAATGTTCATATTTAATTATCTTCCTGGATAATTGAAACAAGCAAAAGCTACCAAAATCTATTGGCATAATCTTTATACAAAGCCATTTTATATATCTATATTCAACAATAGAGTAAAAATAAATTTAGCCAACTGAAATGAAAAAAAAAAAAAAAGGTTTCTACAAGACATGATACAAAACTGGTCTCAACCAGATGTGAAAAATGGTTACTAAATGTCATACATACATACCAAGATCAAAAGAATTTTAATATACAGCTTGGTAAAATTGTTGGTTCTTGAAATGACATGAGATGCTGCTATTATATCCACAACACTACTTACAAAACGACGCGGCATCTACGTTTAAGAAACGAGGCTCGTTGCTGGAACCTTTTCAATGCACGAACCAATATTCGCACGTGACAATATTAAACCCGATCCATTGGTGCAGGCACAGACGAAGAGTCCGTTGATGCAGGGACAGATGGTGTAGCTGATGCCATGGCAAACTGTACACCTGTTGGCTGCCCAGATTGTACCACAAATGCAAATTGTGCTGTTGCTAATGCTGCAGCTTCCTGTTTTCGCCAAACCATGAAAGCAAGCTTTACATTTAATTATATAACGAAAAACACATATGCGTGTGTTTCAATGTATTCGATTGATTCACGTGGCAAATGTTGAGGAAGATATTTCAAACAGCAAAACTAACACCAACCTCTCTTTGTCTGCGCTGCTGCAAAATGCTGATGGCCCAGACCATGATGTAGCAAGGTAAAAGAAAGCCAATTAACCGAAGCAAGAAAAGCTGCATACCATACATTTATGGGAGTTATAATTCCAGCAGTAGTAATAAATCCTTTTACGAGAAACAGATAAGAGGCAGATAGAGCATAACGGATATTAATAATTACCGAGAAGAAAGCAGAGGGATCTTCGTCATCTCCATCTGCATCTGCTACAGGTAATGCATGTCGCAAGAGCAGAAAAGCCATTAACTGCCACAATTGTATGTAGATCATCAGAATTAAGCACAAATTTGTATATATACATGCATATGTGTCTGTGTGTAGACATCAGCTCCAACCACAAAATAAGGACATATGGTATACATTATCATCTATATCATGGAAATATAAGATACTATTTCTCTTCATATTTTCTTCACAGTCAATTGAAACGTAGAGAATAAAGAAAAGCTTGAGGTAAATGAATAAGGATAGTGGAAGAGGCAACACCTATGTTCCTAGAATTTTCTCTTGTATACCTACTACGAGATTAGTTAGACAAATCTCAAAATTTTGGAAGCATCTACCCACTCCTACAAGGTGAATCAAGCAAGAAGCAATGACAGAAATGCAGTGCTAGAGGCTAGGGCCAGTGAGGACAGTTACCTTTACGTCTTTCTGGAAGGTCTGTTTGGACATGATTTTTTTCTTTTTTCCAAAATTATTTTCAAACCATTGTTTGGTAAATATATTGGAATGACTTTTTAGATCAAATCTTTTTCTAACAGATTAAAGAATCTAAAAATAAATATTCAATTGAATTGGTTCTTTTATGAAGATGAGTTTTTCAAGTAAGAACATTTTCCACTCACAAACTTCAATGCTTTTCAAGTGACATGCATGTCCAAACACAATTTCAACTTCCAAATACCATTTTTCACCTTCAAAAATACTTTTTTTTCAAGTTTCAACCAAATCTATACCCAAACGTCTACGTAGAATTCTAGATTTCTTCTGGGACAAATAGCAGTAAATGCTTACAATTAGAGCAGCAGAACGGCAAACCGCAACACCACTTGCAGTTGTAGCATTATAATCATCATATTCAGCTTCCAAAAGTTGGCGTTCAGCCTCTCTAATTGCCAAAAGGCGAGGATCGTGCAATTCCAGAGGTGTGCCAGCAATTTGCCATCCTCCCCTGCACAACAATGAAGCAACCCAAAGAGCTAATGAACTGCGAAGAAATGTTGAATCTTGGGACCAATGACACTTAACTAATATTTGGAAAAAGAACATGTGGGTAATAATATGACACAATGGACTGCACATATTATAGCTAGCCCAAGAAAAAGTTGCCTTTATGTATTAATACACACACACACATGCACACACAGACATGTATATGTACGGACAAATAACAATTATATCAATAGAGTAATAGGAAATCTTTTGATTAGTGGAAAAAAAAAAAGGAAAGTAAAAGGCTAAAGGCATGTCAATCAATTTCATAATCCACCCCAAATATGCAGATGCAGATTCAATCAGTAGTTTCCTTATACCAATTTTCTGTTCCTAAATACGAGCATATTCATCTGTAGGATCCTCCTCCTTAATGCCCTGATGACTCTCATTGGTATCACATATTACATATTTTTTCTTTTTGTACTGTTCTCTTTTCAATTACTATATTGATTTAATCGTTATACTTATTGTCTAGAGTTGCCCTCTTCAAGATACCATCTATGACTCTCCTAAAGTAACCAAATTAAGAAGAATAACTGTTGGTTGGTTGGAATTGTCTAAAGTGAATGCCTCACCACCTTGGTGCCTCAGTAGAGCACACATATCCTAGGAGAGAGTTCAGCCGGTGTTGTGAGCAACTCAAGCATGCCTTTAACAATACTACTGAAAAGCTACTTGAAAAAGAAAAATTTAAGACATATCTAACAAAGGAAACCTGCACTAAAGAAAGTTAAACTCACCCAATATCTATAATTGTATCCTCCGACCGAGCTCGAGGAGGGGCAGTGTAACCAGGCTGGTATTGCTGCATTTGAGAATGAAAATGGAAACTTATTATATAAATAAAGTAGAAGGCCAATAGAATATGCTAGAATTCAAAAGCATGGCTCAATCCCAAGTTCTCAAAAAAGACAGATAGATAGCCAAAACATTGTCTGATAAACAAAGCATTGATTCTATCCACAATATAGCAATTCTACTGAATCTTGTCCATCCATGCATATGTAATACATCAAATTATAGTTATAATATTGATATTTTAGAAAAATAAAACATTTCCAATACTAAAATTCTAGTGCCATCTGAAGTACTTTGCCAAGAAACATCCTCATTGACATGTATGCTCATATCACAAAAATGAAGCATATATAAAATTGACTACCATGATTCAGTTCCATGTGCTATAAAGTAAAAAGGATCCCTTTTTTCCATAACAGATGAAAGAGACGGACAGCTTCACAAACAAGAAAATATAATATTGCACTTTTTGTTGGAGGATGCTTTTTTCCTTTTTGACATGAGATGAGAACTTGCTTATTTAATAAAAAAGTCCTCTTACCAGTCTCACAACATGCAAGATACGGTGCAAAACAACACACAGACATACCTGATGGCAAATCTCACAAGTAATGTCACCCTTCTCGTTGCACCAGTGTTGAACACACTTTCGATGTGCATACTGCAGGTCAATTGTTTCCACTAAAACCATCAGTGCTTATACAATTTACTATTCCAACTAAAAGAAAAAAGCAAATTGAAGAAAGAAAGTGAGGCAACTGTAAACAGGATGTAGAGCAAAACCTCTTGAAATACAACTATAGAGATCACATAATTTATCAGTAAAATAAGATGAGAACAGCAACACCAAGTGTTGTGCAAACTATATAGGGGCAATATTCGGAAGGTGTAGATAAGATATCGGACAATCAGCATTCACATATACTTAGGATGAAGATATATACAAAGAAAATAGAACGTCATAAGGATAGCAAAAAGTGGCAAAGCAACTTGAAGGAGTATATAATTAAGTAGTGTCATAAGAATTTCTCAGGTGAGTATGTGTGACGACGACATCACCAGATATCATAATATGAGGCAAAGTTCATGTCTTGGTTCAAAAAATGTTGATGACCACAACCTAAGGGAACAATCTTGCTTAATGGACTTCAGATAATAGCCTAAGAAAGGATTAGATCACCAATGAGGCAACATGGAGACATAAACAAACAACGGTAAGGCCACCATCATGCAGGGAATAATCATTTTCCTGATAGCAGACAAAGGAAGTCGGAGGGTTAACAATTGATTGTTGACATGTCCAGGAGAAAGATCTTAATGCAACAAACATTGAAACTGACTTCTACGGCAAAATTTTGTGGAAGTCAAGATATGATCAAATTAGGGGGAAAATATATCAACTAACTTTGAATGGTCAAAGAGATTCTGGTGAACATGTCAGAGGGATTTTCTCTTCATGTACACTAAGCACCAGAGCCAAAGTTTGCACGATGTTTGACAAGGGAAAGGTCGAATTCACTGACTACACACAATACATGGTACAAGTCTTCCTCTGTTATCTAGACTCATGAGTATATATTACAAGAGGACAAGGTTGTATCCTTTTCCATGAATAAGACGACATTTAACTTCCACTTATCTCAAGTGTCTATAATTAAGATGTGTAAATATTGGGATACAACCTAGTACAATTTGAGAACATAAATATTTTTAATTTTGGAGCAAATATGGAACTCTGACTATGTTAGCTTCTGAAAATACAACTGATCTCAAGCTATAAAGGAGGAAAGTAGTGGTCGGCTATTGAAGATCAGCCTAATAGATGTATTATTATGATAATCCTTTTAAACACTAGATGAGCAAAATGAATTTAGAGGATTCATATAATGGACACTAACTAGTACGACATTAACGCATGGTTGATTGATTTAGATCAGATACGAACAATAAGGAAAAGGAAGCTATCTTATAAGTTCACAAAACCTCTAAAATGTAAGATGTGTGTCTTAAAGTTGTCCCACATCAATTGCAGGATGTAGAATTTGGTGTCATGTTCTTGGGAGCTAGCTTTTGAGGTTAAGTTAAATTCAAAGTCCCTTTCTTTACATGGTATCAGAGTCAAACTCATCTCCATTCTTGGTTTATCCAATGTTGGCCCCCCTCTATCATGTTTTGCCAAGGCATTTATTGTGGGATAAGAAATTGGTCACCTTACCTCATGAAATTGCCTTGAGGTTGAGGTTTGAGTTAGGTCCAAAATCTATTTCGCAAATGATCAAATTTGCTAACAACAAAGATAAAAAAAGTAAGCTGAAAAAAGAAAATTTCACCTTGAGACTTCCACAACAAGCACAAGGACTCTCCAAATTATTCAAAGTATCTTCATCTTGACAAATACGGCACTCTGCACCCCCAATTAACGGCACCTCCTCATTCCCTTCTTCTTCTTCCTCAACAGCCAATTCCTTCTCCTTCATCGTCTTCGAAGAAGAAGCTCCGGTTCCTTCCACTACTTCGGTTGCCTTCTTCCCATTTTCAATCGGTTCCCCTGATGATGATGCATCTGCATTCCCAACCCGGACCCGGTCCTCATCTTTCACCACCAAATGCTCACCCATTTTTATACACAAACCGCAATATCCCTACATCAAAAAAAACTCACAATTTCAATCAAATTCAAATAAATTAAACTAAAAATTTCAAAAAATTGAATACAGACCTAAGAAATTCACTGCCCAAGCCGAGAATCTCAGCAAGAACAGAGAATTTCTGAGCATTCGGATAGAGAGAAAATTCAAAGTCAAATGCGAATGAAAAAAAATATATTTTACAAAAAATGAACAAATAGAAGAGTACAGTGTATAATAGACCTGAAAAATCAGAAAAAAAAATGATGCTTGTGTAATCAGGAGACGAAAATTTAGCAAATTTGTAGCAAAACCAATCAAAATTTGATGGAACCGTTGAAATTTCTTTGAAATTATACAAACCGAACACTGATTTGACCGCGTTTACTCTTTTGTTTGTTTTTTTCCTTTATCCAATTAGAGACTCGGTGGCCGGATTCTAGCATTCAAGCACGACTAGTTCATTAGTGATTCGGGTTTGACTCATCTCGATCCGTCTCAATTTATGTGACCTATTTTTTTTTTAATTGATCTAAAAAAGATGATATATTTCTATAATAATTTAATTATAAAATATTTATTTTATTTTTAATGAAATAATTTACGGCCACACAAATTTTTATCGTTTATTTTGGACCACAAGTTTTAAAAGCTTTCTTTTCTTTCTTAAATTTTGTGCCAAGTCAAACTACCTCACATAAAATGAGACGGAGGGAGTATGAATATTAGATATTAGATACCGAATAAAAAAAGGGAAAAAGATTTAAATATATCATCAAACTATTAGAAAAAGTTCATCTGTATCATCCGTTAAAAATATTAACAGATGGTATAAATGGGCATTTTCTAAAAAATTGATGGCATATTTGAGCCTTTCCCCTAAAAAAAATTAATTCATTACTATTTTCTTTTTTTTGACATGCACAATGCACTTTTACCATATGATGAGTAAAAAAAGTTTCAAATATTACAAAAAAATAATACGGATAATGCATAAGTACTCCATACTATGATAGAAATTTCAGTGATATACCTTAATTTAACTAGGATTCTATTACACCTGAACTTTTTTTTTATAGTATTTTCGTGCACCTTTTGTGCTGGCATGACACCTTCAACCATGTAAGTGGATTGCTTTTGTAGAACATGTGTCCGCCACGTGTGTAAATTATTTTTTAGTTTTTTATTATTTATTTTTTAAAATATTCTTATTTTTTTATCTTGTATTTAAATTAAGTTAATACACATAATTTTTTTATAAAAAAAATATTGCTTTGTATTTAAAAAAAATCTTCACTTGTTTTGAAATAATGCATAAGTACCCTTAAACTATGATCGAAATTCTAGCGACACACATTAACTTAATTAGGGTCATATTACCCCACTAAACTATTTTAAAATGTGATCTATGATTATTTCATGATTGCATTCGATGATAAGTTACAAAAGAATGAAGTTGAAGGAGAATAAAATGGTTTCAAAAAGGAGAAGAGGTTTTGAAGATTTTTACAATTTAGTTTGGTTTATTTCGATTGGATTTTTGATTTAACCAAATTTAATCAATAATAATATAATGATACACATATTTTCAACCACAAGACCACAACTTATTTCACTGGTGCAAATTACCATTAGGCACTAGCTATATTAGTAAATAACTTCTCCAATAGACAGGTAGAAGCGGAGCATGACTAGGAGTTTGGGGGTTCTAAATTTTAGAACAGAAGAAAAAGATGTTCGAACCCACAACAAATGTGTGAAAAGCATTTTCACCGCTCTTCTTTACCACTGAACTGTCAATCAATTTTGTTAGAGGTTCACAAGTTAATATATATATATATATATTTATTTATTTAACTTTTTAATACAAATGCAAAATTTACGGGAAAGCTAATAGATTCGTCCAAACCTACGAACCCCCACCTAGATCCTCCTTACAGATACGGATATCGCTAGTGCGACTTCAAAGACGAAAGTTGGATTTCAGAGTTTCAGACAAGAGGTTTTATTTTTTTGATTTGAATATTAGATTTCAGTCTTCAGTAATTTGGGATTCAGATATGGGAATTGGCCAATTGGGTTTGCCGGTTTGGGTCACTCCAATTCCACATAATTGGGCCACATTGATATTGGGCTTTGGAATTGATTTTAGAGCGTAGGCCTGTAGGGATTAGTGAAATAATTAAAGGAATTCGGTTTTTCGAGTTAATTGAATTTAAATAGTTAAAAATCGAAAATCAAACAGAATAATCAAAATTTTAAATTTTGAAATCGAGATCAAAATTAAAAAAATTCAGTTCAATCGATTTTTTCGATTTGAGTGGAAATATGTCCAGCCCTAGAAGCACCTATTGTAAAAGGGCTTTTGAGAAATTTTACTTAGTTGATGGATCTGAAGGTATTAGGACACTTCAGTACTTATTAAATTAACTGTTCAAGGTGGTTCATTTCATTGTTGTTGATGATTTTTGAATTCTGCCCCAAATATTATTCATTATAATGAAACATACTTGCGGTTGAGTGTGAATTTTGAATTGATATTGAGTCGGAAAGTGGTTCTAGTGATATTATTGGTAAGTCAATAATAAATTTTAGAAGTTAGAGCTCATTAAGATGCAAAAGACTAGAGAAGTTAATAAGTACCTTAATTCGTTATATATGAGCGAACATAATTTTGATGCTCCAAGTTATATATAACGGGGCTAAATTGTTCACACAAGTCTTTTTTAGATTGACAAATTTTACTTTTTGTAGTTCACGTGTTATGTTATGAGTCAGATATAATGTAACTCGAATACAATATTCATTCTATTCATCTCGTTAAAATTTTCACAACTATTGCTAATGACAAATTTTACTTGTATTGTTCAATTATTTATGATTTTTTTTGAACGAGCAAGGTTTGATATCATCTTCAATCAGCCTATTTTTAAAAAATTGTTCTCAAATTTTACCTAATGGGCAAAACTTGTTTGTGTTATTGAAGTTCATTTGTAGGTCTTGTTAATTATATGATGTGTACTGTGTTTTGATTATCACACTATTTTGTTGTTATTATTTTTCTCTTATAGACTTTACATTGCTTTTCTTATTATTGACTATGTTTTTTTCATTGTTTTCTTGTCCTTTTACTTGGGTTTGATGCACTTGAGCTGATGGTCTTTTGAAAATAGCCTCTCTACCTCCTCGAGATAGTGATAAAATTTGTGTATAATTGATTCTCCCAAATATATAGAAGAGAGAAGCAAATGGTAGATTAATTAATTGTGGCTTATGTGATCGAGCTTTGTAACAACTCACTTATTTGATGAATATAAGTAACTAATAATATGAGCCCCTTACATAACCCACCCATTTCTCTATTCCAATAATGAATTATGTGGTATTCATCCATAATGTTTAATTTCTTGCAAGTAAAAAAGGGAGAATTAAAATGACATAAACAAAAAATTTAATCTTTGTAATGGAGAAACAATCTTGTTTAATATGATCTTGTCAAGAACATCATGCTATGACTTGCTTAAGGTACGTTTCAAAATAATTAATTAATTTTCTACTGAGTTTTCTGAAAATCATAGTATATAGTAGCACGCTCTATATGGTATTCATCCACTAAATATACTATATGGTAAATTAATTATATTGTTGATCGTAAAATGTTATGAGAGCACTCATGTTCTAGGTATTATATATGTTTTGTGTTTTCTTTTTCAAAAGGAGTCGTTTTGATTTGGAATTACTTCGAATGCGTTTTTTTTTTCTTATCGTAATAATTGTTGACTTTGTCTTAAAATCGACAAGTGACTTTTATTAGCTAATTACTTATAATGAAATTTGAAAAAAAATAATATAATTTAAATTTATAAAGTAAAAATGATACTCCCTCCATTTCAAATTAATTAAATTGTTGAGGTGTTTCACGCCCTTTAAGAAAAGAAGATTAAGACATAAATTAGATATAACGTAACTTTCCATTTTTGTCCTTATTAATTATTGTCAAATTTATGATTAAAATAACTAAACATTAGTTAATAACTAATTCCAATGCTAACTAATGAGGGGTAAAATTGAAAGAACATTCTAAAAGTAGTCTTGAAAATTGAACAATTAAGTTAATTTGAAAAATAAAAAATGTTTCAATAATTCAATTAATTTGAAATAGAGGGAGTATTTAGAATTGAAGTTATGTTTGGTAATGAATCTAAATTAAAATTATTTTTCAAATTTTTGCTAGTAATTTTGAGTAAAACCAACTTTTTAGTATTTTTCATTGAATGCTAGAAATTCAAACACAAAAAACAACGCACAGTTGACATAAAAGATTATAATATTAAGAGCCTGTTTGGATTGATTTAAAAAGAGTAATTTTTAAAAAGTAACTTTTCAAAGTGCTGAAACTAATTTTTAAAATAAGTAGTTATGTGTTTGGATAAAAGTGCTGCAGTTGAAAAAAAAATTGTTAATGTGTTTGGTAAATAAGTGCTGGTAAACACTTTTTTTTATCAAAATGTCTGAAATACCCTTAAAGTTGTTAACATGATAAAAAGTTTATTAATTTAAGGTTTTTATTCTTAAAAAAATTAAAACAAAATTAATTTATATTTTACATCCATAAGTAATAATATTTTCCTATCGTTCACATATTTCTTTATCATCACAAAAAAAATAAAATAAAAAATTGAAAGATAATCAAGAAAAAATTTAAAACTATTCATTATTTTCCTAGATACCATTGCTATCAATCGAGAGAAAAAGAAGAAAGCTAATCGAAAGATAACTTACTTCACGCTTTAGATCTTCGCCCTTCAAATCGAGAGAAAAGAAAGAACGCTTCACGCTTCCAGCCGCACAAACGTGAAAAAGAAAATTGAGGGAAAGAAATGTTACAGTTTTAAGGGCAATTTGGGAATTGTGTAAAACAATTATGGACAAAAAGGTAATATACTTGGTCAACGTAAAATGACTTATAAGTTTAAAAATAAAAGTAGCCCTTACCCTACTTTTAACTTTTGACTTAAAATATGCCAAAAATAACTTCTTTTAAATCAGTTTGATAAATGCCAAACACATCAATAAGTCAAAAACTGACTTTTAAATTAGTTTGACCAACTTAAAAGCCCATCCAAACGGGCACTAAGTAATCACATATGTACATAAAAAAATTATACCACTTTAGAAGTCGATTTATATAAATAGCGAAAATTGCAAAAAGTTACACCTCCAAATTTGAGTTTCTGTAAAAATTCTTTTTTTTTTTTTTTTCAAAGTTTTTGTCAAATATAACAGATAAAATTCATTAAAATACTTGACGGAAAATCAAAAGTATTCACTTTTGACAATTTTAAAAGATTCGAAATTTCTCACAAGTATATTTAATGACACCTTCGAACCTACTCCCAAACATAATGAACCATTTTCGCTGTTATCTCCCAAGATATACAGCATATTTGAATGGATCAAGGGCAAAGTTACCGTTCAACTTACAAATTTGATAAAGGAGATAGGCGATTGACATTGAATTCCCTCTGGTTTTAATATGAATTGACTCGCCTCGCTTTCTATTCATTTGTGGGTCTGGACCCAATTTTTTTTTTTCAATTTCGAGAATCAACCAACGAAAATATCCGTAGCGCATGGTGCTTCTCAACCCTGTCTCCGAGGGACCGTTGAACTAGCGACTCATGAATATCTAATAACTAAATTATTTTTCTGAAATTCAAAATCTATAAATTTAAAATTCTAATTTCGCCTCGCCGTAGAGTGAAGAAGCCAGTCCTATTTTCAACATAGTGATGTAGATGTGATGATTTCAAAATGTTGAAAGAGTATATTCTAAGATCAATGTGAAGTTAAAATTCTAATCAATTTACCCATCAGAAAAAAGTGATCTAAAATATTTTTGACAGAAGGAGTATTATTTAATTGGATACAAAAAATTTTGACAAGAGGAAGAATTTTGAAAATTGTACTTGAAACAAACTATAACATTTATGTAGTTGTAATGTAAATTATCTTACTAAGATAAAATAAAAAATTTAAAATTAAATTATTTTAAAATAGATTTTTTTTTTTTTTTTTTGATACAGCTCATAGCCTCATATGGGACAGTTTTAGGTACCCCAGCCTTGAAGTGGTCAATCAATTACTCCAAGTCATGCAATTCTTTTTATCATTCTCAAATTTTGCGTACCTCGACTAATTTTATATAGTATCTACTAGCTTTACCAGTACTAATCGATAGTTTCTTCTCATATATCCAAACTTTGATGGACAGAGTAACCATCTCCCCTATCTAAATGCTTATTTACATCCATCCTCTTATCAACACTCTCAATTTTTTCTAAACTAAATCTCTACTTACTCTTTGTTGCATATCTACATTCTCCAATAAAATATTTCAACTGTCCTAATTTAATTATATGACTCATTTTCTTTTCTTTGTCAGTCTCGTAAAAAAATGACACATTTCTATATTAAATAACAATTTAACTTTCAAATCCTTGTTTTGGTAAAACTAAAAAAAATTGCTAATTTAAAAGTTCCAATCTTTAATGCAGGAATATATATGGCTAAAATTGTGATTTTTTTGGTTTGTTTTCTTGCAATTGCCTCATTTGTCAAGGGATATGGTAAAGGAAAGTGGATCAATGCTCATGCTACATTCTATGGAGGTGGTGATGCCTCAGGGACAATGGGTATGCAAACTTAATTAGTAGTTCTCTAGTTCCGTATCAAGGTCACAATCGATATCGTCACTAGTGGCATTGTGTTTATCATCAATTACATCATTATCATCAAATCTTTTAGATGTGTAATCTAGGAACTTGCTTAGAAATACTATAATGAATGAAATATAGAGTTTGTAGCTAGGAACTTGTACAGGAATACTATAAAGAAAGGAAAATATCAGAGTTCGTTGCTAGGTGTTTGACCGAATAGGATCGTAATGTTCCTATAGAATCTATCACTAAAATGTATCACTAAAATGCCCTTGTTTATATTGATTCTTGTAAATTCCGCCTATGTGAGGTTGCTCACATTGCCGACCTAAGTTCTAACGATCAATAATGTAGATTCGTGTGAAACTTTATTTACATACATTCTCCAACAGGTGGTGCTTGTGGTTATGGGAATCTATACAACCAAGGGTATGGAACAAAAACTGCAGCTTTAAGCACATCTTTGTTCAACAATGGATTGAGTTGTGGATCTTGCTATGAGATTAAATGTGTGAATGAACACAAATGGTGTTTGTCAGGTTCTATTAAAGTAACAGCAACCAATTTATGTCCACCTGGTGGCTGGTGCAATCCTCCTCTTCACCACTTTGACCCTTTCTCAGCCTATTTTTCAGCACATTGCCCAATATAGAGCTGGAATTGTCCCTATTGCTTATAGAAGGTATGTTCAATTGGTTTTATCATGCATTCGAAACTATCTATAATAACATCATTTGTTTGGATAGATTTTGGCTGCTATAGTGAAATGTAGTGATCAAGAACATATAGTATAATATAACATGAAAAATTGGTTCTAAAAGAATTGGTCATTATACTGAAATATTGTTATAGAAAGATTTGACTGTATTTGGTTCAAATAATGCTTGATTATGTGATTTTCCTTCGAAACTTCATGTTGATGCTCGTTACATGCGTGAAACACACGGACTTTAATCAACTCGGTGCTCAAGTTGCCACATAGGTTCAGTCAATGATTAGAGTCGTTAATTAGTCCACCAGATATTGCCTACGTCCTACCTGGCAGAGCTGAGAGGGTTCATCTGAATCTCGTTAAGCGGAAAATTCCATTGTTTATATATAGCTAAAGTTAATTTTGTGTGTATATATGGTACATGTTGAACCCCTTTTGGCTTCTTCGTCTCTTTACTTCATATTCCGAATCTCTTTAATGAAAATCCTCGCTCAGCTACTTGTATAGGTACTCTGTTCACCAAAACTTAGAAGATACAAAAGAATCACCCAACACTTTTTGCCTTTTATTGGAATTTAAACTCTTCTTTTCTCACGATTCATTTTAGCTTCATTAACCGTTAGGTCACACCTATAAATGCCTTCAACAGAATCAACTAACATAAACTCTATTGTCAACTCTTGCAGGATACCCTGCAGAAGAAAGGGAGGCATCACGTTCACAATCAATGGACACTCTTACTTCAACTTGGTACTTGTGACTAACGTTGGCGGTGCTGGTGATGTTCATGCTGTAGCCATTAAAGGATCGAAAACACAATGGCAATCTATGTCAAGAAATTGGGGCCAAAACTGGCAAAGCAACAGTTTACTAAATGGACAAAGCCTTTCATTTAAAGTTACTACTAGTGGTGGACATAGTGTAGTCTCTAAGAATGTTGCCCCTGCTAGTTGGTCTTTTGGCCAGACATACACTGGTGGACAGTTTCATTGAAAGGTTAGCCCTTGAACATTTGGCTGCAAGGGGCGGATCTAGAGGATAGCGAGGGGATTCACCCGAACCCACTCATCAAAAGGTATTTGTTATGTATAAACATATGTATAGATTTTGAACGACCTAAACATAATATTAGTGGTTGATTTAGACTTTAGTGGTTGAGGGGGTTTAAAATTAACCTTGAGGTTCTACGTTCAAATTTCAAGCACCCTTAGGTGGAAATCCTGAATCCGCTATTGCTGACATGGTTCGAAACTCGATGAATTGGATAATGAGTCTGTCTCTCTACCTTTCTCTCCACTTAAATATAAGTTTTCTTTTAAGTTCTGATTGTGTAACGTGAGTCTAACTCACACATCATGTATTGCGCTCTCACTTCTTAGACTAAGCCCAAATGGTCATTGTTAGTACATAGGGATTTCTAAACTTGGCTTCTTGTTTTTTTTTTTGTTATGTTAATGTGAATTAAGGGTAGCATGGCTTTGGGACCCTATAATATCCTTGAGGCCATTATTTTTCACCCTTTTTTTAATTGATGTATTTTTGTTTTTCTTTTGTTGCAATGCAGTGGTGGACTCTTTTACCACCCTCATTTTGGAGTGTTTGTATGAGTTAGAGAAATTTGGAAACCTTTTTTTCTCCCATGTAAATAGATGTAATAATCCAGTTAACTAGTGCAATAATGAACATTGATGGACATGATGTTTCTTTTGTATATTTATTATATGTCCTTCCTTTTCTTTTTTGCTTCTTTGCCTTGTCGTGTTAATCATCTTTTCTACTTCTCTTTCATTCCTAGATGCCATCTAGTCATGTAACAATACCTTAATTCAACCATCATGTGTTGTGGTGTAGTGGTGAGAATGTTCCACCCTTAACAAAAGGTCTTGGGTTCGAGCCCTAGATATGGAGAAAATCATGTTGGGAGCGATATAAAAGATAAAAGGACTTGCAGCCATATCATTAATCGATTCATTAAGTTATAACACACGGAGAGTAAATTTTAATATGTGATAGCAAATGATCAGTTATCATACTTACCAAACTATTAACTATATGTGAGCGTTTGACCATGTTTCATTGTGAAATTTGAAAAAAAAAAAAGTAGCTTGTTGTTTTTCAAATTCTTAACAAATTCATCTTCAAGTTGAATTCTGAAATTTTGTGGTCTGGTCAAATGTGTTTTTCGGAGTTCCAACTCCAAAAAAAAAAAAAAAAAAAAGTGAACTTTTTTCATAATTAAAGCCTCCTAAGTTTTAAGAGATTTACTTATAATTATGTACTTGAATGTGTATTTCAAACTGTCAGTGTATACAACTTAAAGACGAATCTTGTACTGACAATAATTCTTTCAATTGTTCATAGTTCCATGAAAAGCTTTATTTTTAACCATATAAGTTAGAGTTACAATTTGGAATTAAAATCTAGCCATCATAAACATTTACACATTTTGTATTTTCAAGATCTCAGTGAAACTGTAAGCTTTAATCCATGTTCCATTGATAAAATGGTCATCATCCTGTACTTGACTAGATGGCCTGGCACCAACTTGAATTTATAGAATCTACACAAAATTGCAAGTGCCATTTTCATCTGAAGATATGCTGAGTCCTTCCCTAGGCATATCCTTGGCCCACCCTACCACACCATGGCAAAATGTAGTTATTAGTGTGGTGGAATCAGAATTTTCACTATGAGTATTCAAAATATAACGAAGTAAATATTTGAATAGTCAATGAGATTCAATATTTTATATAGTATATATATACATAAAACATAGTTTTGACTTGGTATTTATGGTGTAATTTTTTTGATGAGAGCGTTTGGATGAACCCTTTACAGGTTGAATGAATGGATCAACCCATGGTCATACACATATATTATATACTAGTTTCTGGACACGTGCATCGCACGTGTGTCTCATGCAATATGTTATAAATTCGGTAGGACGATTAAAATTCAATGAAAATATGTGTGTAATGAGTATTAAAATGCAACAATTTCAAATAAATGTTATGATAATAATTTATAGAAAATTAAATTAAAGAAGACTAATAGAGAAATATATATATAAAAAAAAAACATAGAAGAAAAAAATAACATACGCATCCTTCTTAAGACTTAAATCATAATATTATATAAATGAAAAAAGAAATACAAAATCGGTACATAATTTTCCAAATTTTTGTCGACACCTTCTCTCATATCCAATTCAAATTCAAAAGTTTTCTTCATCGCGTCAAACTAAAGCATGAATCATATAGAAAAATCACTTTATTTTCGTAAAATGATAAATAAACAGACTAAGGTAGATATATCATATACTTTAGATGTTGATGGCTTCATTATTTTAACTATAAAATGAAAAGGATAAAAAAAAAGAAAAGGATAATTTTGGATGTGAGTTTCATGAAATAAAAAAGATGAATTTATATAGATAAAAATAGAGGAATACCAAAAGTCATCGTCTTAAATTAAATACTATTTGAAGATTTCAAAGGGCCAAAATAGATAAAAAAAAAAAAAAAGAACAACTTTAAGAATATCAAATATATGCAATGAACCTATATTAAAATCTGGAAGAGTAAACAATCCTCCTTTAAATTAAATACTGTTTGAAGGTTTCAAAGGGCCAAAATCGATAAAAGAGAACAACTTTAAGAATATTAAATATATGCAATGAACCTCCATTAAAATCTGGAAGAGTAAACAATCCCCCTTTGAACACATGAACTCTTCATTTACTCAATGTAATAATTGATTATCACTAATATTTAAACATGTAATTAACTAAATGTTTATAATATTTTAATCTAGTGTAGGGGCAAAATAGTATTTCAACTTTCAACTTTTTTTGTTCCCACTTTTAGTAATATATGATGATATGATATGATGATATATGATTTTTGTTTCCACTTTTAGTAATATATGATATGATATATGATATATGATGATGATTGATAGCTTTAGACCACTAGCTAGTTAGGGTAGAGGTAGATTCAGAATTTTAACTTTATGAATTCAGAATGTTAGGCATCGTTTGGGTTTCTATTACTACTTTACTTTATATATATTTTAGTAGATTACTTAACACAAACATAGGGTTTAAGCCAAAGCTACTAAATGCAGCTTTGCCGGTAGCTTTAATTGTACATTCACCCCTTCGTTGGGGCTGATTCTAAGGTAAGGTTATCGAAAACATTGCTTAATTGAAGTTGTTCGGATGAGTTGTTAGTTTTTCTGAGTATGTTATATCTATTTTGTCTCGTTAAGTTGATCCATAGATCAAAAAGTAAGTCCTTTTGATTCACCAAAATGTACGTTTAAAAGACCTCTTATTATGATTTGACTTTAGACCACCAATTTTATTGAGCCGCTCTGCTTATACATACCTGGAAAGCGGTGAATTTGAATGGAGATGCATTTTGGAAAACCCCATCTTTAAGCCATCTCTCAGGATTGAATGAAGCTGAATCAGAACCCCAATTGTACTCCATTCTTCCCATAGAATAAGGTACATAGGTCACCATTCCCCCAGCCTTTAACTTTGTTCCATCTGGTAAAACATCATCTTCCAATATTCCCTTTGGATCCTGTCAGATTATTAAAACCAAATCATTCACCGTGTGTTTATATCAATTTAAATTAAAAGGTCTACGCATCGATAGTGTAAAAATGTAGTAACCTATAGTACAACAAAAGAGACAGTTAGTGACAATATTCTTATCAATTGGTCCGAGGGAGTAGTGACACAAAATTAGCACATTCATGTAATATAAAGGGAAAGTTTCCACATTGGTGGGAGAAACAATTTTTTAGGTCCTTTTAAGGCCTGGCTCATTTAGTCTATTTAATAGAGTAAGTCTATAAATACGAAGAATTCCTAGAAGTAGCGGATTCAACTGCATATATGTTTCAACCTTTGTTGTATCCTGATAGAGAATTGTTTGTTATCCCTAAAAGAATATACATGCAATAATTCTGAAAAGATAGCGATCTTTCACGCCTCAAAACTTTTAATTTCTCTGTTATTTTTCTTCTAACATAAGTTCAATGCACTGATGGAGTAAAAATGAGTGACCAAAGGCGAAGCCAGAATATTAACCTTATGGATTCTAAATTTTATAATAATGATATCAAGTGTTACTAACTGTGTTCTAAACTTAATATTTGTGCACATTTAATAAACTTCTTACATATATACTATTTGAACAAAAGTTACTGGGACGTTTGGCCGAACCCGTACCCAAGCTTCTAGCTCCGCCCTTGCTTAGATCCTACCAATTAAATAGAATGTGTGCTAAATGTTGCAATAAAATCAGGGTAACTAACCTGAGGAACAGCAGGGTACAATCTAAGAGTCTCTGTAATCACAGCATGTAGATAGTACAATTTTGACAATGAATCATAATTCAAGAGCCCTGCAAATTGAATGGCTCTCGAATCGACAGATTCAGGATCCTCCGCGTCATACTGATGCAACGACACGTTCTCTTCTTTAGTACGGACTTGTTCCAACGACTTCAGCTCCGCGTACAGCTTCTCAGCTACGTGCTCGTGAGTCATAATCATGTATATAGCCCAAGACAGAGTCGTTGCTGTCGTATCGCGACCCGCTATGACAAAATTCAGGACAATGTCCCTCAGGCTTTTATCAGTTATATTGTTCTCAGGGTCTTTTCCTAGCTCAATGAATCTTGACAATATGTCATGCTTATTAATCTGTTAATTAATGTTTAAAAATCATTAAGAAATCAACACAGTATAACACTAATTAGCCTGTTTGGTCCAAACTTCGAGAAAACTGTTTATTCTGAAAAGTACTTTTGGAGAGTAACAGTTTAATACTACAACAACAATGTGCGCTTTTCAAAAAAAGTGTCTACTGCTGCTCAGAAACATTTTTTCAAAAAGTTTGGACAAATACCTTAACTATCTAAAATAAGTAGTTTATACCGGTCAGAAGCTTGGCGAAAAAGGCTATAATTTAGGTAAATAATAATTATAAAAAAATGTGTACGAGCTTACTTTGTTATTTGTTTCTAACTCTGCCTTCCTTTTTCTTATGACAGAATATGTGAAATCATCAATTTTTTTAATACTTTGATCAAGGATGGCTTCTGATCCAATGTTGAGAAATTGCTTGATTTTCCACAAAGGGTCAATGAATCTTAGTGTGACAATGACATTTGCAGCATCAAATGCCTTTGCAAAGCTATTTTCTGGTAAATTTGGATCCAATGTTCCTATCTCTACACCAAATCCCACCTTACATATTGAGTCTAGAGTCATCCTCATCAACAGATCCTGAAAAAAACAATTGTTGTTTAGCAACAATACTAAAGAAAAATAGAATAAAATTATACTTCCTTTGTCAGTGATGCACCTTTCTTTTTAGTCGGGTCAAAAGAAAAATACAATATTTTTTTTTCTAAATGCAAAAGAAATGGACTTTGGGATCACCACCCCTAAAACACCAATGAGGGATTCAACACCCTCTGAAGATTGGACGTTTGGAGCGTGGACAACATAAGATGGGAAGCCAATATTGGGCAAACAAAAATTCGAGATGGGCCTGTGAAATAATTTAACTTTAAATTTCTAATTCTACCCTTAGGGTCGTTTAGTATGATGTATTAGGAAAAATAATACATGTATTACCCGTGGTTTTATTTGATCCTTTGTTTGATAGGATTTACAGTATATGTATAACTAATACATAACAAATCATGTAATACACGAGTTATTCGTACATGGATAAGCATGATTAAAGACAGGACAAGGACAATCTTTACTATACCAAACCAAATAGTGGATAAGAAATAATCCCAGTGTCAGAATAAGTAATCCCAACATAACTAATCTCAACATTACTAATACACTTTATTGAATACTAGTCTTATGCACTCTACCAAATGACCCCTTAATGATAAGATTTATATTCACACAAATGACTACACATCTATCATAGATCACTAATTTCAAAAGTTTTTCGATTTTTTAATTCTGTGCTCAGTCAAACACCATCACATTAAAACGGAATATCTTGATCATTGTATTTAAGTCCAAACAGAATTCAAAAACTCACCTGCATGTCTACATGCTCATTCTTGAAAGATGCTTGATTGAGAATGTTAAAGAGTTTAAGGCTATAGTCCCTAAAAACCAGAGTGTTGAAATCCCTTAAATTCTTTGAAGCAAACTCAAAGCTAGCAGTCTTCCTTTGTTTCCTCCAAAGCTCACCATCCACATTAAAGATACCATCTCCAAGTAAAACTTCCATATATGAATGGTACACTTCGCCCTGTGCCAAAAGAAAACAAAAACAATCTTTCTCATGATAGACTAAAAACCATATGTAAGTTGATAGCCATACATCCATGGAATAATCTAATTTATAATAAGAAAAATAATCTTGTACCTTTTTCTTTAAGGAATCTTTACACAAATAGCAGGTCGGATTCACTATTTACTTTTTTTTCACCAATATACAATATGTTTTACACTAATTATCACTACTAAAAAATCACTATTTTCCCGATGAATCTTCCATTGAAAAATGATCAATGGTTATTCTCATTGATATTTGGATTGAATCGGCACGAAAGGAAAAAAATAGTAAATGTTTCATATGGTAAAATTAGAAAGCTTCCTACTCTTTCAGTGAGAATCTGTTTTCCACCATGTATTTTCCGAGTGAGCTGGTTTGGTGAAAAAACCATGTTTTATAGCACAAATTTCTCACTGATTTGTAGTGGAAATAACATTTCTTTCTAATAGTGTATATACAATTATATACATGTTATACATGAATTTACATATATTATATATCCTCAAAGTTTTCAAAGTACTATATACAAACCTTTGGATAATTATCAAAGTTTGTTTTGAGAACATGTTCAACATTAGTTGGATGAGCAATGTAAGTATAAGTTGTAGTCATGGCAGGAACAACAACAGTTGGGGATTGAGCAAAATACTCAACCAACCAATCATGCATCCTATCAAAATTCACCCATTGTTCTAAGCCTGCCCCAACAATAGGCCAATTTATTGGGCCTTTCTTATTTTTTTGCCTATATGTATTGATGAATTTCCAAGACAAAACCAAACAAGCTAATAAAGTTAATAATCCCATTTTGTTATGTTTGATGATGAGCTATGAGAAAATAATGTTGGAAATTATGGCATGTATGTAGAAGTGAAAATTGTGTGTTAATCTTATATATAGAAGAATATTGAAGATTATTATGTGAAGTGTTTTAGGCATTGGTTACTTGTTAACTTTCTACAAAATTGTCAATAGTCTTTGCATGTTGTGAAGTGAAAATATTGCACATTCTTTGTGTCTTCAACCAAACTTATATTCATCTCAACCATGTTTCTTTGTGTGGAGTCAGAATTTGAAGTTTGTGATTTGGAATTTGAATATTTTCAAGTTACTAAGTTCTAAAACTAATTCCTACATATTCACTGATTTTTTTTGTAGATAATTTAAACCAAAACTATTGGATTCAGCTAAACTTGTAAATTGTATTCTAGCTCCGACCCTCACTATCAATGTAAATATTTTTTTATATCATCAGGTCATTTTTATGTGTTTATATCAAGTAACATATCCTTATAATTTTGTTTTAAATATTTTTAACCTCATATTTTAGGGAGACTTATTCATAAATATTATTTTTTTTATAAATAACCTGACATCATAAATCATGAGATTCTGAAGAGAGACTGAATTCGATCCTCCATTTCCTTATAGTAATTAGGGTTGAGCTAGTATAGTAGATACAAATTCGATAAAATTCAGTAATTTAAATTTTGCGTTTCAATTAAAATTTAAGAAAATGATTAAAAGAAAAGTCCTTATATTATGTGAAATTGAACAAAAATATCTTCAATTAATAATTTAGTCCAGAAATGCTCCTTCGCAATATTTTGATCTAAAAATACCACTATCGTTAATATTTTGATCTAAAAATGCCTGTATTACTATTTTTGGGACAAAATGCCCCTTTTCTAGTAAGTGTGTTATTTCTTTTCTTTTTAAATACATTCTTTTTCTAATAAAATAGTGTAATTAATTTGCATATATATATATATATAGATCAGATTAATTCATCATTGATTTTCATTGGATAATGATAAAAAAAATTGTTGATAAAATAGGAAATATTTTCATTTCTCAATACTTTCTTAATTGAAGAAGGATACTGGGCTGGCCCACCCCATCCGGACTGACTCATATAGACTTTGAAATTTTACGGGTCAGGCCGGGTTAGCCCATTTTTTATGTGGGCCAGAAAATGGTCGGTCCAGCCCACAAGTACGTGGGCTACGGGTTTTGCGGGCCAGCCCTCTTTTTTTAAAAGTATATTTTTTTATAATTTTTTAAAATTAAATTATAATTTAAAAATATTATGTCGACAAGACAATATTACATGGTGTTAGTGTTGCTACTTGTTAAAATTCACAAATAAAATTATCTTTATAACACTTATTAAGTTTGATTTCAAGTAAAAGCATAAATAGCTAAATAGAAATATTAACCTAATTGTTTTCCAATGATCATAATAAAAAACAAAAACTGTGACAACATTCATAGTGATTCCCTAGAAATTTTAGGAAATTTTTATTTTATGTAGTACATATTTTATAAACATAATTTATATTTAATCTGTAATATTTCAAACTTTTAACAGATTTTGAGTTTAGACTCTTGTTATTTTTAATACTCCATTTTATTTTTTAATTAATTTTTATTTAGCCCACAGACTGGCCCGATCCATATTTCTCAAGCCCCACAAATCGGCAAACTTATTCAGGCCGGACTAAAAAACTTTTTTCTTAAATGGGCTCCAAAAATTGTAGCTCAATCCTATCAAATTATGGGTTAGGCCAGGTCGACCTTACGAGCCTAGCCCATATTGATGGTTGTAGTTAAGATATAACAATCATAATTTCAAAAAAAATTAATAATTGTTACATTGCTGTAAATCATAAAATATCTTAAAATATCAACGATAGAGTTACTGTTGACCATTTTTCATATGAACTTTAAAATCAAGGAATAAATTAGCAAATTTTTATCCTATTTCTTCGAATAAGATAAAAAAATAAAAATACATTCTATTTTATTAGATTTTTTAAAAATCCTTTTATAAATAAAACTAATGATAAGGTACTATAATTTTATATATATGACATATATTATCATTTTAAAAGTATATGGGCTAATTCTCTTTTAATTATAAAAGAAGATTAAGAAAAAGATTACTTCCCAATTTTATATTAGCTTAAAAGGAATTTAAAAGAAAAAAAAAATAGAAAAAGGCTTCTTTAAAAAATATTTTATCAGAAAAAGAGTGTGTTTAAAAACAATTTATTTATTAAAAAAGAGCATTTTTGACTTAAAAGTAACAATCGGGGTGGATCAAAATATTATTGAGTATCGACGGAGGTATTTTTTTTATCAAAGTATTGACACAGTGACACTTTTGAATCAAATTACTAATGCAGGACACTTTAGTAGTTCAATACTGCATAGTTTATAGGCATTTTCACCCTTTTCATTAATTCATTAATACTTCCATTTTTCTAATAAGTAAAAAAGAATTACGATATAGATAGGCTCAAAATTATGACATCATCTCTAATGACTAATAGTAATAAATAAAATCCATTCTTGGTTAGCTTTCACCGGTTAGGATTCTCCTTGGGAATAGAATGAATCAAATTAATTGAAGTCGTCAACATATATTTTCGAGAAGTTTAATCACGCGATATCTCAGGAGTAGTTGCATTGCTAGTAGGCAGAAAAGAAGAGTGTGAATCTCACAAATAAAATTTGAAAAAAGTTAGAACATACATAAATTTTATTTTGTTGGTAGAAGATTATTTCAGATAAAGCCTAGACTCAAAAAGAAAAATTCTTGAAACAAGGTTATAAGTAAATATGATTGCAGGATCCAATACACAAAGCAAATAAAGTAACATATATTAACACATTTAAAAAAAAAAAAAGAAATCAATACTACTAATAAGGATATATAAAAGGAGGGGAGGCTAGCTCTTTATCTCTCCCACATAAAAAGGGTACTTACACTCCGCTACCAAGTAACCTTTTATTCAATTCTCAACATTCATATCTTCTAAGATGATATTCTCACTTAAATAAAATTATGTCATGAATTATCTAATCATCTTTATCGTAATTCTTGTTCGATCTACCTCTGCAACACCTAAAAGCAACCATGGAAATAAAGGTGTAGCTCTACACAATATATACACAAGAAATTCCAAAAATAGAATTGCCAACATCCAAACTTTCATAATTCAAAGATGTCATGTTTCTCAAGTCAAAAACTATAACAATTTTTTTTTTTTCAAAAAAAAAGAGTTAAAACTCAAACACCTAGAACTGTTTACAACTACAACTATACTCTTAGTTCCCCGATAACGGCATCAAAATTTGATCACGTTTAAAATTCGTCCTAAAAAACATAAGTTGCAAATATTATTCTGTTTTAAAGTTCGAAGTTGAATCCCAAAGAAAACTAAGGTTTAATTATAGTAATTCAAGAGTGAACAATTATTTAATTTTAAAGATTAAGATTATCATTTTAAATAGGGTTGTTCATGGTTATGGTTAAAAAACCAAACCGAATAGCAATCCGAACCAACCGATTAAAAAAATCGATATTTGGTTGGGTTTGTTTAGGTTTGGTATTAAATTTTGAAAACCGATATTATTTGGTTTGGTTTTGGTTATACTAAAAAAAATTGCAAAAATAACCAAACCGAATCGATAAATTAGATATAAAATTTTTATAATTATTTATATATTATTTATAAATAAAATATAATTATTTTGTTAAATTTTAATTAATTTAAATATTTTAACTTTACAATTTTCTCAAGCCCAACACTTTAGCCCAACTATAACAATCTTAAGGCCCAATCCATCAAAATCAATTTTAGTCTTTACCTACCCTACTTCACATAAAATAGTCACACTTTCTCTTAATTGAAACACTTTTTTCGTGTAATGATAACTCTAGTATTGCTTAATTGCTTAATTGAACCGACAATAGGTTTTTTGTGGATTGTTCATGTATTAGGTGTTTGTGTTTATCCACGTAAGTCCTCAAAAAAATTACTATTACTTTCAAACCGAATAAACCAGAAAAACTGAACCAAACCGAATCAAACCAACGGTTATTTTTTTCGTTTGGTTTGATTTGGTTTGGTTTTAGAAATTTAAAAAATCGGCTAGATTGATTTGGTTTTGATTTTAATCAATAACCGATCCAAACAAAACCACGAACACCCCTACTTTTAAACTACCTAAATGTAAATAATAAAGCGGTAAAAACTATTAACTTAAGAGAATAGGTTGACTTTAAGATTGAGGAGGCCTAGAATTATGATTTCTCCAATTATTGGATTTCTTCTCGCTACATTAGCTATAATCTCGCCAAACCAATCTCCATCAATCATGAATCTTGATCTTACTATAAATATCTCTCGACCAAGTGCAGTAATTTTCTATCTTCATTCTATCAAATTAACCCAAGCTAATCAATAAATCTATTCACTTAGATCACGTCAAAGTTTTGTTATATCTCTAACCTCTACTTTTAAATCTCCATCGTTAATTTCTTAATGCGTCGAAATAATGTTGCTCAACTAAAACCTAGTCTCAGAGTTTCTCTCCAGAATGCAAGATGTAAAGACATTGTTAAATAACAAGTTAACTGCCTACAATCACTACGTACGTAGTTAAACAAGTAGAAATTTAAAAAATGACTCAATATTATAAAAGTTAAATCCTACAAATAATTTCATCAAAATCCTAGAGAGACTATTAGCTATTCATAAAAATATGTAAAAGCACAATATTATAAAATTTAAAACCAATAATAAAAAATAAAAACTCGTTATCGAATCTTTCGCCTTGCTCCATAGTAACTCCTCGCTCTCTCTTAAATCGTGTATTTAAAAAATCTCAAATAAAATAATCGAATCTATATGGCCACAACGTGACCACGCTACGCACAAACAAATTTCCAGTGACAAATCTTCCTTTTTTATTTTTTTCCTTTTTTCATTTTAATTTATTTGTGCTTCAAATTTTTGTCTTATGTATTATTTTATTTTTATATAATATTAAATATGAAATAATATAATCAATACATTAAAAAAAATTAAAAATACTATAATGTAAAGTAAAAAATGAGTAAATATACTAACATCATTATTTAATGATAAATTTAAATTATACGATATAATAAAATTTAAATAACAATCAAGTAAATATCGTATTTAAATTAATAATATAATACAATACAATGAATAGCAACCAACCAAGCAATTGAGCCTTTGTTTTAAATAATATACTTTTACTTTTGAGACTAACGCCCAAAATTCAGACTCACTTCCTGTAAATCTATGCTTTTATTTGTGTTAGTATGTCCTGTCCTGGGACTCGCCCCAGGGCAAGTCCCATGTTGACTTTATTCATTTAGGAAAAAAAAACAAATGTGGATAATTTCTTACTGGGTGGAATCGGGGCGGATCCAACATATGTTCAAGGGTTCATCTCAACCTTTTTTGCCAGAAAAAAATACTATTTATATATGATTAATTTTTTTATATGTATACGTAGTAGATGTCGAACCTCTTTCAATTAATTCGTGTGTTTTACTTTTTTAGATTTTGAACCCCTGTTAGGATCCTAGTTCCGCCACTAGGTTGAGCATGACCATTTTATATATGATATAACTAGAGGGAGAGGGTCTTCAATGTTTTTACTGTTGTAAACTGCCCAAATAATCTATATTGCAAATAGGGGTGTTAGAAAATGAACGCAAATATGGGTAACTCATCTAATTTGTCTAGAATTTTAAAAGTTTGGTTCAAGATAATTTGAATTGGATTCAAGTTCAACTCATTCAAGTTTTAGCCCATTTTAAGAGAATTTTCAATTGAGCCTAATTTAATCTCTAATTTCAAGTCGTTGATGTAATATATGTTCATATATTGAAGGTATGATTACTATCTATTTTATATCTTTTAGGATTTATATATCCATTTGTAAGTTTTATAAAAAAAATTTATTGACTTGAAATTCAAATTGTGATTATAAAAGTTAAATAACAATCTATTAAAGTTATTGAGATTAAACGGGACAAATTGAATGGGTCATGACCCAATCTAATTTTGAACACATTTGAGCCCAACCGCAAAATAAATTCGGACGGCTCAAGACCCAACTCAATTTTCATTTCAACACAACCCACATATTTAACACCTATAATTGCGACTAACTCTCAACCTGTCAATAATTATTTGAATGCCTGCTAAAAAGTCATACTGGTAAATAATCATACATTAATAATTTAATTATATACACGCGTTATATGGTACAAACGTGTGTTTCCTTTTAAATACTTTCTTGTTAAAGTTAATTTATAACTATTTAATTCCCTCATTTAATTGTTGGGTGTTAAATAATTGTAAAATATTAAGAAGAATATAGTAAGAAGGAGAGAAAAGATTTCTTATTTCTCTTGAAAGATTAATTTATAATGAAGAAAACTCTTTATTCATAGAGAAAAATTGACTTGCTCTCAAGTTAATAAGTTTCCTAACTTTCCCCCCCTAAAAATAGACAATCATTATATTTATAACACTCCCCTCGAATGTCTAATGTGCTTCATTAAAATCTTATTAGAAAAAAACTCAATAAGAAAACTTTAGTAAAAGAAAAATAGTATACATATCAAATAATACGCATTTATACTGCCTCATTAAAAATCTTACAAGGAAAGCTCAATGGACAAAACCTTCTAAGAAAAAAATGCAGCGCATATTAACTCCGTTAACGAGAACATCAATCCAAAGATTTGAATCTTCACATTCACACTTTGTGCACCATCTTCTCGAAAGTTGTCGTTGGTAGAGACTTGGTGATTGATGAGAGGTCGGCGGTGTTGGAATGACGATTCAAAGACCTTTTATTTGATAGGTAATGGACACGTAACTTGATGTGATGGCTTTAGACAACACATTTGTTGCTTTTAGCTATGAATAAATGCTAGTTCTTAAGCAAAATTAGTATCACTTAATGGTTTTTCTACTATATTAAACAGAAAATTACTCAAAATGAAAAAAGAACTAAAATGGAGCTAAGTGAAGGCTAAAATACATCACTGACGTGATTCTTGAAAGACCGTCACACCTCTGATGGGCCGTCAAGTCTAGCATTAGAGGAAATCAAAAACAAAGTCAAAAAGAGGGTTTTTGGCAATCCACCGACGAGCCGTCACACCTACAACGGACTTTCAGATAGATCATCACTGAGGGTCTTTTAAAAGCAGCTACTGATAAGGCACAACGGTACTAGCTACCATCACACTTGTGACTGGCCGTTAGGCGAGGCATCCGACGCATTTCGAAGGGCCAACTTTTTAATTTAAAATTTCAAATTTTCTGGGACTATAAATAGTATTGTTTTAGGGTTTATTTTATTTTGTTGATTTTAGCAAATAACAAGTACACTTAAACGAGTTTTCATGAAGGGTTTCCTTGGGTTTTGAAATCAAAACTTGTGTGATTGCCCTAACTTTTGTAAGAAGTTCTTATTCAATGAATGCAATTGCATACTTTACTTCAATTATCATGAGTGGCTAAACCGTACAACCCTAATTTGGACGTTGTACTTTTTCATTAGAGGTGTAATTTAGACATATCATAACTCTTCATATTCTAAGAGATATGCTCATTTGAAGTTAACCCAAGTAAAATTCATCCACCGAAACTCAATCGGTAATGAAACTTTTAACTCAACTTTGTACTAGAGGATTCTTATAACCTTAATTCATCTCCAAAACACTTCTCACACTTATGAATTGATTTTAGCACCTATGCACAATTAGAAATCACCCAGTACGAACCGATATGCATATGCAGAAATATTCGGAACTTAGCTTAGATTTTTTTGGGTATTACAAATAACTTATAGAAATTCCACTAGGTTAGGAGTCAATTACTTTGATACACGCTAGTTTGCAATATTACGAATCTTACCAGATTTTGGTGCGTCCAGATACATGGGGTGAAAATTAAGTTTAATTTATTTTAGATACACTGTATCCAAGTGGATTGACACGTATTTGCAATACATATGCAAATCTCACTCGCCTCCCTCCCATCTCACTTGCCACTCTCCTATCTCACTCGCGTATCTAGTATCCTAGATACATGCGAATCACACCAGATACATGAATCTAGTGTGTATTTAGTGCGATACGCATGTTTCTGAGATAGAAAAATTTCTCTCGCCTCCCTTCTATTCTCGTTTGTCTCTCTTTCTATTTCAGTGTATCTGTTAGCGAAAATCATGTATCTAGGAGTATCTGACTTGAAATCTGGTATGAAATTATTAATTATTAGGATAAAATATAATTATTTCAAACTATACGAAAAAATAGTAAATATGATAAGAATGCCTATGTAATTAGGTGGTTTCTCCTAAAATTATAGAGGAACTTACAGAAATGACTATAGTTTAGGTTAATAAAATTTTTGTAGCTGTAATTAAGATAATTACTATTTGTAACTCACTTTTAATTGTCTATTCGGTTGTATCTAAATGTATTCTCCATGTTTGGTGCTTGTATACTAGTATACATATGTTATTTTCAGGCAGTTACTCCAATTATAAATACAATATCTAATGAAATACATAATTATGCAGCAGTTTCTTTTTAAAAAGGGCAATTTAGAATAATATCACAATCTTCCATAATCAATGGAAGTATGGAACTACGAAATCTCACAATATTATTTCCATAATAAACAAAGGAATTGCACTAAAAAAAATCTTTTCTTCTTCATTAATTTTGTTGTATCACTAACTATTAGTTGAACGACATTGATACAATTTTATTTGGTTGTTATAGACTTTCTTTCACTTGAATACATTGGTACGATATTGATATAGATGCATTCTGGTGATGAATACACAATAGAAGTACGTAAATACATTGATACAAATATATAGTAGTGAATAAAAATACACTGGAATACATGATACAAATGTAAAACAATGATACATTGAAACAAATTTATAACAAGTTTCAAGATATACAATATATTGATACAAAATGAATAACAAGGAATAGATACACTTTGATACATTAATACAAATGTGTAATCAATATCAGATACAAACAAATACATTTGATACAATAGTAGTGAAACAAAACACTCAAATTCGAGATATGAACTCCTCGTGATATGTCCAATCTTTCAAAACATCACCCATTAATTTATTAACAATTTCATGAATCCATAATTTGAACTTAAGCTTCAAGCTTTCTCGGCTGACAATGAAGTTTCGTGAATCATCTCGAGCCAATGATGACAACGTTTTATCGGAGAAAGGGAGAGGAAGTGCAGCGTCAGTAAGTTAGAATTTGAAAAAGATCTGCAAGAATCGTCCATAGAAGAAAAGAAGAAGATGAATAATCATCTATGGAAGAGGAAAGAATGTGCTAATTTGGAGAGAGAAAATAGGAAAGATTGATAATTGATAAATAACATGTCTAGAATTAGGCCTAGAAATATATTGTCACCCCCGACCTACACCCTGGGCGGGACTGGCACTCGAGAACCATTGCTGGCTCCAAGTGAACCCTTGGCGTGGCTACTTACTCAGCGGAAGACTTAACTCATGAAGAAAAATACTTTTAAAAGTAAACTGAACTGTTCAATAAACACTTAGAATGTATCAAGATAAAATTCACTGGCAAAAAATGGCAACTCAAGTCTCAACCATTAAAACGGGAAATAGAAACTCAAGAACAAACATCTGACTGTCTATGAAGCCTCTAAACAACCGAGATGGATGTTGGGACAAGACCCACGACATACTAATGAACTAATAATAATACTGAAAGCAATGAAAGGGATCCTTCGGAAAGCAATGAGGCTCACTACAGACTTTGAGTGCTCAACTGGATCAATGATACGCTGGATGCTAATCCTGATTACCTGTGTCTGCATCTTATCTGCATCATAAGAAGATGCAGGCCAAATGTCATCAGTACATTGAATGCACGAATATGCAAGGGGAATTCTAAAACAAGACATAAGCTTGAAAGGAACTGAAGAACTTACCTGACTCAACTCAACTTAAATGAACTCATTTCAATATAAAGCAATTTAAAACATGTGCAATATAAAGAAAAGTTGTTTAAAACATGAATGTCAACTCTGTGTATTTTGGAAATACAATAATACTCTGTATGTATGCAAGATACAAATATAACTCTGAAATGTATGTAAAAATACAATTAAACTGTGTATATAAGAATACAATTACTTCTGTGGAAATTTCTCTAACCGACAACAATCACTTAAGAGCTATTGTGATGATACAACGTTTTGCCTCACGCTGCCAGGGCCGTCCTATACCTTGCCGAGGGTATAGAACCTGGACTACTATGTGTATCCACTAGTCTATGCTATAAAACACTGAGGAATCATCTAAAGAGTATGACCCTTTTCTACCATGGTGGCTACATAGTTTATGGGGGCTGTGAGTTGTCTGAACTCTCCCCCATATCGGTGCTCAATACTACTCCCAAAATATGATACTAGCTCTTATGTTTAAAAACATACTTCTTTATGTGATTTGAGATAATTGCTCAAAAACTTAGCTCAAAGGCTATCTTGGAAATCAAAGTTTCCTCTCTTGCTTAATTGTGAAAGCGTTTACTCTTTTCTGAAAACTAGCTCTAAGGCTCTTTGTAAATCAATATTTCCTTTTCTTATTTAAATGTGAAAACATTTTAAACTCTTTGGGAATACATAGTCCCTATATACTTTTGAAGAAATGAACTTCAATCTTTACTCCTTTCTCTTTACTCAACTTGAACTTTAAGTCTTAAAACAAAGTTAAAAGCATTTGCAAAAGACTTCTTGAGAGGACTCTAAGAACTTCCTAGACTTGGCTCTTAACTTTCCTTGAATTTGAATTCAAGGTTATGATTCATGTTTCTGGATGATTTCTAGATGTTTAGAAGTCATTTAGAGTAGTTAGAATCAATAAGAAGTGTTAGTACACTTTAGAAGGACTTAAACGGGCTAAACGACGAAAAATGGGTGGGGGCAGACGACCCGGGCACGTCCCTGGTGCGCCACGCTAGACCCTCCCCAGGTGATTCTGATGAATTTTTCTTCTCAATTTCAGACCTTAATTCGATTAAACCGAATTCCTTTTTTCAATATCTTCTTAGATTCAGATACCCAAAACATGTACACTAGAATCTAACTCGAAACAACTCTTAACATTGCTAAAACATCTCAAGAAAACCTATCAATCCCATATAAGTTCAAGAATGAAAACAATTCAAGAACACAACTCAAGAACATCAAATTCTCAATATTTTTGGACGAAAATCATGCTGAATTAAACATGTTTGGTGTGTGGGTGAACTAACCCAACACTATGTGATCTCACATACCTCGTAGGATTGAATTCTTGGCAAAATCCACAATCAAACTTGAACGTTCTTGACGAATCTTGCATTTTCTCCTTCTTTCTCCTCTTTTCTCCTTTTTCCAAGCTCTAGCGTAAATTTCCAATTTTCTAAACTGACCAAATTCTTATTTGACCCCAAATTTTTTTTTCTCCGCAAATTTACCACTAGACAGTGTCTAGTGGCCTTTTATTAAATATAAAAAATATCAATAGGAATAAGTGCAAGCAAGGGGGGCTAGGCGTTACCTTACTAATCCTAATAAAGCACCTGACGTCTACTACCTAACAAACATGAAGAAAATAAGAGCTAGAGAGAACTAAGTATTTTCTGATCACCACAGAGTTTGTAGTACACTCCATGATGATATTACAAATGAAGATGCTTAAATAATGTAAAAATATGCCAATCAAGAAGAAAGCTGAGTTATCAGCCTCAAACTTTCTATTAC
Source organism: Solanum pinnatisectum (assembly GCA_035578085.1). Taxonomy (NCBI): domain Eukaryota; kingdom Viridiplantae; phylum Streptophyta; class Magnoliopsida; order Solanales; family Solanaceae; genus Solanum; species Solanum pinnatisectum. The sequence continues at coordinate 9,297,216 of CM069076.1, forward strand.
GAACGCATGAATTATAAAAGATTAATTGTCCATCAAAAGTAACTTAAAGTATTTTTCTCTTATCTTCTTCTTCAAACCTATCCAACAACACTTGATAATTCATACTTTCTTTATGGATTTATTGGATCTTGTTGAACCTATTGATACTGTCAAATGGTTCTACTTTGCCTGTCACATCGGTAGGTGCCTTGGAACAAACTCCTCAGTCATTTTACCATCCCAACTATGTTACCTTCCATGTGTCTTCTTTCTTTATTGCCTAGGTGATATATCTCCTTCCCTAGCCACTCTATCAAAGCAAATGTCTATCATATCTTCCTCAAGAGAATCCTCGCCCAAATTAAGCATATTGTCTTCATCATCTTCATCAAGAGAATCCTCGCCCAAATCAATTGTATTTGACACTAAGACACTTGACTCATTCTTCTCAATCACACATTTTGGCACAAATACGGGAGCTTCTGAACTTAATTTGCTATTCAAAGTAGGTGGTGAGACCTGCTTTTCTTGGATCAAATCGTTGTCATTCTCTGTTAACTTTACTTGCTTTCTAGTAGTCTTCGATAAAACATCAAAATTATTCGAACATAATAGGTCTCTTAGGGCATTACTAATATCTTGCCTCTTCTCACTATCATGAAAATTTCCAGCCGTACCCTTTTCACTACATGAGGAATTATTTTGACTAGTCGGGAAATGGCTCCGATTACTAGTTGATTTTTTGTGTGCAACCAGTGTCCAACTTTTAGTTACATTCTTGGTTTCAACTTGCAAAACATGCTGTCTAGAATTTTCAGCATCTTCAACATCAAATGTATTCATTTGTTTATGTCCTAAATCCATTATTTTTTTGCTTGAACCAACTCGCGGTGCATCAACCCCAACTCTTGGCGTTCCCCCTTTGTTTTTGGTAGTTGTTTGAACACTAATATTACTTGTAACAACATCCATTAAGTATGCACAATTTTGCTCAGAAGTGACAACAACCAATTGTCGATCTAAAGAAGTAGCTTTACTTTGACCGACATCTACAACCTTTCTTTTTTCATTTAGTATTTCTCTCGCATCACTTTGATACTTTTCACTATCGATAGTACCTTTTAAAGCAACTTTAATGGTATCATCAATTTGTTTGTTATTTTGATTTCTTTTCGAGATCAAATGACAAGTATCTTCATCATGACCTTGGTGCTTACAATAATTGTAATACAAAGGTAGATTATCATATACAATCTCCTGAAAAACCTCGATCAACTTACCAGATTTTTCATTCACAAACTGCAATCTTATACGATTTGGAAGCTTTTCCATTAGATCAAGTATAACCTTGACCCTAGTTGTGCTAGGTCTTGACTTGATTTGAGTAGCTTTATCTATAGCTATTGGTTTCCCAACTGCCGATGCTATAGACAGTAGAGACTTCTTTGCAAACAAATCTGGCGATAAGTTCGGTAAAGAAATCCAAACCACAGTTAACATCATTTCCTCCTTAGGATTATATCCAATGGACCATGGAAAAACCCTACATTAGTGCTCTTCTCCATTGTAGAGAAGATAATTAACTGAGCGAGATAAAGCTAGTACATAATCTTTATATTGATCAAATCTCAACAATATTTGTCTTGGAGCAAGTAAGCCAATTAAACAATTGCCCTTGGTACCAAGATGTTTCAGTAAAATTGACCTTAATACCTTTAAATATGGAGCACCATGGGATAATTTAAACACCACTGCTTGATGCAATCCCTCTTCAATCATAAAGTCTTGCCTTTCCTCCATTGAAAACGTGATAGTATGTTCTCCATGAATTATTTCGATTGATTTTGGGATTGTTTTTGAATTAATTAGGACATATTGTTTAGGATTTATAGTATTGAAATTGAAAAGGGTGGCGTATGTGGTGGTTTGGGGTGGTGGGGCGGACTGGACAACCTCGAAAGGAGGCCGTCTAGTGGCCATAGCAGCCATGAGAGCTGCGCAGCTGCTGGCTAGGAAGGAAACCCTAGGTCAGCTGTTTTTTTCTGCTTGTCGACGCTTGATTTGACCCCAATTAAACTCCTAAAAATGGATTAAAATAATAGGGTAAGGAAAAGTCTAAAATACCCTTTCAAAATCCGGTTTAGACTTTCCTTATTTGAACAGCCTTACTTCAAATGGTCATATCTCACTCATACGAACTCGGTGGCGTTGGAAAAATTATTCCAAGATCTTTCCTACGATATCTGAAAACACACCTAACTCATCCTGAGCTAGGAGTTATGGTCGTTTGAAGTTGACCAAAAATCCAACTTAACATCCTTAACAAATTTTCCAGATTTTATATTCTTTCCAAAAATGACTATCTCCACTTTTTAACTTCTTTCTAGTTACGGGGTGTTACATATACTAATTTGGAACATACACTTTTATATTGGAAAATAGCTATTAAATGGATATTACTATGTAATTATTTTCAAAATTATATGACTTAAATAAAGTCCAAATTACATTTGGATGTAAAGTTAACAAGACGAGTTCAACTCACGCTCTTCAAGCCCAGGATCACCTAAAATTATTTGGAGATCAAAATACGCCCAAATCCTGACTGACACACACCTATATGTATGGGTCTTCATAAGATCAGAAAAGAAGAGGAAATACATAGAGAAGCCCTACTTTTCAGTGGTGATCCGCAAGTCTTCTGGGCATTCAAAAACGTCTTTGTCTCCAAATGTTGAGCCTCAAATTTTCATTTCCGCGATTGTGATCAAAGCTTGACTCCACATTTGTGATGAAGTTCCAACAAGTATTTCATCGATTCAAGAATAAAACAAAACTCTTGAGTTGGTGATCCTAAGGAGAAGAATAAGAGGATTACATCTATTTCATTATATTTATATTTTAAAATATAAATATCATTGTTTGTCACTATATTTTCTTTTTTTATTGCTATTTTTAATGTCCGCAGCGTACACTTTTTCGCATGAGATTTATGTCCAAATGCCAAGGCTTATGCCCTATGGATCTATTTCTTTATTGATTTTGGGGGGAAAAAATATAAATGTGGATATTTTTTTACTGGTGGATTGTGACCAATCAATCAATCATAATATGATATAACTAGAGTTAGAGGGCCTTCAATGTTTTTACTGTAGTAAGATGCCCAAATTATCTATGCAACTAACTCCAAACCTATCAATAATTATTTGAATCCCTGCAAAAAGTCATACTGATAAATAATCATACATTAATAATTTAATTATATAAACGCGTTATGTATGGTACCAGCATGTCTTTCCTTTTAAATACTTTCTAGTTAAAGTAGATTTATAGCTATTTAACTCCCTCATTTAATTTTTGGATGCATTTTAAAAAGGCCATATTTTATTTTACATTTTTGGCAATGCAAACTCATAATTGCTATTCTTCGGACATGCATAAGGTACCGTTTTAGTGTGATACCTCGCAAATCTTATCAGATATTTATAAAATAGTAACTTGTTATTTTTTAAAATATGGAGATCATTGTAATAATTGAAGATTGAAATAGTTTTTAAGTAATTGTAGTATTTTTTTTTTACTTTAATATTTATTATTATTCCTATGTTTATCGGTATTGTTATTTTCTTATTACTACTGATTATTTTAAAATCTCTTAAACGGTCAAATCTTTTGTATTTTGCAAAAAATAATTATTATTGCTGCTTATAAAAAAATTAAAATTTATTTTTTGGTGTCTTCTTTAAAATTTCAACTATTGAAACAAACAATTATTATATCAAAGCAGTGAGACATTATTTCGATGTCATTATATCAACTTATTGAATTCTTAAGCCATATTTTTTGTTATTCTAAATTTATATTATATTTTTCATTAAAAATTTACATTTTTGATTTTAGTAAATTTTACCTAAATATATATATGTATGATAAATCTTTTGTTTTTGAAAAAAAAATTAAGATCTTTTTTTGAAGTTTAGCTTTAGACTAGCAGTCTCGTTGTGTCAATCCTGCCCATTAGATAAGCCCCATATAATGAATTAAATTAAATTGAAAAAGTATATAGAAAATTTTGAACTTAAATTTTTATTTGAAAAAATAAAGATCACCGACTAAATCAACTCGAGCACCTTGTCTGTTAAAAAAAACTTTAATGTATGTCCAATGCATACTATCGAACTATTTCGACAGGCAATTTTGTTTGCATGTCTTTGGAAATCATTAATTCCGTATTTACTTCAACATTTATTTTATTATCTGTTTATGTAGTAAATTCTAGCCAGTGGACACATTTATATTAAATATATTGCTTTTATTATTGTGATAATTAGGGTAGTTACATACTGTTAAAAATCATAACTTGCTAAGTTTTCTTGGTGGTGTTAAATTTAAATAAAATTTAAGTTCTACCAGATCAAAATAATATTCTTTCTATTTTTTTTTACTTGTCACTTATTTCTAAAATAAATTTTCATTTTTACTTGTCAATTTTGACATATCAAAAAAAGACAAAAAAAATTTCATGTTTTATCCCTAATATAAAATATTATTCTCCATATCATTTTTTTAAGAACCGATACTAAATATTAATTAGTAGGGATAATGTGGTAAAATATTTATATCAATAATTGTTTTCTTAATGGGTGTGTCAATTCAAACAATAACAAGTAAAAATGAAACATATTTAATTTTATCGGAGAGATTATACTTTCACCTGCCACATAAATTGGGTAGTAAATCTGCTATAGAAACTTGTTACTTCCTCCGTTTCAAATTATTTATTGTGATTTCTAAAATGAGTTGTTCATTTTTTTATTTTTTATTTTTTATTTTGTCATTTAGAAGTTCATGATAAAAATAATTATTTTTTCTCATTTTATTCTTCTTAATAATAATTGTTTATCTACTATTAATCTATTATAGGTCAGGACAACTTAATTTTAATGACATAAAAGTACATGAGATAATGACATGTTTGGTTCTTTAATTATTGATAAATTTTAAATTTTCTCTTTACATTATTTGATTAAACATATTAAACCTTCAATTTTTTAAAATATTCATTTTTTCTCATTTCATATTTATATAGATATATAGATGTGATATTATTTAGAACTGTAGAAATCTTGCACAATTTTAATATAACACATTAATAATGAAATTATTTAGAACTTAATAACTCATTAAATCTGTGAAAAAATCTGATAGGTCAAAAGTTCACATATCAACTAGTTTAAGGTTAGATGCAATTAATTATCCTTTTACTTCTTCTCAAATTGAAGATAATTCAAAAACACTCATTCATTGCCAATCAAATACACATTAATGCATATTATTGAAACGCATTGAGTGAGAGAGTAGAGAAAGACAAAAATATACGCGTACGTACATATACACACCTTTAATGCATATTATATTGAAATAACTATCATAAAAAATAATATTAAATTTTGTTACAAATCATAAAAATATTACTCATCCCTCCGTCTAAGGGTGTACAAAACCGAACCGAAAACCAAATCAAACTGCAAATCGAGTCAAACCGAAAAAAAAATCCGACTAGTGGTTTGGTTTGACATGGTTTGGTATTGGAAAAAAAAACCCGACTATATTTGGGTTGGTTTGGTTTTAACTAAAAAAAACCAACCCGACATTATATATGTAATTTTAAAATTTTATTTTATACATAAAAATATTTACTTTGATATAATTTTAAAATATTTCTTATACTATTTCATAGTTTTTATCTTTTAATATATTATTTCAAGTTTAAAACTTAGAATTCGGAATGGTCCAATAAATATTATAGTTCATAGATGTTGATAATTATAATAAAACTTAAATCAAAATCAAATTAATACTAATGCAAAAAGAAAATCAATTCAACACTAAGAATGACAATAATATTGAATATTTGTTCTTTAGTTTTACATTGGTTTAGACAATTAAAATACATAATCTAATTTTAATTTTCCTTAAATATTTAGTAATGTAACTAATACTTATTAAACTTATTTTAGCATGAGTTAGTACTTTTAAATTATGTTCATTTTCATTATGACTTTGCAATATTTATTTTATATGATGATTTCATTATTATTTTTTATTGAATATTTTAGTGTCATCAGTACTCACCTCATGTTTTGTGTTATTTTCTAAAGAAACACCTTAGATAATTGTATTTTGGTTGGACTAAAGAAATATTTGGAGCACAAGTTATTATATGTTTGTATGCAAACTTTACCGAAAAAATCCAAAAATCTGAAAAAATCGGAGGTTTATTAGTTTGGTTTGATTTATAAATTTAAAAGTTCGACACAATGGTTTGGTTTGGTATTTGAAAAACCCGAACCAACCCGAGGTTAAAAAACCCAAAAAAATCTAAATTTTATTAGTTTGGTTTGGTTTATAAATTAAATTTTTTTACACAAATGGTTTGGTTTGATATTTGAAAAACCCAAACCAACTCGGTCATGTACACCCCTACCTCCATCCACTTTTACTTGTCACTTATTATTAAAATAGATTTTCATTTTTATTTTTCACTTTTGACATATCAAGAAAAGACGATAATTTTTTTCACATTTTACCGTCAGCATCAAATACTATTTTTCAAATCATTTTCCAAGACCATTTAATAAGGAATATTTTGGTAAAATACATATATCATTAATTATTTTCTTAATGGGTGTGCCAAATCAAACTGTGACAAGTAAAAGTAAACGGAGGGAACATTCTACTTATAATGTTAATGAACTTAAAGAAAAAATTATAAATACTTCTATTGAAAAATAAATTATATTATAATATAAAGAGATATTACATATATGTGATATAGCAAGGATAAAATCGACAATGCATAAGATAAAAAGGGAAGTCCGATTATTATTCAAAGTTAAGGGAGGAGTTAGATTTTTAAAACAAAGTTGAGGGGGAAAAATGATTTTCACCCTTAAAGGGATGAGTGATTTAGAAATAAACAATTAATACATCTTTAAATTTTAAAATATTTATTGATTATAAATGCACAAAAATTAAATTAATTCAAATACCAAGAAGGTTGGTCCTCATATTTATTTTCTAACAAGTACACACCACATAATATACATACCTGTGCATTTCTTCCATTTACTTTTTTTTAATGTCGAAATGAGTACAACTTTATAAATCACTCTCTTTATATCAAATATACAATGTAGGTGAATTGGTACATGCAGAATTAAATAACTTTCTTTATTATTACTTTTTTTTTTCTATAATGGAAAATTGCGTCTAAATAAAAAAATGTATGTGACATGTGGTTTTTTTTTATATTAAAAAAAAATTGTATGTAGTTAATATGTAAGATCTTTTTAAAATATTATTTAATTATACATTGGATTGATTATTATTTTTTTGGTTAGTGTTTGAAATGAGTTTTTTAAGACTAGATCAGCCTTCCAAGTGAAGTTTTTTTTTTTCACAAAACTTTTTTAAAAAGTGAAATATATGTCCAAACTTTATTTTAACTTTCAAATAACATTTTTCAACTTTAATTTCAAAAATTCTTTTTTTTCTTTCAAATTTTAATTAAATTTATATTCAAACGCCTACTTAGAAAATTTATTTTCGTTTTTCAGTTTTTTCTTTTTTTTTTTTTTTTTAATTGTAGGGGCTTTTTTTTTCTTCATATTTGGCCATTGATTTTGCATATTGGCTTCTTACTTCTGATAAAAAAATTTATAACTATTTATGAGATAGACAACTATAGAACTAGTATTCAGGGCAAAACTTAAAAATCAAGAATTCATACTAACCTTTAGGTCAAGTTTAAACCACTAAAATCTATAATACAACATTTATGTGCCTGTTTTCCTAGTTATATAAATAAATTTTCAAACATAAATATTGATGAAATTGGAATAGAAATATGGGAAAACTACCTAATTAAACATACGTTCATATTATATCATAAATATTTTTTTACTATATGTACTACTTTTGCACATCAGTGGATGACACATGGTATAAGAGGAGTGTTTTTTATTTCACTTAATCAAGTAGGGGGGGTTTTAAGGCTCTAAATAGTTGGTAGACTAAAATAATAAGTCATGTCAAGTTTAGGAGTGTTTTCAAAATACTTATCTCTATCAAATTTATGGTTTCAAACAATTATTTATTATTTCACTATTTATTAATTATATAATAGATTTGAAGTCAAATACATTGAGATATATTACTCCTTAAAAATAGTCTAAAATAGAGACATATCCACTTAATTATCTCCGTAATTTACACTTTCACTCCAGATCAATTCACTCTCTCTCCTAATCCTTTCCCTCCCACGCATTTTTTCCTTTCCTCCCATAAATTCTTAGCCATGGACGCAGAATAGCCCAAGCAACAAGATGCATGACACCCTCTGACGGGAGAGGAGAGAGAGATGAAGGGGGATGAGGAGAGACGGTGTTCAAAATATGTATTTGACAAAATTTACATGTGTATCAAGTTAAGAGTTCATGTATCTGATAAAGTATACGTGTATCTTAGTTAAGATTATATGTATCTATGGGAAAAACTTTTTGATGCTTGAAAAAAGTTGCAAGAAATTTGAAAATTTTGAACTTTTTTAAAGAAGAAATTCAGGGAAGAATGCGTGAATTGCTCCTATTTTGATGTGTTTCAGTTATATTTCATATTTAGATAAACATAATTAGATGTATATGTTTAACATGTATCTGAACGTGTCAGATATATATATTTGAGACCAAAATATGATAGGAATTGTAATATCAAAAACTTATGAAAAGACCGGTAATTAGCCCCTAAACTAGCGAAATTTATGTTGTTTGTCAAAAAATATTCTCCTACTATCACGACTTTAGTTCTCAAAAAGTTAGTCAAATACAAATTTAAATAGATCACTTTTATATATATTTTATTGTATTTTTCATTATGCTTTTTGAGCATAGTGGTTATAAGGAAAGGCATAAGTAGCTAGGATAAACTTTTTCTTGGAGAAAGGTGATTAAATAGGGCATAATACTTTTTAACTTATCAAGGATATTAGTTTAGATAAGAAAAGGCATAAGTAGCTAGGCTAAACTTTTTCTTGGAGAAAAGTGATTAAATAGGGCATAATACTTTTTAACTTATCAAGGATATTATTTTAGATAAGAAAATATGGAGAATCAGAATTATGATAGAATGGTGGTAGTTGGTCGAATGTTGTCTATTTTCCTTATCAATATTGTTAATTAGTATTATTTTTCTACTAAGGTAAACTCTAAGTGTTGTAGCTCAATTTGCCCTATATATTTATATTTTCGCTACTGCTCACATCACTATTTTCAACATGATTCTTTGCAAGTGTATTCACTTTAGGTACTTATTTTTTGATACTTGAGTCGAGGGAATCTATCGAAAACAACTTTTCTATTTTTACAAAGTATATATATATATATATATATATATATATATATATAAAATCAGTAAAAAATATGAAAAGATAAAATGAAAAGGGAAAGAAATTATGCAAAAATTCACTCAAATCCATTTCTCCAGTTATATATGTATTCACACAAGCAAACGTATCATGATCGACATATGTTCTTCGTGGAATTGAAATTACATTAAAGGCTATTTGGTCATTTTAATATCAAACTATTAAAATGAACTTTTATATATATATATATATAGAGAGAGAGTGGGAGAAATTAGGTAAAAAGTATTATAAATTACAATATGATAATTTAAAATATTTTTTAAAACTATATAAAAAATTTATGGTCAAATAAAAATTTAATTTGACTCGTCGTATTTCATCCGTGCCACACAAATTAGGACAAAAAGAGTAAAATTATTTTCAATAATTAAAAAGGAGTTTCTAATAATTTTTTTATTTATAAATTACCTTCAAAATACTATAATATTAACAACTTATAAAAAATATCATGGTCAAACAAATTTTGTATTGACTCTTGAAATTCTATTTGTGTCACATAAATTGAGATAGCTGGAGAACATATATTGGACTCGTGACATAAAAATTACGATCAAAGGAAAATTTGATTGACTCTCCAACATAAATTGAAATAAAGGGAATAAAGACATTTAGAATAATTTATATGTTGGTAAATTACGTCAAAAACATTATAAATCTTAATAATTAACAATTTAAATTAGTTTTAAAATTATGACTAAAAAAATATTTAATTAACTCTCAAAATTTTATTTATATCATATAAATTGAAATAAAAAAGAATAATATATATTGAACTCGTACTAATACGGATTCCTATATTATCTAATATACACACGGATGTGATGTATGTTTTGTATATTTATATTTATTTTGAATGGCTTAAGTCATACGGAACCTCTTAAAGTTGTTTGCATATTTCACTTGACCACCTCAATTAAAGCTTGTACCTGTTGAACACTTTTATTGTTCAAAATGAATATCTATTAGACACTTTTTGCCGACATGACAAAGAATGTGCAATACACATTTAGTGAGCGCGTGGTTATCTCTTTCTTCTTCTTTTTTCCATAGCCATAACTCTTCCAACAACACCGCCATCCCGCCATTGCCGCCGTCTCCCCACCATCATCTATCCTTCTCTTCTCTCTTTTCTTAAGCCACCTCTCCCTCTCCCTCTCTCTTACCATTGTCGATTTCATCTGGAGAACACCATTACATTTCCTCCTCCATTTTCTTAAAATTTGGCAGTCATTATCATCTTTATTCACCGGGAAAAAATGGTACCCACACTATCACTACTCTATTCCTCCTTCCCTCCCTTTGTTCTTCCTGAAAAATAAATATCTAAACCCAAATGTATCATATTTTAAAAAAAATCAGATCTGGAAAAATTAATAGTTGAATTAATTAGAGAAATGATGACAGTGAATGGACGAGGATTGTTTGAATAAAGGAGCTGCACATTTTTTCACCCCTTGACCTTTATGAATCTTTGAACCTGCTCAATGATTAGTTGATTATAAATCTCTCTATACTCCATTAATATATGATTGAAGTTGTGAATGAGTAAAATTCTTTAACTGAACACAGTGAACGAATTGAAGGTCGTTCATGGTTTCAAAATAGATTTTCCTTTTTTCCCCCTCAAAATTCCACATGTATGTCGTTAATTCGTTAATTCGTCATGTTATCGCGAGTGTATTACACACATATAACACTTTTAACTGATTGTCAAAAAAGTGTTCAAATAGTTCAAACTTGAATGAGTATAAGTGTTCAATAGGTATCAACCTTAATTAAAGTGTTTAAATGAAATATGCAAACACTTTAAAGGCTCTCTATGACTTAACCATTTTGAATATTGAGAATCAAGAAAGAAGTAGATTTTCAGTTTTGTTTGTCCGTACAATGTCTTATTGAGGCAATAATTCTTTTCATATTTTTTTTTTGGTTGAGAATTTACAAAATGATTGAAGCAGTTGTGAACATGGCCTTGTCAGTGTTGGTTTTTTTTTTTTTTTGGGTTGAAAATGGATTTTCTTTGTATATTATTTATTTTTTAACATTTAATTTTTGACATGTTTTAAAAAGGATGTGGAATTTCACATATAATTTAATGTATTACATGCGATGAGAAAGGAATTTAAAATATTGTATTTCATTTGATTTAAGTGTTTAGTTGGTAAAGTCGTTAATAGAAGAATTCATTTGGCAATTCGAATTAAATATAAGGACCTTTCAGATCATTTTGTCAAATTTTTTTACAAATCTCTTTAAATGTTTTGGTTATCAAAAAAAAAAAAATCTCATCTCTAACACACAAAAATGTGAATTTTAAAGTATTTCATAAAAAGATTCATAATGCATGTTTCTTAACATATTATTTTAAGTCTGGATTTTATAAATTTTTGCGATACAACAAATCTTCATAAAATTATAACTCTCAAATATCTAGTAGCTCAAATAAAGTAATTCAAATCAATATATGTTCATTTTCAGTATCTCTTTTTAACAGTACTTCTTTTATGAGTTTTCGTTATCTTTATTGAGTTATGTTGAATTCAAAATTTTGATGGTTGACTAGCATAACAAACATTATATAAAAATCAAACTCTTAACATATCTCAAATAAGGATCATCTGATTATATAAAAATCAAATTTTTAACATTATTAGATTGATTTTTTGTTCGAAATTCTATAACCTTTTACATTATTAGATGTTTAGTAATATATTATTTTGTAAATGCTATTAAATTAGATCGAATCTTGAAAAGATAGTTTCAACTAGGAAGGGTAAAATACTAGAGTTAGTTTGCGTGGTTTATTTAGTTATTGTTAGCCCATATGTTTGGGCTTTTGTTATTGGGCCTATTTTCTAGGTTAGCTTTAGTTAATGACTGCTTATATAGCTTTCCTATTCTTTCTGTATTTAGTATTATTCTATTATATTGTAATACAACTCTTGCCTCTTGTTCTTTAATTAAAGTAGTTCTGTTAACAAGGCAAAATAGCCTCCGTCTGGACAGCAGAAGTCCGGGTCACGCTCTTTTGATGCTCATCCTCCACAGTTCACTGCTGATGTTGCTGCTGCACCATCTGTAGATACTGAGTCTGTTAGCACTATGCCACCTTCTGCGTTGGATCCCCAGGTTTTCGAACAGTTCAGACAGTTTATGGCTTCTAATCCTACTGCCATGTCAGCATCTATGTCTCATTCAGGTCCAACTTCTTCTAGTCCCTCAGGTATTCCGTCCTCCCTGTGGATTTTGGATTCTGGTGCGTCTCATCATATGTCACCTTATTTGTCATCGTTTGGTTCTTTGTCCCCTATTTCACCTATCTCTGTTATGTCCGCTAGTGCTGCATCTATGACAGTCGAGGGTATTGGTTCTGTTACTACCCCTAACATTGTTCTCTCTGATGTTTATTACATTCCCAAACTTGCTTTGAATCTTGCTTCGGTCAGTCAATTGTGTAAAGCTGGTAATTTGTACAGGACCAACACACTCAGAAGGTGATTGGAATTGGCCGCAGGTTGGGAAAACTCTATGTTTTGGAGATTCTCAAAGTGTCTTCTGTTGCTGTTGCTGTTGCTGCCTCTAGTATTGATTTGTCGTCTTTTCGTTTGAGTCCCTTGTCTTCTCAGTTTTATCTTTGGCATTCCCGTTTGGGACATGTGTCAGTGTCACATTTATGTTTCTTAGCCTCTACTGGTGCTTTGGGTCATTTGAACACGTGTGATATTTCTGATTGTAATGATTGTAAACTGGCAACATTCTCAGCTTTACCGTTTAATAAAAGTGTGTCTTATTCTGTTGCTCCTTTTGATATTATTCATTCTGATGTGTGGGGCCTATCGCCAATATCCACTAAGGACGGCTCCACCTATTATGTTTCATTTGTAGATGACTTTACTCGTTATACCTGGGTTTATCTTATAAAACGCAGATCTGATTTCTTTGGCATTTACAGCAACTTTAGAGCCCTTGTTAAAATGCAACATTCAGCTGTGATAAAATGCTTCAGGTGTGACTTAGGGGGCGAATATACCTCTAATGATTTCACTCAGTTACTCGCCTCTGATGGTACCATACACCAGTCATCTTGTACCGACACTCCTGAGCAGAACGGTGTTGCAGAAAGAAAACACCGCCACATTGTTGAGACAACACGCTCTTTACTCTTATTTGCAGAGGTTCCTAGTACTTTTTGGGGAGAAGCAGTCCTAAATGCTGTATATGTGATTAATCGTATTCCTACTACATTGATTTCAGGGATGTCTTCGTTTGAGAAATTATATGGTCATCTACTAGATTATTTTGCATTACGAGTTTTTGGATGTACTTGCTATGTTCTTCGCCCTCATGTTGAACGAAATAAGTTGGGGCCAAAATCAGCTATATGTGTGTTTTTGGGGTATGGTGTTGGATAAAAAGGATATCGTTGTTATGATCCTGTAAGTCAGAAATTATATGTTTCACGGCATATCACCTTTTTGGAACATATTCCTTTTTATTCGATTCCAGCTAAATCCCATGATGTAACGAAATCAGATCTTCAGCATATTGATCCTTTTGGCATTGACATGGAGGTTCCAGTTTCAGATTCATCCATGCCACCTGATGATAGTGTTTCAAATTGCTGTGCAGTGCGCTCCTTTGGTATTGAGGCGGAGACCCACCTCTGAGGAGGTCTACTCGTCCTTCTAAGTCCACCAAACTACCAGATTTCGCTTACTCTACATACTCAACCTCATTTGCTTCCTTTATTGCAAACATACATCATTTGTCTGAACCTGAGTCCTATCGAGAGGCTGTGACTAATCCTCTTTGGCAGAATGCTATGTCTAAGGAACTCACTGCTCTTTATCAAACACATACATGGGATTTGGTTACCCTCCCACCTGGTAAACATATGATTGGCTGTCGATGGGTGTATAAGATAAAAACAAAGTCTGATGGGTCTGTTGAGCGATACAAGGCCAGACTTGTGGCAAAAAGGTACTCACAAAAATATGGTATGGACTATGAGGAGACTTTTGCCCCAATGGCAAAGATGACGACTGTTCGCACTATAATTGATGTTGCATCCATTCGACAGTGGAAGATATTTTAAATGGACGTCAATAATGCATTTCTGAATGGTGATCTCCATGAGGAAGTTTCTATGACTCCTCCCCTAGGTATTGATCACCAGTCGGGTGAAATTTGTCTGCTTCGAAAAGTTTTATATGGTCTCAAGCAAGCCCCTCGTGGTTAGTTTGAGAAATTCTCAACTGTGATTACTTCTCTTGGATTTGCCCCGAGTAATCATGATTCGGCGTTGTTTGTTAGATGTACGAGTGCAGAGAAAATTCTTTTGTCCTTATATGTAGATGATATGGTTATTACTGGTGATGATTATGGTGGTATTGAGTCATTGAAGCGTGATTTGGCTCATCGGTTTACCATGAAGGACTTGGGCTTGCTACGTTATTTTTTGGGTATTGAGGTGGCTCAGTCTAAGAAAGGGTATCTTCTTTCTCAGACTAAATATATATCTGACTTGTTTAAACGGGCACGCCTTTCTGACAACAGGACTGTAGATACTCCCCTTGAAACCAATGCACGGTACTCTCCTAGTGATGGTGTTTCGTTATCTGATCCTAGTCTTTATCGGACCGTTGTAGGTAGTTTGGTTTATCTTATTGTTACTCGCCCGGATATAGCTCATGCAGTTCATGTTGTTAGCCAGTTTATTGTGCTCCTATACATTCATTGAGGAGATGTACCGTGATACGAGATATCTTCGTGGCACTCAGTTTCAGAATCTCTTATTTCCCTCTACGTCATATCTCGAGTTGCGAGCCTATAGTGATGCTGATTGGGATGACGATCGCAATGATCGTAAATCCACCACTGGTTTTTGTGTGTTTCTTGGAGACTCTTTAATCTCATGGAAGAGCAAGAAACAGGATGTTGTCTCTAGATCTTCCACGGAGGCTGAGTATCGTGCTATGGCTGTGACTACATGTGAGATTGTTTGGTTATGTTGGCTTCCTGCAGATATGGGGGTTCAAATTTCTCTGCCTACTCCCTTGCATTGTGATAACAAAAGTGCGGTACAAATTGCAAAGAATTTTGTTTTTCATGAGAGGACGAAGCACATTGAGATTGATTGTCACTTCACCCGTCATCATTTACAGCTCGGGACAATATCGCTTCCTTTTGTTCCGTCGTCCTTGCAGATTGCTGATCTTTTTACGAAGGCTCAGTCGGCGTCTCGGTTTCGTTTTTTGTGTGACAAACTCTCAATGCTTATTGTTGTTGCATTGTGAGTTTGAGGGGGGATGTTAGCCCATATGTTTGGGCTTTTGTTATTGGGCCTATTTTCTAGGTTAACTTTAGTTAATGGCTGCTTATATAGCCTTCCTATTCTTTTTGTATTTAGTATTATTCTATTATATTGTAATATAATTCTTGTCTCTTGTTCTTTAATTAAAGTAGTTCTGTTAATAGTTATAATGTAAAAAATAAAATCTTGAGTTCTTAGTGAAACTTTAATAGCAAAGGTAGGTCATGATTTTTACTCCTTTAAATAAAAAGTTTTCCATAATAAAATATTTTACACAACTTATTTCACTTTTTTTTTTTAATTTTATTCGTAAGCGTCATATAATTATTATTTCGAATAAAAGAAATATTTGGAGACATTATTAGTCATATGTTTTGTGTTGTTTTTAATTAAAAAAAATCATAATTTACATTATATCTAATAGCTAGAACTTATTAAATATTTTACTGAAACAAAAAAAAAAAATGGTCACTTTCAACAAACTTAAATGACCAAAGCTACTTAGGAGCCAAAAACAAATGTATCATCAAACATAAAGAGACCATTTTTTTTTATCTTCTATTGGTTGAAAGCACAACGAAATTATTTTTCTTATGTTATAAATAAGGGAAAAAACACTAAAAAGAGAGAAAAATCAACACATAAAAGTGAGACAACTTGTTTATGTTTTTAGTGCCTCAACCTTTATTTTGTTTCATCCAATAAATTTTGTACTAGTCATTCGTACGGTTAAGTAGTTATAATAAACAATATATATTAGAGCAGTAATTCTATTTATATAAGCCAGCCTGGAATATACATAAATTGAAATCTCTTTTCTCTATTTAAGAAAAAAATTAATAAATTATTCATTTTATACTCTGTGTTCTATATCTATATTAGAGCATGACTAAATTCGAATTTGTGTAAGGAAATTCCACATTGGGAATAAAACTTTCCCTAACAAAGACTTTCCACTATGTATCTGATACCTACATTAGGGTTCCTCTAAATTCGAATTCATGTTGGAAAATCCTACTATTAGAACCTAACTAAATACAAAATTGTCGGAAAGTCCTATATTGAGGGTATAAGGGCTCTCTTACAAAGGCTTTCTTGATCGGTACCCGTATTGAAACCTAACTAAATGTCTACATTTAGATTCATACTAGGAAGTTTCATACTGAGGGTAAAATGTTTTCTAACAAAGACGACTCTGTACCAATAAAATTCGAACTCGACCTCAAGATCTTTGATTAAGAATAAAGAGTACTTACCGCTTTATCACAATACTAGTTGATATAATAAAACCATATAACATCAAGGGAAGGGAAGTAGAGAATACTATGTTAGCTAGGGAGTTGGGTTTGAACCTAATGCAGTTATTCCATTTGTTAGAAAACTTATTATTGTATCATAAATCTGTGTTCATACTGTCTGCTAGTATTTAATTTCTTGGGTATATTTATACATCAAAGTTAGCTTTCTACTAAATAACAACACAACTTAATCACAAAAAACATTATATTATATTTTTAAAACTTTTTTTTTTCTCTTTGTAAGCCAAAAGAAAATGGGAAGATCACCATGTTGTGAGAAAGTGGGATTGAAGAAAGGGCCATGGACTCCTGAAGAAGACCAAAAACTCATGGATTACATTGAAAAAAATGGATGTGGTAGCTGGCGTGCTTTGCCAACTAAAGCCGGTACGTAATATAACTTTATAGCAAGTAATATGTTTTACTTTTCAGGTTTTAATCAATCCTATCCTTTTATCAACGATGATTACTAATAGTTATCTTTTAAGTGATATGTTAGTTTGAAACTTTTTTGCCTTATATACATACATGAGATGGTTTGATCATGTTTGATGTCGAGTGGTGACCTACAAATGTGTTAATTCGTAAGTGCGAAACTATGATGATTGAAGGTGTTAAAAGGGATGACGTAGACCTAAAATCACGTGAAAGAAGTTGTCTTGAAAAATCTATAATCTATAGATTCTTAAAATCAATGCATAGCTAAAGAACAAAATGAGACAATAAAGAAAAATGGATTTTATAGATGATATCTAATATAATTGGAAATAGATTAATTAGTTTTGTTAAAGGACTTCTAATATTATTGTTATTATTATTACAACATATATTAAACTTATTCTTTATCTTATTTTTATTTGATATGATTATGACATGAATTGAATTTAAGTGAATAGTAAAGATTTATATAGTGGACCTACACATTTGATCAATGTATATAACACTAGTTGTTGTGGAATATAGAAGTTAAACTTTAAAAGTTGGTAATATTATAACTTAACAATCCATTTAATTTGTAAATATCATTTTAAAACTTGGAGTTATTTTGATAGCCTAGAATTTTTTTTATATAATTAGTGTATTTCTAACATGTTATAGCAATAACATATATTTTTTTTCAGATTGTCAATTTTTTTTTCTAATGAAAAGTTAGTTAATTACCTAATAGTTATCTTTTCAGATGAAATATGCATGTATAGTGTAAAAATATGTATATTATTCTTTTAGTGCACATGAGTTAAACTCTTAAAAAGTTGTTATTTTATTTTGCATTAATGGAGTTTTGATTTTATATGTTGTAGGACTTAAGAGATGTGGAAAAAGTTGCAGATTAAGATGGATAAATTATTTAAGACCTGATATTAAAAGAGGAAAATTCAGTTTGCAAGAAGAACAAACAATCATTCAACTCCATGCCCTTCTTGGTAACAGGTAACAAATGTCAGAAATTTCGTTTAGGGTGTTAAAGATTTGATATATATACATATATATATATATATATATACATATATACATATATATATATATATATATATATGAAAAACATTTTTTTATCTACATATTTTGTACAATTTATTATATACATAGTATGTACTCCCTTTGTCACATTTTATGTGACACTTTTCGAATTTTGAGATTCAAACAAATGTATCTTTGATCGTAAGTTTTCATAGATCCTTTTAACATTTTGAATTATTAATTATTGTGACTTATAGTACTTTTTACGTAATTTACAAATATATAAATTTCATTTCAAAAAATTTGAAGATTTCATATGCAAATTTCCGATCAAAGTTAAATTTTAAATTGTTTAACTCTCGAAAAACAAAGAGTGCTACATAAATCGAAACATAAGAAGTATAATTTTTTGACGAAAAGGTTGTCCGATTGACCATCCTGGACTATATGTGGCTACGCCACTGATAACAACCCAACTATTGATGCACAACCATTGAAAGGTTGGATCGATATTGTTCATATTCTTTAATAATGTTGTCCTATATGTCTCAAATCATTTTAAAATATACTACTTTTAAAAAATTTGACAGTATCTGATAATATTTTTAAAGAGTCCGGATAGTATAGGATTGAATAGTAGTAAACATAATATGGAGCAAAAAGTACTATCTAAATTCTTTCAATACGTCAACAGAATATGTACCCTAATTAATTTGTACTGTTCATTCAACAGAAGTGTACATATATAAAAAAATGTCTAACATTGTTTCTCCTACAAACTTTTGCTTTGGATACTTCCTCTTTTTCTCAAAGTTTTTATATAAAGTGACGGAGTTAGAATTTATAATAAAAATATATTCAGCGTTATGTTTTTGGTCTATTATGTTAACATGTGGTAACAGATAACTTTCATGACACAAATTTATTTACTATATATCAGCTTATACTTATAGTGTTTACATCGAGTTTAAGTTATATAAACTAATAGATATTTGATCATTTGCACACTCTAATTGGTTGTTACTATATTTTCTAAGTTATCATATCATGTTTGACATTAAAAGATGTTTTTTACATATGAATTTAACTTGTGTTATGCTATTATCATATAAAATTAATTCATTATTTTTACACTAATAGGAAGTAGTAAACATATACTGATATTGATTTGTGATTTTCAATCATATAGGTGGTCAGCTATAGCGACTCATTTGGCCAACAGAACGGACAATGAAATTAAGAATTACTGGAACACGCACTTGAAGAAGAGATTAACCAAGATGGGAATTGATCCAAATACTCATAAACCAAAATCCAACATCTTTGGTTCCGCAAACCTAAGCCACATGGCTCAGTGGGAAAAGGCTCGTCTAGAAGCTGAAGCTCGGCTTGTTCGCGAATCCAAAAAACAACAGCAACAACAACAAAAAATTATTTCGAACAATAACAACAACATTAATAATTATAATAATATCCACTTTGGTCCTAATAATTTGATTACTACTACTACAAATGTTTTACTACCCCATCAAACAAAACTACCCTCACCACCTTGTCTTGACGTGCTAAAAGCATGGCAAGGAGGGGCAAATTGGTCAATTGTGCCAAAAATTACCAAAGATAATTTTTTCGATAATTCTCCAACATCCACCTCAGATTTATCGTTAATCATGGTACCAAATAATAATAATATTTCAGGAGCTGGATTAGTCGACAATTCATGTTTGATTGGTGCTGGAAGTTTCATGGAGAATAATACTAATGGTATTTCATATTCTAGTTATCCAAGTTTGAATACTATTCAAGGGTTTACACACTTGGAAAATGTTCTTGGAAGTTGCGTAGAAGAAGAAGACGACAACAACAACAGCAACAACGACAACAATTATTGGAATACTATACTACAATCTTGTACTTCATTTGTTGATGGTTCATCAGTATTTTAATTAATTTAGTGGTCATATATATTGTAATAGCTAATTAATAAGTTTGATAAGTACATTAATTAGTACTTAAGGAAATTCTACTTTGCCTACAGTTTTAAGGATTTAGGGCATTAAATATATTGTACTAGCTAGTGGTCTTGTCTGCTCTAGTCCTTTAATTTGATAGTTTATTTAACTTGTTAGTTGTCAGTCCCTATCAATTTGAATTTCATGTTTATGTTGGTGACCATTAATTTTCAAAGATTGTGAATCCATTTGTATATATCTTGTATGTGGGGAGGGGGTGGTTATATCTTGGGCTCAATGTACGTTGTTTGTGGAAGTAAAGATTAAACTTGTCAAGTGGGGTCAATTCAGTCCGTATTCATTTGATAATAAATTTAGAACGTTATGACCTAATTAAAAATCAAATCAAAATGGATTGATTGGGTCCAGGGTGCTTGGTTGGGGGATAGGTCGTAAGCTTGGGTCTTGGCCCACTGGTGCACTCGCTTTGAACAAACAGAATCTTTTCAAATCAAATCAAGTCATTTTTGCAATTTGACCATTGGCCAACAACTAGAAATAATCAAAATGGCTACACATTTTCTATTAAATTTTGTAGTAATTTTATCAACTATCTACTTTTGGAATTATATCTACCCTTACAACTAACAGCTCTCCACACAAGTTGCCAATGTGGAAAAATGTTCCAATTGTTTTTTTACTTTCTTGAATATTAATGTCACAAACTCTGATGGCAAATCAAACATAGACTATTTTCACTATTCGAATAATTAGATATTCATCGAGTACTTTCTGTGTTTCTAATTACCTGTTCACTTTTGAATTGACACATCTATTAAGAAAATAATTAATGACATAGTGAGTTTATCATTTTACCCATATTAATTATGAAGTGGAAGAAAAGTTCTAAATTTTTCAAAGTAATTAATCATTTAATTGAGGGTATAATAGGTAAAAAAAAATTATTCTTTCTTGATTTGTCAAAATGGACAAGTAATTAGGAACAACTATAAAAGAAAAAGTGGACAAGTAATTAAGGACAGATGGAGTACTATATAAGAAAAAGTACTAAAAGTTGCCATTTTTTTCTATATTAATAAAATAAAATCATTTATAAAATTTCAATATAATATTTACCAATTTCGAAAGAAAACTTGATACCCTTTTTGGGAGAGGGAAATTCAGTATATGAAAGCTCTTTCAAGCAAATATTATACTCCCTCTGTCCCAATTTATGTGACTTACTTTTTTTTAGTCAGTCCAAAAAAAAAATGACACATTTCTATATTAAGTAACAATTTAACTATAAAATGTCTATTTTACCCTTAATGAAATGATTTACAGCCACACAAATTTCTATCATTTATTTTGGACCACAAGTTTTAAAAGTCTTCCTTTCTTTTTTAAACTCCGTGTCGAGTCAAACTACTTCATATAAAATGGGACGGAGGGTGTATATTCCAACTGAATTATGAGAGAATTATAATTTTTTTTACTATAGGAAAATGAGTTATTTTCGCTTTAAAATATATATTGATAGCATAGATAAATACTTGGAATCCAGGTAATTATAATTTTTTTAATTATAGGAAAGTGAGTTATTTTCGCTTTAAAATATATATTGATAGCACAGATAAATCCTTGAAATCCAGGTAAATGGCATGATGCAGGACAAATTTATCTGGAGCGGATTGAAATAAAAATTTTGTTATGTAGGGGTCAAATCTCTTTATAGATTTGCCCTGCTACCGCGCGGTTTGCCATCCCTACAAACAGGTGGTTTGGTTTTTCCCAATTGGCTTAAATGTGTTGGGAAAAATACTACAATACTGATGTTGGATTGGAATTACAAAGTAGTAAATAGCTTATCACAAACAATGTGTCGTGGCAAGCCACTGCCTTGAAAGCGATTTCTATCCGACTCCGGTGCAAATCGTAGTAGCCGATCGCTCCCCAAGGTTCCACAGTTACTCTCAAACACGTGTACTTGTGGTTGAAAGTTTGGAGATATGCCCAAAAACCAATTGCCCAAAAATATCCTAAGAATAAGCTTAAGAAAAGAAAGGAGGAAGAACTTTTTCTCTTCTTTTTTGGTTTTTGTTGTATATATCTTATGCTCACAAAAGGTCATGCTTATACAGATATTTCAAGAGGAAGAGTTTCAAATAGAAGAGTTAATTTTTCATTTTGAGAAACGGATTGTCAAGTTAATGGCATTAAAGACCATTACTTCACTTTTACAGAAACCCCCTTGTTTGTCTTTTGGAACGGATATGTATTCTCCTTTGAAACGTATTGTTGTTATATCTTTGCATTAGACTTAATTAGCATAGTTAGAATTAACTCAACTATAGAATTTACTCAACAATCCCCCACCAATGCAAAGATAAAGAGTAAGAGCTGACTTTTGAGCAAAAGGAAGGAACATGTACTTAAGTGTCAATATATTTCGATTTGAATTGACATGTGTGATATGAGGCAACAACTTAATATCTACAAAGTGAAGTACTTTTGAACTGAGTGGATATAAATTGAGAACCCCAAAACACATACCATATCCTTAAGTTTAAGCAACCTCCACGATACAAAGTGCTTTTATGGTCATCCACATACACTTTAGGTCTTATGAATGCTCTAGAAAGACGACCCAAGTCTTTCATAAAAGGCGACCACACCTTTACACTCATGTAGGTGATTCCATCAAGTCTATCTCAAATAAACCACCTTACGGCTATAGAATCATTAAGAGAAAAATAAGTTCAACCTTACAAAACATTGCCTCACACCATAGGGAAAGAAAATGTGGTGTATATTGAGGCCTAACAGGTCCACCACATTACCTCCATCAATGGGCTTTAGCCCCATCCCCCTCGACGTTTCAAGGATTATTTTCCTTGTCAAATTTCTTTTGGACCTTACATATTCCAAGGAAATAACACCCAGTTTCAACAACTGTTTAACCGCACCATGTCTGATGCGAATATGTCTCCTTTTCCCATTGTACACACTATTTTTGGCAATTTCAATTGCTGCTTGTGAGTCACAATGAAGAGAGACTGGTAAAACTTGTCTTCCCCACAATAGCACATCCGCCAAAAGATTTCTCAGCCACTCAGCTTCTTGCCCTGCCAACTCGAGAGCCATGAATTCTGATTCCATGGTAAAGCGTGCTATACAAGTCTGTTTGGAAGACTTCCACGAAATAACACATGCACCCAAAGTAAACACATAGCCACTGGTGGAGCTAACTTCATCAGTGTCAGTTACCCAGTTTGCATCACAAAAATCTTCTAAAACAGCAGGAAATTTATTAAAATACAAACACCAATTCATAGTACCTCTCAAATACCTTAGCAAGCGATGAAGAGCATTCCAGTGTTCACTACTGGGATTATGAGTATATCTACTCAATCTACTAACAGCATAAGTTATATCAGGCCGAGTATAGTTCATGAGAAACATTACACTCCCAATTACTTTAGCACATTCAGTTTGAGATACACTAGATTTTGTATTTTTCCTCAAGTGTATGCTAGGATCATAAGGATTTCTCACTGGAACTACATCAAAACAATTAAATTTTTTCAACATCTTTTCAATGTAATGAGACTGACATAAAGAGAAATCATTAGTAGTTCTTTTGATTTTAACTCCCAAAATCACATCTGCTTCACCAAGGTCTTTCATTTCAAATTTAAAAGACAAAAAATTCTTGGTCTCATTAATAACATTCACATTAGGACCAAATATTAACATGTCATCTACATATAAACATATAATGACACAATCTGAACCTATCATATTAGAATAAACACACGTATCGGATGAATTCACAACAAAGTCATTATCCACTAATGTGATATTAAATTTTTCATACCATTTCTTAGGTGCTTGTTTTAGTCCATACAAGGACTTCCTCAATTTGCACACTTTATCCTCTTGTCCTGGAACCACAAACCCCTCAGGTTGAGTCATATAGATCTCTTCCTCTAAATCACCATTAGAAATGTTGTTTTGACATCCATTTGATGTACCACTAAATCATGAATAGCGACTAAAGCAATAAGAGTCCTAATTGTCGCTATTTTAGTCACAGGAGAATATGTATCAAAGTAATGAACACCTTTCTTTTGGTTAAAACCCCTAATCATAAGTCTAGCCTTATACTTATCAATTGTACCACCAGGTCTCAATTTCTTCTTAAATATCCACTTGCTACTTATGGGTTTACAACCTTTAGGCAAATCATACAAGTCCAAGTGTGATTAGAAATTATAGAGTCTAATTCACTTTTAATAGCCTCTTCCCGAAATATAACATCTATTGATCTCATTGCTTCATTATAAGTTTTAGGGTCTTCTTCTATTAAATAGATAGACACTAATTCATCATTTAAAATATTAATATCAAAATTTTCAGTTAAGAAGGTAGTCATAAAATTAGGACCAAAATTAGTCTCAACTCTACGTCTTTTACTCCTTCTAAGTTCACTTTTACGCTCATTAGAAATAACATTCAAAGAAGGCACAACATGAGAATTAACTGACATTGATGTAGAAGCATTATTTGCATATCACTTGACACATTAATTTTTAAAGGAAAAATATGCTCAAAAAATTCTGCATCTCTAGATTCACAAATAGAGTGATCATTGAGAGATATAAATCTATATGTAGCACTATTTTGAGCATAACCAATAAAGATAGTATCAGAAGTCTTAGAACCAACATTTACTCGTTTAAAATTAGGTAGACCAACCTTAGCCAAACACCCCCACACTTTCAAAAATTTCAAGTTAGGAGCAAACCCTTTCCACAACTTATGAGGTCTTGTCTAACTTCTTATGAGGGACTCTATTAAGAATAGAGCATGCAGACAAGACTACTTCTCCCCACATATTTTCAGATAGACCAGAGCTTAAAAGCATAGAATTCATCATTTCTTTAAGGATTCTATTTTTCTGTTCGGCTACATCATTTTGTTGGGGAGTATAGGGAGCACTGACCTCATGTATAATACCATTTTTCTCACAAAAATCTTCTAGAGTTTTAGTACTATATTCACCGCCCCTATCAGATCTAAATCTCTTGATTTTTCTGTCTAATTGATTTTCCACTTCTGCTTTGAATTTCAAAAACATGCTTTCAGCTTCATCTTTAGACTTAAGAAGATATACCTTACTGTATCTAGAAAAGTCATCAACAAAAGTAATGTAATACTTTTTTCCACCTCTGCTAACAATGTTCTTGAAATCTGCTAAATATGAATGTATTAGTTCAAATAATTCGGTCTTTCTACTAATAACAGATTTGAAAGGTTTCTTTGCATGCTTTGCTTCTACACACATAGTACATTTAGAAAACTCATCAGTTTTTATCATAGGAATTAATTCCATTTTTCTAAGTCTTTTAATAGAAGCAATATTAACATGACCCAGTCTACCATGCCACAAATTAATAGACTCAACAATATAGGTAGAATTTGAAATACTTGCATTATTGACAATCTCTTGAACAATGTTCAGTACAAACAATCCTCCACTAAGATATCCCTTCCCAACAAAGTCTTCTCCACAAGAAATAATTATTTTATCAGCTTCAAAAATAAGTTTAAGGCCTACTTTGTTGAGAAGTGCTCCGAAAACTAAGTTTCTACGGAGGGAGGGAACGTACAAAACATTGTTCAAGGATAAAGTTTTTCCAGAAGTTAATTTAAGTAAAACTTTTCCTTTACCCATAACTCCAGCAGTAGTGGAGTTACCTATGTAAACACACTCTCCATCAGTGGACTCCTCAAAGTCATGAAATAAATTTTTATTAGCACAAAAATGCCTTGAAGCGTCTGTGTCTAGCACCCAGTCAGTTTTGTTAGCCACTAGATTTGCCTTAACGACTACAGCAGCAATCACTTTATTACCCTCAGCAAGATGAGCTTTGACATCACTTTGTCCTTCCTACTTTGAGTCCTGCCCTTTTCTTTGATAGCATTTGGCAGCCCTGTGACCAACTTTTCCACAAACAAAACAAGGACCCTTAAATTTTTGAATTTGACTTTCCGGCTTATTGAATTGATTTTTCTTCTTCATATGCTTCTACTTTCTTCTGTTTGCCTTTGAACCTGTCTTTCACAACAGTACCAGAAGATTCGACAAGATTAACTTTAGAAGAATTAAGAGAAAGTTCTTCCATCTTATCTTTGAGACGGTTCGCCTCTTCAGTCCTCATATGACTAATAAATTCTTGGAGAGTAAAATTCTTTTTCTTGTGTTTTAATTGATTTCTATAATCACTCCAAGATGGTGGAAATTTTTCAAGCAGAACATTAGCCTGAAATATCTCACACATCTTCATCTCCTCATTCAGAACATCAGCAGTCAAGTTCTCATATTCATGAACTTGTTCCATTATTGGCTTATTATCAACCATTTGGAATTTAATCCACTGACCGACAACATATTTTTTCTTTCATGCATCATCAGCACCATATTTCTTTTTCAAACTATCCCATATTTCTTTGGCAGATTTATAAGTAACAAATAAATCAAATAAAGGATTAGTCATATGATTTAGCAAGTGTCCTCTCACAGTTCTGTTATCCTTTTCAAACTTCTTTTTAGCAATATCATCAACAACCATAACATTGCTAGAATCAATAGTAGTATTAGAACCATTCATAGAAGGTTCGTTAAATAAAACATAATCAACTTCTAATTGTTCAAAGAAAATTAAAAGTTTTTGTGACCATCGTTTAAAATTATTTCCATCCAAAGGCTCAAGTTTTGACAAATCAAAAAAAGTTTTGTTCAAAGAAATAGCCATTTATCAATATTGTATGTTAGCGAAATCGCTTTCAAATTGTTGGGAAAAATACTACATTATTGATATTGGATTGGAATTACAAAGTAGTAAATAGCTTATCACAAACACTGTGTCATGGCAAGCCACTGCCTTGAAAGCGATTTCTGCCCGACTCCGGTGCAAATCGTAGTAGTCGGTTGCTCCCCAAGGTTCCACAGTTACTCTCAAACACGTGCACTCGTGGTTGAAAATTTGGAGATTGCCCAAAAATATTTTAAGAATAAGCTTAAGAAAAGAAAGGAGGAAAAATTGTTTCTCTTCTTTTTTGGTTTTTGTTGTATATATCTTATGCTTACAAAAGGTCATGCTTATATAGATAGTTCAAGAGGAGGAGTTTCAAATAGAAGAGTTAATTTTTCATTTTGAGAAACGGATTGTCAAAGTTCATGGCATTAAAGACCATTACTTCACTTTTACAGAAACCCCCTTGTTTGTCTTTTGGAACGGATATGTATTCTCCTTTGAAACGTATTGTTGTTATATCTTTGCATTAAACTTAATTAGCATAGTTAGAATTAACTCAACTATAGAATTTACTCAACAAAATGTAATACGGATGGATCTAGTAGAGGTAATTCAGGGTGGGGTGCAATGGGATTTTGCATCCGAAATAATTATGGGGATTTGAAGACAAGAAAAAATCAGGTTCTTTGGAGGAATTTTATGATACTTTAAGGGGGGTTTTCGTCATTTTTGGTGCAAACTACTCGATTGAGATAGATTAAGGATGAGAAGGAACTTGTTTCATAAGAGAAAAGGACAGAGATATCAACAATCAAGACTTAGAAGAAAAAAATGGCAATCACATGGGGTATGTTTGGTACGGAGCAAAATATTTTTCATGAAAATATTTTATTGGAAAATAAGTTATCTTTTTACTTAATTTCTAGTGTTCGGTAAGTAAGAAAAAAAAAATCACCAATTTTTTTTTTATATGTAATCTAGCAAAACACTATGTGGACTGAATGGAGTAGGGAGTGGAGGTTTAGGGGTAGTGGGGAAGGATTAGAACGTCACTTATGAAACTTGTTTTTCCTATTTTTTTTTAGAGAAGTCATTTTCCTCATTTTTCAAGAGTTAGTTTTCCAAAATATTTGGACTAACCAAACATAAAAAAATTGAAAAATATTTTTCGAATTTTTTTATTCCTCCCTGTCATATACTGTAACTGCAATTTTTTCTCCACATTCAAAAGTTGCATATTTGTTCTAATACTTGTCTTTGGCATCGCAAGTTTAGTATTGTAGCTCTACCAAAATTGAACATAAAATGGTACAAAAAAAAAGAAAACCAAAATCGGAGCAATATGTCACGGACTTAGACTTCGACTAACGCTCCATGTGACACTTGCGAACTTACTCGAGTGGCGGGTCATGACAAATATGTGCACAAAAACTGCAGCAGCCATTAAACCTGGACCCAGACAGCAGCAAAAACTGGACCAAAACTGCAACAATATCTACGTGAAAATTGCAGCATCCGAATAAACAACATAGAAGCTGGACAAAAACTGCAACAATATCTCCACGAAAGTTGCTGCACTCGCAACAGCAGCAAAAACTGGACCAGCATTACAGCATAAACTACACCCACGGGAGCAAAACAACGTAAAAACTGTACGATAGATAAGCTGGTCCAAAACAGCAGCAAAAAAGGGGACCAAAATTGGAGCAAAAAAACAAAAAAAACTGGTCCAAAATGTACTATTGAAACCAAAGAAAGAGAGCATCCAATTTCACTTCTTCCCTACTACAATCTGTGGGTCACTGCAATAGCAGAAAACTTCCTAATTTTTCCATATGCAAGCATTACTATTTACTATTTTCTCACCAAAATATGACGTCTTTCAGTGGGAAAATAGTAACTTTTTTAGCAGTGGGGGAAGTTATACAATTGATCACTAGACCAAAAAAAGGGGCAAAATCTAAACCAATATATACATATACTAACAATTGCTAGCTGCATTCTGGGTGGACACCTATTTATATTAATTTATCATATTTTTGGGGGGTTTTGAGTAGCATTTGCAACACTGATTATTGAATCCTAAAACTAGACAATTGCAAACACACAAAGCCAAAGGTCATGGGGTTTCCCTTTACAAAGAATAAAATGTATTTACTAGAAAATCACCTAACTTTATATAGCTAAAAGTTGCAAAATCAATTGAAAGAATTGAAAGGAATGCAAGAAAACGAGCTTCAAAGCTTCTACTACTTTCAATAGTAAGAAGCGCGGATGGCACCAATCCTTCCTTCCTTCTCATGTTGAATCTCAAGAATTGACTCATCTCCCAAGTGTCCTCGCGACTAAGAAAGGCCACACTTTTTGCCTTTCCCTAAAGAATCTTGATGTGTGACCAGAAAAAAAATTAAGCCTTCAGCTTTTTTTCTTTATAAAAAATTGCCTTTACATTAGGCTGTAGAACAGAATATCTATGCAAGTCATGAGATCTAGGTGGACATGTCTCATCGAACTTCAGTTGAATTATCAAGACCTTCACATCTTGCACTCTCACACACACACTCGTGAGGATTTGCATAAAAGTAATCTTCTTCTTTGGGTTTGTCCTCGATAACTCTTCGATGAGCTGGTTGTCCGATTCTTCCCTCGTGCGACTGTCGCACAGCAGCTGAAAATTCGGCCCATGAAAGGGTCCGGTTGTGATGCAAGTCCAATAACCCTACCAGAGTTTTCCGATCCAATAGGATGGTTTTCTTATACCCATGATACCTGCAACAGATCTATTCAGGAACACGTTCAAGATACACATAAGGAACATTCATAAAGAGAAATAGTAGATCATATGCACCTACGATGACCTTCGACAAGTTTAGCCATGTTGCCATCATAAGTAGGGATAAATATGTTACTAGCGGTTGATACTATGAAATCCAGTGCTGCCATTTGAGATGAATGATTCTGGAACTGCTGCAACTCTTCGGGATCAAGCAGCATTTCCTTTTTCACCTGCAACATAATAAACATAAATCGGAGATATATTAATTGGATGTAATGGTCAAAACGATGAAGATAGAATCAGCTAATGATTTACAGTATTGCATGTGAATTAGCCATGTTGGAGTTTGCAGCATTAAACACAGGGAGCATGAAATTCAGAACAATAAACCTACAAATCAAGCAAGCAATCAACTATCCGTTAACCCCAAAATAGCTTGGTTGGTTATATGGATTCTCTGTAATTCATTTCCATTCATCCAAAAATACTTCCTACACCAATATTTTTTATTTCGATGAACGTGGTGTCTAGATTAGCTTGCAGCACCTGCTACATCTTATCAGCATAGGTACCAAGTAACTTTATCCACCAATGCTTGGACAAACGAGAAGAAAACACCTAGTGTTTTTCGCCTCCACTGGGACCTGAACCTGAAACATGATGATTCTCAACTCATTTCATTAACCACTAGGCCACATCCTTGGGTTCTATTCCCTACACCAATATACAAGTCTCTTACCAAAATAAAAGATTCTTGACAAACATCAGACCTACTGTAAGTGCAACAATACAACATACCTGGTGAAATCCCACAAAGTTGGGTCTGGGGAGGCTAGACTGTACGCAAACCTTACCACTACCTCGTGGAAGTAGAGAGGCATCAAACCCAAGTAAGAGAAAGAAGAAAACATACGGTCAATATGAAAAGAAAAGCAATAATAACAACAAAATAGAGTGATAATCGAAATACAACAAACAACATATAGCAAGAACTAAAACGGTACGACTAGTCCTACAACAGGCACTAAACCTGCACAAGGCAAGACAATACTCTATCCCTACTAACCTTCTACCCTAATATGCGACCTCCACTCCTTCCTATCTAAAGTTATATCCTCGATAATATGAAATTGCGTTGTATCTTGTCTAATCACCTCTCCAATATCTTTTCGACCTACCCCTACCCCTACCCCTCCACGAACTAGGGTTGTTCAAAACCAAAACCGATAACCCAAACCGAAAAAAAGTTATTGGTTTATCAATAATGAGTTATTAGGGTTTGAGGTTTTTTCTTAACGGGTTAACCGATAACCCAATAGTAAATCAAATAATTATATTTATACCATTTTGTATATAAAGTCCTTGACTTAGAGTTTAGTTTCTACTCTTATTTTTGGTTCTCTCAAACTCTTGGTTATTCAATGTAAAAGTGTTTGCTTTTGAGCAAGATGCAATCTGTGAACTTATGTGCATGGTTTATTTGGTTTGTCACCTTGTTTTTAAGTAATTTTCAATGATTTTTTTGTGTCAAATCTTCACGGTTAAACCGATAACCGAATTGATATCGATAAATAATCGATAAACCAATAACTGATAAGTCAATATCTTCATGGTTCTATAACGATTTAGCATGTCTACAAACCAATTACCAATAAGTCAACCCGATAAACTTCAAAACCAAACCGACTAATATGCAACCCTACTGCGAACCCTCTACAACCAATCTCTCGCACCTCCTCACTAGGGTGACAGTGCACCACCTCTGTACATGTCCAAACCATCGCAGTCTCGCTTCCCCCATCTTTTCCGCCACAGTGGCCACTCCCACCTTCTCCCGGATAACCCCATTCCAAATCTTGTCACTCCTAGTATGTCCACACATCCATCTCAACATCCTCATCTTCGTAACATGCATCTTCTGAACATATGAGTTCTTGACGGACCAACACTTTATTCATAAAATAAGACGGTCTAACCATCACTCTGTAAAACTTACCTTTAAGTTAAGGTGGTAACTTCTAATCACAGAAGACTCCAGAGTCAAGCCTCCATTTCATCCATGTCGCCCCAATGCTATGTAACAATGCTAATCCTTAATCCTGACTAATTGATATTGCTTATAGGCTTGTTGCCAACTCTTGTGAGCATATAGGTTCGAGATATCAAGAAAATAGGCCTCTTCCTCTATCCTCCCAACTAAAGTACCACGATTTGACATAACATGGTTCCAACCCATGTCTAACCCACACATCACTTCTTGGGTCTTTGTCATTGAATCAAAGCCATGTGGTATATCATCTATATGGATATTCTAATTCGCATTGATTTTGAGATGTACGAGACCTTTTAATGACAACTTCCTTTAATACAATTTTATATCTACCTTGTCTCCACTTTACCACTTTTAATCTACACAAACCAGTAAATTGGAGGGTTTATGTAGAACATAGTCTAATCATCTCAAACTATTTTCTCTTTTTCTTATTGGTGAAACAATTTAGGCTAAAGTCATAAGCAGCCCCTTGAACTTGTCCTCATCTTTCATTTTGACACTTGAACTTGGGCTTGTTCTCATGATACACTTACACTATTTAAAAAATAATCCTATCAGACACTACTATGATAACCAGCCAAAAATATAAAGTGTGAGCAATACACTCGTGGAAAAGGTGGCAAAGTGACCAATTACAAGGGACATGAAATTTATGCCCAAATTAATTATTAAAAATGAATTATGATTTCTTTTTTAAAAAAAAAGAAAAAGAATTTAGACTTAAACCTAACTAAGCAGCCACCCGCCCTCTCCATCTACCGCCACCTTCATCCACAATTTTGACTGTATTCTCCCCCTTATGTCTTCTTCCCCATTCCCCATTCCCCATTCTAGTCTGTCTCTTTTGTTTTAGATCTAGCTTTTTTTGGGATGAATGCTATTCACATTTCATTTGAAGGTAAGAGGCGAATTGAAAGTTAAGTAGTTGGAATTCTAAACATACCCGAGGGGAAAATAGATGTCTTCCGCATTACTTACATGATCATTCAATCTGAATACTACATGAAGAACATCAACCAGATGACGGAACAAGAAGACACATACAATTCACTTAATGATTGCCTTTGGGTCCGAACTCCATATAGGGAAGGAACATCGTGTTTTTGAGGTCTTAATCATTTACATGAACCTACTTTTCATTCCATTTGTGGGAATCTGAAGATCTAAGGAGGGAGGGAGATGGAGAGAAATAGAAGTGTCGAAAGGTGGCGCAGTGGTGTGAGAGATAGAAGTTGTGGTCGATGACTCCATTTTTTCCGGCAAAGAAGGTGGTGTGGTGGTGGCAACAATAAATTTGAAGAAAAATGACGGTGGTGGTAGAAGAGATGAGGTAGCCAGAAAAAGAAAAGAAAGGAGAAGGGTAGTGTCAGGATACGAAATATTTGCAAGATAGAATGGAGAAGAAGAGAAAAATGACCAAATAATTATTTCTCACACGCCCCTTTTAGGTGTTTTACCCACACAATGTCATGTCAGCAAAAAGTATTTAATAGGACAATTTTAGTATTGCAAGTGTCTAATAGAAACAAGTCCTAGTTCTAGCGTCAAAATGAAATATGCGAACAAGTTTAGGGGGTAGCTTAAGACTTTAGCCAAACATTTCACTTTAAATAGACTACTTTCTCTCATCATATCCTCTATGTATGTTACATGCATCCTCTACTGAATGTGATCATCTCTCATCGTACCCAATCTTTGTAACTGAACACTCATCTTCATATCTATATTTTTATGCATTCAATCTTGTGAATATAGTTATCATGTGAAGATCCTTCTTCTGTACAAAAATTCATCAACCATCCTAACAAAATTTAGTCTTTGTTAAGGATCTACTAAGCACAAATTGAAATTGATTTTTTACCAGCATTATCATTTCCCTAAGTCTTGAACTCTATTCTCTATTCCAAAGTTTTGCCATGACTTTTTCATAAAACATTCTAACAAAATTAGTCTTTATGGATCTATTAAGCACAAATTCAAATTGATTCTCTATAATAGTATTATGATGTCCAGGAGTGGCTCAAGGGGAGGCTAATGAAGCCTTTGCTTTAGGCAACAAAAAAATTGAGTGCCCAAAATTTTTAATAAATTTATAAACTTTATGATTTTATTTTTGCTTAAATAATATAAAATTTACATAAAAAAATTGTTATAGAAAAAGCTGTCTACTCTTTATAGTAGATATTATTTTAAAATTTTGAATTAAACTACTCACATCTACATATTAGTAAATAAAATTTTATATAATATTATCCAACAGATTGTATTGCAAACAAATGACCAACATCTTATTAATCCTTTCTAATATAAACTATAAGCAATAAGATTATTAAAATTAAAAACTTTATGTTTTTCAAGAATACTATAATATAAACAAAAAACATGGAGAAAAAAAATATACGCCTCTTATTAAAAATTGATGTTAGGCTATTAATTTTATTGAGTCACTCTAGATAATGTTTCTAAGTCTAAATTCTATCACTTATTCCAAAGTTATATCATATGAATAAATATTTTTTTGTTTTTTTCTTGTTAGTGTTTCCTTAATATAGCACTGAATAGGTTGACTAGTTTGATAACTCTATCTCTTTTAAATTTTTAAAACTTTATTGGCATGCCAATTGTATCAGGTTTTCCTAATTATCATACTTTTCTGACTTAACTTTAACACACATAATTCGCTGTTGTTACTAAGGTTTCAATCTATAGAACAATTTATCAAAATAGAGTTTTCAAATCTATTTGATGTCACAATTCCTATTAAAATTTGCTAGAAATCATTTTTAGTTATAAAATTTTGATTTTCAGAATACCAACGATTACGAATTATATGAGAGCATGCAATTAGGATGCTAATGAATAATAAGCCGTTTTTATTAAAATACAGTAAACTGCGACAAATGTTTTCTAATATATTTAATCTTGAGATCTATATTCCTAATAGTCCGGCAAAAAAAGAAAAGAACAACAATTAACACTTACGATCTTTGGGAAGGCAGTTCTCAGTGTAGCAAGTCTTCGTTCACTGCTATAAATATCACCCGATGCAATATAAATCTGCATATCCTTTTCAATACCCAATGCTTGTAGAATCAAAGTTGCCTCCTCCGGTGTGAGGGGACACAAGCCTTGAGATCTCTTCTCATCAGATACAATCTCTTTCTCTTTCCACCATGGAAATGCATACCTGAGCAAACAAAGTCAAAACAAAACTTTACCATGTAGAAAAAATAAAAATGGGGTGTGTGAATGTCAAACACAAAGAACGGTACAATCAAGAAAATCATGTATATGGGAAAATAACCAATAAAAATTTGAAGTTCTTCAACAATATAGAAACTTTGAAATCGAATTAGGAGGGAAATCGGAAAATTATGAGCAAACATTGTTATTCATGTTTGCATTTCAATTTAGGTCCGCAACCAACTTGTGCCACTAGTAGGTCATCGCACACTACTCATAATCATTTTTACTAGTCTACAACTATCAGTATGGTGAAATTCTAGGTGATCGGTTAGTCATCACACACTACTCATAATCAACTTTACTAGTCTACAACTATCACCATGGTGAAATTCTAGGCGATCAATCCATGTAAATAGTTACAAAAGTAAAAAAATAAATAAACTGAAAAATAAGATCAAATATTGATACTAAACATATTCTTGCACTAAAGAAATTTTTTGGTGTCTTACCACTTGTGTGTGTTTTCGAGAGAACTTTGGAGGCTATCTCTTGGTGTTTTCCTTTTCTTTTGCCTAGGTTAGGGGAGTTGGGTTAGCCATTATTCGACATCCTCTATCAAAGGGATCTTAAAAGAACATAACAAAAATCAAAAAGTTATTCTTCAATGTCACATATATTATCAAGTATCATCATATAAATGCACGAGGGATGTCTGGGCATGGAAGCCATTCTAAATTAATGTGTGACAAGGAACTATCTAGATAAACGTCGTAACTTGGAGTTGCTATGATGAGCCAGAAATTAAACTACCATTACAACATTAACAACAACACTACACCTTAATCCCAAGTAAGTTGAGGTCGACAATCTCATCCTCACTACCCATGTCACTCCAATTAAGCTTTTTCCGTGCAATATATAAAAACTTAGTTTCCAAGCATTATAAGTCCTCCACATTTTCCACTCGCGTATAAATGATCAATGAGACTAAGAAACTCCTATCAAACATTGGACCCTAAGTAATGTACTAATAAGACTAAAACCTCATTTTTAATTATGGCGGTGTATGTGCCAATTTGCGCAACTCAACTATTATGTCGAGTACCTATTAAACTTCCCAACACAGGAATCGGGTAACTCCGCCATCAAAGACATAAGCAAGTGGAAAAAGTCATGTAGCGTTTCTTGAATCTGGTACTGGTCTTTAAGGAAAACACACTTTATTGACCATTAGGTCAAATTCTTGGATCCTGACTAGAACTTAATCCCAACTAATTGGTATCACCCATATAGATTATTTTTTCTTCCGTTGTGTCCTACTTTTTACTAGGTTTAGTGAATTCCAAGAGATCATGGGGTTTTTTTTGGATAACTTCCATGTGATTTTACGTCTCCCTCATCCCAAAGATTGTCAACTGGTAAGAAAGAACAAAAAAAGATGATGCCGTCTATCTTGACCAATTTCTCAAAACATTGGAAATCCAAACCAGCTTAGAGAATCAGTATTGCTATTTATTCCTTAGTTCCGCCACCAAAGAAGGCATCCTTGACGATTTGCATTCCTTCCTTATCGAGCCACCTCTTTGGCATTCAATGCTTCCGTCTTCTCTTTCTATAACATAGCCATACACACCTCTTTCAATCACTAAGATGAAAATATCAAGCAAAGCATCATCTAAGTATGTCATTGCTTGTTACTGTTTCGACCTGAGGGAGTTTATTCGACCCATTCCCTAGTCTCCTGCATTGCTCAAGTAAGAATGTGATTTCGTATGGGACCTCTTCCCACTATTTGTTAACACAATTCTCAAAGTAGAGAAGGAAGGGTGGGCAACAAGAACCACATTTCCTACTAAGATGTCTTCACTCATCATGGTTCCACACCTACGATACCGGTGCATCTGGAACTCCATGTTGGAGTTAGGACATAAATAAACTACCTCAAGCTACTTTCTCTCATATAATCATCTATGTGTGCTACTTGCACCTTCTGTTGAATGTAGTCCGCACATCCATCTTAACAACTTCATTACTGTGATAGTTACACATCTTATGGATATATGTGGATTTTAGAGGTCTAACATTTCACTTCCATGCAACACTGATGGTCCTACAACCATTCTCGAAGACAGACCTTTATGGTCTGAGACGACCCTCTGTTCAAGTACCCCTTCTTCTACTTGAGCCTCGGCAAAGCATTTTTGATCTCTTATCTTTTAATTTCATAAGTACCGTTATATCATATAACACAGCGATTACACTTCATATTTCAACCAAACTATTTTGAATGTGTTTGTAATATCTTCACCTATCATACCAAATATCATGAACATCAAGCTTCGATATTTGAATTGTTTGTGATTAAGTATGCAATCCCACCTAATCTCACCTCAATTTCACTTTTTTTAGGCAAGTACCCTGCAGTTACACATTCATTTTTACTTCAACTTATCTTAAAACCCTCAGGGGTGGTTTGAGGGGTGGTTTGGTGTGAAGGATAACACCAAATAGTCCTGAGATTAAATTATAGTGCCGCTTAATTTGTTGTTTCGTAGGCAAGTCTGGGATAACTTATTCCGGGATTAATAATTAGTACCGGGACAAGTTATCCTCTCCTTGGGTGGTATAGTAAGCCCAAGATAACTTATCCCAGGGGATAAAATAGACAAATGACAAAGATATTCCATTAAACCCTTTTAATACATTGCTTTTCACACTTATGAAGGGCATTTTCGTAAAAAAAATAACTTGTTCTTAAAAATTTATGCAATGCGTATTATTTTGAATACAACAAACCAAACACTCAATAAGAAATAATCCCAACATAACTTATCCTATCATAACTAATCCCATCATAACTTGTATTCAAACCAAACGACTCATCAGGGTTAGTTTGGTTCACAAACTAAGTTATCTTGGAATTATAGTCCTGGGATTATAATCCTTGGACTAATTTATCCCACCTGGGAGGTAGGATAAAATAACACCAAGTTCGACGGAGAAAGGTGGGATATCGAAGACTAAGTAACAAAGTATAAATTTAATCTCAAACTTAATACTGGAATAACCTACCTTATCCCATGAACAAATGACCCCTTACACTCTCAAAGTACTTCTCTATAGTTCAAGCTTTTGATTGACACATTCACTAGTTTTGTCAATAACCATAATATCAACTGCAAATAGCATACACCAAGGGACTCCAATATAATGCTAGTTAGCTCATCCATGACCAAGATAAAAAGGTATGTACTCAATGTCGATCCCTAGTGTAAACCCACGGTTATGAGAAATAACTTTGCATCTAATACTACTGCTCTCACACCACTGACAATTCATTCATACATATTCCTTTATGGCATTTATATATTTAGTATGAATTTTTTTCTTCTTCAATGCCCACAAAATACCCATCAAAGGACTCTTTCTTGGCACTCTATCGTACACTTTCTCTAGGTCACCTGATGAGAAATTTCCATCAATGTTCTTAGCAAGAGTATAGCCTTCACGGATGGTGTAGATCTAACGGGAATAAGTCCAAACTGATTTTGGCACTCTTGTAGTATCCCTTGTCTATGTCATATCACTCTTTATGGAGTTTCAAATTAGATAATCATTAGTTTATTCAAAAAGAAAGAAAGATAAAAGCCAATGGACCTAAGTAGGTAAGAGAGGAAACACCTATTCTTTAGACAATCCTTGTGGTGCCAGATTTTACTAATCCGATCATGACTTGAGCATGACCGAAGAAATGATGTTACTTGAACACCATCATATACTAACATTAAATTCAACTAGTATACCTATATAAACGTTACTATCCTAAGCAAAGATACATGAGCGTAATGTAAATACAATATGTTACTTCAATTGGTAATCACCTTAACTGTTTGAGCTCCTCTGCTTCCTCCTCTGTGCAGCCTTCAGTGCAACCAGAGAAAGCCAACATATCCATCTCATACCGTAAATGCAATGCTACAAATGGTCCTCTCTGCTGAAGCATATGGACTAACTTTTGTCCCAATGCCTCAATCTTTTGTGTGAATTTCAGAGCGTGAAAATTGACCCGACATCTAAGTCTCTGAAGCTCAAGAGGGATCCCATTATTTGCTAGCCTAGTATCTGTCCTGTTGAAGTTTATAACCTGATGCTTGCTGAAGAGAGGCAGAATCTGTTAATACATATAAAACGCATTAGAGTAGGATCTTCTACAGTTAAATAACATGTAAATGTTCAGTGTGTGACAGAAGGAATATTCAGTAATCAAGGCTACTGATATTTAATGACTACGAAATCATCATTCGACTACATACTGATTACATGTCTAAGTAGTATATGAATGTACACATAGCAAAAACATTACTTAGTCAAGACTTGTGAAGTGAAAGTACTTGTATAGGAGCCTGCTTGGCTTAGCTGATAAGTTTTAGGTGAATTTTGATAAGTAAGCAGTTACAGTTATGTGCTAGAAGTGATGAAACAGAAAATAAGTAGTCAATATACTTGGAAAAAAAATGCTGATAAGCTAGTCTTTTGTTAAAATGACTAAAATGCCCTTAAATTTTTACCGATAATTAAAAATTTAAATGTATCTTTGCAAAGAAGAGAAACGATAGATATGGGGTGAAGAGGAAGTCCTAGGTTTTGTTTTGGGAAAGGTATTTTGAGAATTAGCAAAAATACTAAAGATAAAATAGTAAAAAAACTTGGTCAAACTAAGAGTGCTTATAGGATGACCATCTTACAACTTATGATTAATTTTGGCTTATAAGCACTTGGGTATCTACCAAACGCGTAGACAAGCCGAAAATTCTTTATAAATCAGTTTAACCAGCTTGTAAGCTTAGCCAAACACCCTTGGTCTTCTAAATGATGACCAATAATATTGTTGCACAACCATGAAGAACAACTAGTTCGGTCAGGTCAATCATGCATCTACCACTACCAGTTAACAAATTATATGATAATAACGTACTGCAGAATAAATAGACCAACCTGTTGCAAGTAGTACTTTTCACTTGACCAGCTAAAAGGAGGCATTACTATTGGATGGTATCCATAGCTCCTGGCAACCTTCTTTGGCAATCTCTTTATTATGTTGACTTCATCTCTTAATGAATCAATGAAGTGTCTCACATCAAAAATATCCTCAAAATCGCTGCCAAGATATGCTGCAGTTATTATAAATCACTAAGCAACAGGACAAGGAAACAGAAGTACATAACATCAGAATTACCTAGGATCTGCCCAGAATGATGATTTATCAAGCTCTGGGACAACCAGCGTTAAATTTAAAAGCCGTGCAACAGTCACCATGTCACAAATCTACATTCCAATTGGCTGAATTTATCAGGTTAGGAGTTTGTATCCAAATTTTGTGGGTCTAATTCAATTTGAATGCACTTGTACAATTTCCAACTTCCTCAATGCCAAAAAGAGAAAATTGATATACAAAGAGAAAGCGGGAAAATGACCTACCGCCGCACGCATTTGGTTCAAACCACCATTGCAGGACACTTGAAGAAACCCATTACTTGTATAATTTCCTGCATGGTATGAGAAATTAATGGAGTTATGACTTGTATAGTTCCTACTCATTGTAATGTATAGCAGAAGCAGAGTTTGGATTTGGAAAGAAGGATTCAAAGGTTTCCTCTTTTCATAAATACTACACTTATAAGATGAGTAGTAGCATTTTCATGAAAACATGGCCTGTTGGCGCAGTAGCAAAATAAACTGATTGAAGATAATACACTTCTTCATATTCATTTAATATAACTACTAATGCATTTCTCATCTAGAAAGCATTTCTTTTTTTATACAATTATCTAGAAAGTATCTCCCGTTCCATCTCCTTGAGGTTGTGAATATTTCATCAGACAGCATCAGTTGACTCAATAAGAACTTCAGAGAAAATACGTGTATACTTCTACAACAGCAAGATAAGATATTTACCCTTGTGGAAGGGTGGAATGGTATGAGGCTTTTTCACACATTCCAATCGATTTTTTTAATTGTCGTATTCGTATTTTACATCAGAAAAGAAGGTGGTAAAAATGAATACTACTGAGGGGTTTAAGAAAGGCATTGTTATTTTAATTAATGCCTTGCACTAAAGAGAGGGCTGATTACAAATAATTTGAAAATGTAAAAAGGTAGATTCTTTCTAGATAAGCAGGGAGCTAATAAAATCTAAAATGTTTTCTATATCATTTCAAGACGGATAATATACACTGGACTAATTTAGATCCTACACATGTTCTCTACATCCTTCAGAACAACTGTCATTCCTCTCACTCTACAAATAATCAGGATGATGCACAACGGCATGGCATACTAATTTTTTTAAAAATTTTCCACCCTTTCCACTTTCCAGCTTCAGAGGATTTAATTTCAAGTCCTAGTATCACCCACTTAACTTCAAAGAGGTTGAGAAACATTTCCATATCTTCGTTGCAATTGTACAGACACAAGATAAATGATAGCCAACCTCCGGTTCTTTTCAACATAAAACATCTGTTACACATTGTATCTAACCCCTTCTAATAAAAGATTATCCTGTGTAAGGCATGCAATTTATTGAGACGAGATCCTTGGGGAACCTTAGTTTTCCAAATCATTTGTCATGGCCACTTTTGCTTATCATTCGCGAGAGCTTTGTCTCCTGATTAAATTGTGTAAATCCCTTTGCAAACCTTCAACCCTCTCAAGGGATCTAGTACCTCTCTCTCCATTTGTTACCTTCTAGGTAGCTGAACAACTGAGTAACACTATCAAGTTCCCACTCCTAGCAGTTACTTTTAGGGTTGGCAATGGTGCAGGGTGGGGCAGGTTACAGCGTTTGGGGCAGTGCAGTTTAGAGCTTTTGCGGGTATGGGGCGGGTTCTAATATTTTTTTTAAAAATCACGCAAGTCAGGGGTTTGGGATAAAAATCTTTTAAGCTAAACCTGAAACACTAAAGTGGATTTAAAGAAACTCTTATAATGAATAACTGAAGTTGACAAAACAAAACTAGATGAAATAAGATTAGACGAAATGGAGCATATGTATATTCATCAGATATCTGTAGAGAGTATAATGAAGTTCATCAGCTGTCAAATTCAAGAACCAGTCTTTGTGTAACAACTGATTGGTTTCTGTTCTTACACCATTCTGTTGTTTCATTTTTTTACAAGTTTTTAATAGGAAAAAGTTATTGATACGAAACAAACAAAAGTGTCTTAATTGCTACAAAACAAATAAAAGTGAATTTACTCAAAGTAGTCACATACCAAATAAGACAAACTTATTGAGAATCACATAACAACCTCAAGATTCAGGCAAATGACTAGTTAAGTGAAAGTGACTTTATTGATACAAAACAAATAAAAGTGAATTTACTCAAAAGTAATCACATAACAAATAAAAGACAAACTTGTTGAGAATCACATAACAACATCAAAATTCAAGATTATGTCAAATAGATACTCACTAGGTGTAGTTGAATGCATAGTCTCATCAACACAAACCGATACTTTAGTTACACGAGTGAAACCCGAAAGCAAGCGCATATGCCAAAGCTGAACCAAACAGGCCCATACCAAAATGCTAGCAAAAACAGGAATAAACCACAGTTTCAACCTAGTCCTCTGTATCACTACCCCTTGTATAGATTGTTGTACCCTTTCACTCCTCACTTGTACCACACTCTCCATTGTTTCCCCTCCTCCTCTTCTTCACCCCTCATTGCCAACAATTCATTCT
Organism: Solanum pinnatisectum; assembly: GCA_035578085.1. Taxonomy (NCBI): domain Eukaryota; kingdom Viridiplantae; phylum Streptophyta; class Magnoliopsida; order Solanales; family Solanaceae; genus Solanum; species Solanum pinnatisectum. The sequence continues at coordinate 9,340,280 of CM069076.1, forward strand.
AAAAATCACAACTTTACAACATTACAAACATACCCATTTCTCCATATTCAAGAATCATGTATTATTATTCAAAATGGGAAATATTATTCAACACCCATTATAAAGTTTTGATTTTTAAACAAGAATCAAGAAGGGCATTGAGAAAAATATAACCCTAGAATTCAAAATGGAAACAAAAGATTCAAAACCCAGTATAAAGATTTGCACTTTGAGGCAGAATCAAAAGAAATAGTAGAAATTTGGAAGATCTATGAAGAGGCAAAAGATGAAAAATGTGAATTTAATCAAGAACTCAAAGATGCTATAATATGAATGTTCCTTCTGATTTTAAGAACAGTTTCATCTCTGTAAAAAATAGAAAATAAATACTTTCTTTTTATATTTATTTATTTATTCTTTATTACTGATTATTGAAGAATAGAAAATCTTAGATTGTGATGAGGAAAGAGAATATAATTTACCAATTTAATTTTGGAAAAAAATTGATTGAATCAACACAAGCAAAAGACTCTGAAAATTAACAGAATTTAGTTATTTAAATTGTGAAAATAACTAAATTTAAATTGGGATCAGCACGTACTATCTTAATCTCGTGTTGGCTTTGTAAATTGTGCGATAACACCATGATATGCTTGTTTTTTTTATTGAATTATAATTATTTTATTTTAAACTTTTTGAACCGTATGAAATAAAATTTCGACAAATGTATATTTATAGTGAGGTCTTGTTCTAGTCCTTTGTTTACCTTCTAGGTTCATAGAAACTAGTCTATTAAATTTGGATATCAAACAAAATTAATCTTAACCAATAGATGTTAAGTGATAATATTAAAATCTACTCAGCTTTAATTAATCTTTGCAACAAAAGCATATCTAAAAATGAAAGTTTATATGCTTTTAATTAATTAGTAGAAGTAGTAAAATGGATGAGCATGACTCTTGCATATGAAATTGTAGGCATGTAAAGTGGTAAGATCATTTAAGAATTATGTCACAGATGAGATTGTGTCTCCTTTAATTAAAGTTTTAAGTTTATGTGATATAGAACACTCAATGAACCCCTCCTCCCCCCTCCCCCGCCAAAAAAAAAGGGTAAAGAAATTAGATTGGATGCATCAAGCAACCCCACGCAAAAAAAAAAATTAAAATTATATCATATTACAAGAGGATCAGAATTTAAATTCTATAAACCTATAGTATAAAAATTATCAAAAATACACATTTAATTGATTAGATAAAAAAAACTATAGCCCTGATGGATATACATATAATATACAGTAATCAACAATATAAATATCATATATTTATTTGCTCTTTTGACTAGGGATGGGCGCTGATTCTTTGGTCCGGTTTGATTATTTAGTTTTTGATTTTGAAAAATTTTCATCAAACACTGAATCAAAGAACCAAATTAATTTGATTCATCCAACCAATCACTTTACTCTCTCTCTCTCTTTATTCAATTTTTTTCAACTGCAATTTGATTAACTTCAATGTTTTTAAAATAATTTTTCGGTGCAAATGAAAAATAAAATAACAACCAAATCAAATATGAGATACTAAAAAATTAAAATACTTAAATGTGATCATTGATCAACAACACCCAACACTACTCCTAACTCCCATTATATTTTTTGAGAAAGGTAACATTAACTTCTATATATCAACGTGTATACTACATCAAAGTGTAGTCCCCTCCAAAAAGTTTTACTTACATCAACCCTAAGATCTTCTAGTTGCAGCTAGTCAATAACATTAAACACATCTTCAGTATCTCTTAGCACTACTTGCTTACACCAAAAATAGTAAAGCCCTAGGAAATTTGTCTTTATCTTCTGGATATTTTTTTGTTTTCCTTCAAAAACATCTTTGATTTCTTTCCTTTTCAAATTGTCCACCAAATGCAAGCTTGGACAATCCTCCATCTCTTCTCCTTTTTTCCTGCATTTTCATCCATGTTTCAGCATTGTAGGACTTCTATCATTCTCCCAAGCTTTGTCCACTTGATCTTCCTCTTGTAGATGAACATCTGCCACAATTGTTCTATCCATTTACAGTGTAAAAAGAGATGATTGACTGTCTCCACTTGTTCTTCACATAGATAGCATATAGAACATAGATTGGATTTTCTCTTGTTCAAGTTTTCATGAGTCAAGACTGCCTCATTTGCCAAGAGTCATGTGAAGTAATTCACCTTGTAGGGAATTTCTATTCTCCAGATTATCCTCCAGGGCCATCTTACATGTTGCACCTTAGTAGAACTGAATTCTCTGTATGCTGATTTTATAGTTAATTCCCCCCGCCCCCTCTTCTCCCCCTTCCATACTAGTCTATCTTCCTCTCTAGTCAGATTGGTAGCCATATGCATTGTGCCATGAAATCTTAATATGATTGTCATTTCCCAATAATTTAGGTTCCTTCTCAGAAATAGGCTCCACCCTTGTCATGTCCATAATTACCCACATTGCAACGTGTTCTCTCCTTGACCAGATGCCATAGTTTCCTGATAGGTCTTCATACACTATAATTGTAAGAGTTGGTCACCATCTTCATCATTCACTGTCCTCCATGTCATATTTTTCTATTATCACTCCCTTTCATAGAGATACTTCTTTTCCATAGCCATTTCATCATCAAACTTTTGTTTTAAGGACTCAACTCTCTGGATATTGAGTCTACCCCCTCTCTTGCTTACCAACAATTCTGCTCATTTGACCAAATGGTACTTTCTATGATCTTCGCATCCCCACCATAAAAAAGTTCATCCTAATTGCATCTAACAACTTGGTTACCTTGGCTTGTATAAGGAATAATGACATCATGTATGAGTAAAGGGCATCCACGATACTATTTACTAGAGTTAGTCTGCCACTTGAAGATAAATATTGACACTTTCAATTTGCAAGCTTTCTTTCATACTTTTCAATTACTCCACTCTATATTTTTTTTACTTGCTCTTAGCTTCAAAGGCATTCTCAAGTAGGTTGTTGGTAATTCACCCACTTTTCCTCCTAGTTTGTTAGCTAAGTTTTCAATATTTATCATTGTGTTGACTGGATAGATGAAAATGTTGCTCCAATTTATGTGCAAACCTGAATCAGCCTCGAAAATATTAAAGATGGCACTAAAAATCAGCATCTACTCCTCACTGCATCACTAGAGTGTCATCTACATACTCTAGATGGGTAATCTCTAGGTTGTTTGTTGTATTATTCCCCCACTTGGAAACCTCTGATCCAACCTTTGACTTTTGTGAAATAAGTTGCTTAGCCCTTCCATGGCCAAGACTAAGAGAAAAAAAAGATCAAGGGTCCCCTTGTCTCAAACCTCTGTATGATGAGTTTGTTGATCAGAATAGATAATTTCATTGAGCTTATGCACCATCTAATCCATTTTAGCCATTTTGGTCCAAAACTCATCTTCTACAACATATTCATTCAATAGTTTCAATTCAAATGATCATATGCCTCCGGGATATCCAGTTTACATAAGATCCATGATTGTTTATCTCTCTCCCTGGAGTCAACACATTCATTAGCTATCAATACTGCATGCATTCATGATCTGCTTATTATTGATAAAAGACATTTGTTGTATGTCCACTAGTTTATGCATCACTTTCTTTAGTCTTTCAGTTAGTAGCTTTGCAATTATCTTGTACACTCCTCCTACTAGACTTATTAGTCTAAATTCATTTAGGTCCATAGCCCTTGGCTTCTTGGTTATCAAGGCCACAAAAGTAGCATTTATACTTTTCTCAAATACCCCTTCCTCATAGAGGTTCTGAATTGTTGCCACCACTCTTTTGTGATGACTTCCCAACACTGACTAAAAAAGCCATGGAGAAGCCATCTGGGCCAGCTACTTTGTCCCTAGCACATGCTGTACTCTATGATCTCCTTTTATATCTCAGTAGGCTCAGTCACTAACTCTTCCCTAACTTTAATCTAATCAATAGTGTTGACTCTTTTGTGTGCATTTATTGTTTTGTGGAAGAAGCTTATTCATATCCCTCTGTTTAAGCCAAACTGCCCTCGATCTCTGTCTCCATGTTGTTTCCTCTTATATACAAGTTACAACTTTCAATTTTCTTAAGGTGAAATGGTCTTATAGACACTTGTACTTGTATGAGTTTGTATTATAAACCTTTTTATTCAACCTCTTTTCAATCGAACCCCTGAACCCATCAAAACTTATTATTTTTAACCCTTTTTTGACCTATCATCCTATGTGACTTTTTTGTCTAAAGTGTTGTGATATTTTATGTGCGTGAGTCTTCGGACTATACAACAAATGTCAATTTTTGACCTAATGAAAGTCATCTTTTTCCTCATTTATACATTCACCATTGTTGAACAAAAAAAAGTCTTTTTGGGCTTTTCTACTCTTCAAATCTTTTCGTCCAAATTTTTTCTCGATTTCGTTTTGATTGCTGCCTTCCATCTTCTTCAAAGAGTTCATCATTTCTTTAAGAACACAAAATCAAATATTTCCGTCCAAAAAATTTTCTCCATTTCATTTTGTGTGCTGCCTTTCATCTTCTTCAAAGAATTCATACGAACACAAAATCATATTGAAACAACCCCAACATCCTATTTTAAGAACACAAAATCCTATTTTGAAACAACCCACCCCAACATCCTATTTTGAAACAACCAAAAACCTATTCCTGAACAAATTATAAAAAGCTAAAAAAGATTAAAATTGATACAAGATTACAGAGAAGGGAAGAAAAAAATGGAAAAGTAAATGCAAAAAATTCGAGTATTGAGTATTTTTTATGAGAAGTGAGAACTGACTGTTTTTATCATCATCGTTAATGTTTTGGGTGTTCTAGGGTCATGAATAGGTCGTTGCTACATGCTATTTTTTCCAAATCAAATATGAAGTTTTGAGTGGTAGCTCCACCACCATACTGCAGTGGCAGGCGACGTCGGTGCTGTATTTTAGTGGCGAGAGGCTGATAACCATTAGAATGAGAGAAGAGAAAGGAGAGAAATCTGGAAAAAAATTTGGAAGAAAGAGAAAATAATTTCTCAAATAAAATTGGGGAGTTTAATTTAATTTCATCAATTTATTTCCTATGTGGAAATTAAAAATGACGTGGAATGTGATGTGTAGTGGTTGTATTACACGCACCATTGATCTTATGAAAAAAATGTTTAAAATACTATGTTTCAATGGGTTTGGGGGTTCAATTGACAAATGGTTGAATATAAAAGTTCAGAATACAAAGTCATATAAGTATAAGGGTCCATTAGATCATTTTGCCTTTCCCTAATAGTGATCAACTGTAATGACTCGGAAGGTCACTTTTATAAAATTGTCATTTTACCCCTCCCGATAGTTGCCCCGAGTCATTACTATTTAGTTTGTAAAGTTGGTTTGGAAATATTATTGAAAAAGCTATGTTTTTTTGGAAGTTTTGAGTTTTGGAATGTCTAAAGTGTTTTAAAGTGGTTTTTGGTATCAATCAAAGTTTCAAGTCTCGAAATAGAATTCTGTCAGTTTCATCAGTTCCAAAATGTGATATTTGGTATAGGAGAGTCATCAATTTCAGGTTCGGGGTTGTTTTGTGGATTTAAGCCCTTGAGGTGGAAGTTTGGGTGATTTTATACTAAGGGTTGTCTTTGGTCAACGTCCAGAGTTCAGATGCTCGGATCAATTTTTTGACAATTTTATTAAATTTGGGGGATGATTTTAGGTCTATGAGGTGTCTTTGTTGATTTTTTGGAGGTCCCGAGGTCAGTTTGGCCTTTTCAAGCGTAAAGTTAGTTTGTTGCAACTTTTACAAGTATCAGGTCAATGAGACCTCAAATTCATATTTTGATGATTCCATTGAGTCCGGAACATCAAGTTTAGTTGGGTAGAATATATGGTTTGTGTACTCGGGGTTCCAAACGAATCTCGAGGATCCATCTGATGAATTTTATGTCTTGATGTGTTGCTGGTTTCTGTATTTTGGTGTCTAATTAGTTTTTCATCATGATCGCGAGGCTATCTCTCGCGATCATGTAGGGTTGTTTGTGTGACCATTACAATCGCATGCAGAGTTATTACATTGGCTTAGAGTAAGTTTCTTGGTCATTGCGATCGCGTTGGTTCTAGTCGTGATCAAGATGGTCAACATTATTGAGTTGACCTGTTTACTCATCACAATCGCGATGATCAGTTGATTCCTAAACAATCTTTTCTTCCAAAAAATTGAGATTTCTTCCTATTTTTTCCATTGTTGAGCCCTAACAGTTCCATTTAGACGGTTTCTAAAGGAATTTTTGAGTTTCTTTAATTGGTAACAATTTCTAACTTCTTATCTCTTTTATCCATTAATTATTTTAAGATTTTGAGGATTAAACTTGGGTTTTGAGTCTAAACTTTGAAGGTTTAGTAAAGATTGAAGGTTTGAATAAATGATGCTTTAGATTGAATTCAACTCCGTTTTCGATATGATTTTTATTGATGATTTCCAAATTCCTTGGGTAACGCATTTTCGTATAAATTTCTATATTCAAATCTCATTTTTGGAATTGGATCTTTTGAGTCGATCTGACCCCATTTTTCAAAAGTCTTGATATGAGTGTTGTTAGATTCAATTTCTTATTGTAATTACTTATTTGACTAGATTGCATTGATTTGGAGACCCAACGAAAAGGGAATGCTCAACTCCCGGAGTGATTGCTTGATGCAAGCGAACTTTTTAACCTTTTGTTAAGTATATAAAATCTCGTATTTCCTTATTGTATGTGTTGGGAGTAATGAGATTCGGTGATGGGATTGACATGTTCATATTTGATAATTATAATTATGAAAGAGGGTAATAAAAAGGTAACTTGATAATATTGACGAATGTTTGGATTGATTCATTGTTGAGGTTGTATCATGATTGTGTTAATAAGGTATGTGTATTGATATGAAAATTCATCATATTCTCCTGATTTGTGTGAACATGTCTATTTGAATTGATTCTAAAATATTGTGATGAGATTTATTGTGATTATGATGCCAAAGGTAAATGATTTCAAGGAGTGCAATATGCCAAAGGGAAATGATTTCGATGGATACATGGATCCTGCGAGTCCCTCATGGGTTCTGGCTTGATATTCAGTGGATGTGTATGGTCTAACAAATATTTATCACTATATTTGACATTTCATCTCATTGCATTGCGCATCATTAGTATTGTGGACCTTATATTGTTTGTGTTGGGAATTGTGCTTGGAGCTTATGAACTTTGTGTTGATGACTTGTATGTATTGAAAGGTTGATATTCATGCTATGTGTTGTATTAATTGTGAACTGCTAGGTTGAGATGATTCTGTGCATGTTGTAGTTTTGGAGGTTCGGTTGAAATGGTTGGAGTACCCGTATTCTATATTGCTTTACTTTGTGTTTAGAGGTTTGCTTGCTCAGTAAAGTGTTGTTTGGTACTCACTCCTTATTTCTACACATGTGTAGGTTACGAGCCCGGATCTTCATGATTATTCTCCCCTTCTTCGTTCGAGGCTTATTGTGGAGAGTTGTGAGGTAGCTGTTTGTTTCTCAGCGGAATCTCTTACTCCTTTATATGGAATTGTTCTATTCTAGAAACAATAACATTGAGACTTATATTTCCTTCATTTCCATTGTAATACATTAGAGGTTTGTACACATGACAACCTGATTTTAGAGGTTTATTTAAGTTGATTACGATTTCCACATTTCTTTTTGGTGTTAGACTTTTATTCTTGGATTACTTTCGCATTTATCGTATTATTTGAGTTTTAGGCTGACTTATCTTGGTGGGATAAGACGAGTTACATCATGCACAATTTTGGATCGTGACAACAACAATTCAACACTCAGCAACTACTAGCTTAATTTCAAATACAATGATCTATAAGATCATATGATGTGTTAAAACAGAATAAAATAGGGGAGAAAAAGATACAATTTTGTGTTTCGAGATGAAAATGAATGGTAATTATACAAGAAGACATAAAAAGAAGACTTACCAATAATATATTTTTAGAAAAAAATTAAAAAATATATAATATAAAAGTTTGATTCTTCGGTGCACCGAAGAATTATAATCCTACATCGAACACCAAATCAAAGAATCAAAATTTTGAAAAGAAACATCGAAATCAAACTAAAGAATCGAATTATTTGATTCGGTCCAATTTTTTTTTTCGATATTTATGTCTACTCCTACTTTTAACAGTAATTATTTAAGTTAATTTATTGTTTTTATATGAATGACTCAAAACTAGCTTTGAAAGTAGATCACTCTTCACTAGTGCTTTCTTTCATAGCAAGAAAGAATTGAATTAGCCTCGAAGAACAAAATTATCGTTCGTAGAAAAATCAAATTGTATTAAAAGAGAAGGGTGATACAAAAAAGTAATAAGAGAGGTGCACAAACCAATTAATTGTATCGATCATATTCTTGAATTTGAAATGAAAAGAGGAGCAATACTTTTTGGCATGAGAGCTGATTTATTTAAAGACATGAAAGACAATTTTGAAATGAGGGATACGCCCATAGAAGCCGTCAGCTTGTTTTTTGCCCGAAAGAACCGCTCCTACTAGTAGGACTAGTAGGGGCCTATTTGGAGATATACTAAATATCATGTCTTTCGAACCAACCACAATACTCGTTGGATTATGGTACATATAGTGAAAGTATTGTGGATTTCGGATAGTGTAGAAAAAAAAATGGTGTGGTGAGTTGGCATGTAATTTGGCTAAAATATAGGAAATAAATTGAAGAGGAAAATTTGAGCCACGTTTATAACATTAAGACTTGAGAACATAAATAGATGAATAATATTATATTAAAGAAATATCGGACCAATAGTAATAAGAGAATGGCCAAATGCCCTCCCCCCAATCTATATTTGAATTATCAACTACGCACTTTAATTTTACGGGGTCCTATCATCCCCTTGAGTTGTTTAAAACTGAAATTATTACCTTACTAAATGCTTACTTGGTAAAGTGAGTGTATTTCACTGAGCACCAAATATAATGTTAAAACTTTATTTTAAATATTTTTCACAAATGCAAATATTTTTAATTATTCTTTGTAACCTATTTTATTTTCTTCTCCATTTCTTCATGATAGTAATAAAATAGATCAAATTTCTCCATCATTCACCATCCCTAACCTGTCGCCGCCGCCATCACCATCATTAGTTTTTCACAAATTACGACATATTTGAAGCAATCATTAAATACTAAAATCAAGATAAAAGTGTTCAAATTAAAGCATGTTTTTTTTAAGTATTTGCACTGTCTCATTCTGATCTTCTTATGATTGATTTACCAAGTAAAACGAAAGTGAAAAAATTGAGAGAAAAATCACCAAAATTTGCAACAAGTTGTGAAGTTAGGGAGAAAAGATTTGAATCCCCTACTAATAGATAAACTAGGTGATGAGTTTCAAAAAAATTCAGATGAAGATCTTAAATAGAAAGATTTAGATGAAAGAAAAAAATTATGAGAATGGTGGAGATATGCAACTTATGGGCTAGAAAGCGTGAACAATTGGGAGATATTAGAGATGAAGATGATAAAGATGTGCTAGGGTGTTGAATTGCAGTTGTTGAATTAGGGAGACAATAAAGGTGGAGGTGAAGGTGGTGACGGCAATTTCTCATACGACGATGGTGAAAAGATTGGAGGTCCGGGAAATTCACCCTGTGAGGAAGATTAAAAAGATAGAAGAAGACCCCTAATGTATTTCCCAATATTTTCCCCAAATCAAGCTTTCACAAAAAAATAAGTAGGGCTGCAAAAAAGATTGAAGAAGAAAGGATGAAGAAGAGGGAGAAAAAAAGTTTTTTCAAAAAAGATTAATGATTGAAATACACATATCAAGTGTGTGCGTTTCACCATAAGGCAGATGGCTAATTATCACATTTTAAGGGTTATTTATTTAATTTAAAAATAATTTAAGGGGTAACATGAACCCATAAAGTATAAGTATATGTAGTTGAAAAACTGAATATATATTGAGGGGGTATTTGACTATTTTCTCATAATAACAAAGGTCAATATTAAACCTTTTACAATAATAGAGAACAATATAATTTTTTCTCAATTATTTACTATGGAGCAAATTTATGAAAATGATTTTGCTAGGCAAAATAGACTAGAACTTATTCTTAATATTTAAACATGAAAGATCCTAATAACATAATTAAAATGTAACATTATCATATGGATAATAAACATAGTAAATAAATGGTATGTCATCCATGCATTTGATGATTATAAGATTTGAGAAGATAGTAAATAATGACAAAGTAAAAGCATTTAAAACATGTTTAAGAGAGAGAATAACTTATAACTTTTTCGTATTTTGCTTAGCTAGTATTGATATATCGTCAACTAGTTAGGCAATCAATAATATAAAATGAAGTAAATAACAAAAATGTTAAGTGCAGAAAGCAAGTGACACTCAACTTGTGTCGCTTGAACCTCTTGGGAGTCAGCTTCAGAGTCGCTCTTGAAGGAAATGCTAACTTCTTCTCAAGTCAGGATCCTTCAAGATTGATTGAGTTCCTAAAAACTTTGATCTATTCGAGCATTGAATTCTTCTTTTATTCCGATTCAACCGGCTGGTCAAAGCTAAAAGGCCTTCCTGAGTTCTGTTGAATTGTCATTTCTAGATCCGTTTACATGATTGTCGATCTCTGTTCTAGTATTGTTAGATAACTCCTCTCGTTGCATCTCTAGATTAGATACTATATTTTCTTTATTTTGTAATTTCATTATCACGTTCTATTCACTTTCCAGCATTGCATAATTTTTGGATAAATCAAATCCAACAATCCTAATCATGTTTTGAGCATCATCATTCAGGGTAAGAGTCCTTCCAAAACAATGAGACATTTGTGGCGAAGTACCCTGAGCATTTGCAATTCGAGTTTCTCTAATTATTGGGTCAACCTCATGATTGGTGGGATTATCCAAGAATGACATTGGTTTGCTCAATATTTTCTAGTGTCATTCATTATATCAATCAACACTTTTGCTTCACAAATGTAAAATTGTTAGCAAAGAATAAGTAGAATTAAAATAATATCACAATTACCCTTGCCTTAGGTGAGCTCCAATCTGATTGCCTTTCAAAAAGTACAATTAAATTTATTACGTGATTTATGAATTGAACTGATCTATTTTTATAATAGAATGAAGCAATGAATAATAATATAGTAATATATCAAAAGTAATTATATAAGAATATCAATCAATATAGCCTGAATAACTTGAATACAATGACATCTTTTGATGAAGACATCTTCAGAGTAGATTAGTACTTGAAAAATAATACAAGACTTGAGAAAAAAAGTAAATAAGAATGTTGATGTTTTGTTAATAGCGTGTGTGCATAATTATTAAATTTAGAATTGAATATCCTTTAACATGAAGGTTAGATTCCTTTTATAGGGGTGATGATTCTTGATTTGATGTCCGAGAGTCATTCCCTCCTAATTTACATTAATTGAAAAACATGATATTAACTTTTACCTTCGGATGTTGTATTTTAATTAGGTCTTATTCTTTTGGAGTGAACATAACTTTTTACCTTTAAAATTTAATTATAACATATCCAACCTCTCACGTGTCTTTAATTAACTTGATAACATATCTTTTCTATTTTTATTCTATGCAATAACATTAGAGAATTGAATTGAATAATAAAAGTAGTTGTAGTCACATCATGTTATTACCACTTCTAATTAAAGAAGAATCAACACTATTAAAAAGTGGAAAAAATAAAAATTAGGAAGTATAGATCATAGAAATACAAAATCTCAGTCTTTTGACTTTCTTCTATACATCTTCCTCCTGTCTTCTTCCCTAAAACGAAGCCCTCTTTCAACTTCTCCTTCAATCTAGCAATTATTTTTCTCTAGATTTTGTCCTTTGTTCTTGTTTTGGTTCAATTCAACAGGAAAATGATGATTTGGAGAAGTAAAACCCTAATTCTTCTTGTAATTTTGGGAATTTTTTTGACCCAAATTGAGTCTCTAAGATTTGAACTGGAATCGGGTCATACAAAATGCATAGCTGAAGAAATCAAGGGCCATTCCATGACTGTTGGCAAGTATCACATCGTTAATCCAAATGAAGGTTATCCTTTGCCTGATACACACAAAGTCACCGTCAGGGTAAATACACTTTTTGTTTTTGTTTTGCGCAGATTTATATCAGCTAGGTTACAAATGGGTTTATGCTTATTTTTCAAATTATCAACTGGGTTTACTTAATTGAAGCTTTATACGTCAATGGAAAAAACTAGTTCTTTTTATGGTGATCGTCTGCATAGGCTGAGACGCCAGAACCCGGATTTGAAGCTGATGGGTTCTGAATTTTAGTGTTTTTAAGTTATTGGGTTTTAAATTACATAAATACAGGGTTTGAAAAATGATAATAGTATTATTAGATTAAAGATTATAAAACAATATAAAAGTTTTTAAGTTTTTTTTTTGTGTAGTTCTTGATATAAAAATCTTATTTTTTAGACTAGCACAAGTTTTTCATCTTTGGATGATAGATGCATTGATGGGGATATGCTAGATTTTGTAAAGCTTCATTTGGATATTATGGTTGGACAAATATTCTGGAGTCAACTGCAAAAATCTTTAACCTAGTTAATTAAGTTCTGCTTGGTTTTTTTCGTTTTATGTATTTGTAATGTATCAATAGAGGAATGTTGATACATTTAGTCATTTCATCAATCAGTCAACTATGCTTCAATCCCAAGTTAGTTGGGATCTGCCATATGAATCTTGTATTAGTTCCGCTAAATTCAGATCCATCTTATGCCAATACTGTATTATTTGTCCTGACGCATTTGTTCTGATGGTTTCATATGCTCAAAGTTTGAAAATTTGTCCTTATTCTCCGATATACCTTTGATTATCTGGATTTCTTCTGGTGTTTTGTGCTTTAGGTAACGTCTGCACAAGGGAATAGCCATGCCCATCACTACGCGGAAAATGTTCATGAGGGGCATTTTTCTTTTGAGACTGCGGATGGTGCAGACTATCACACTTGCTTTACTGCTGCTGATCACAAGCCTCCGGTTAAGTTGACTATTGATTTTGACTGGAAAAGTGGCGTTGCAGCTAAAGACTGGACAAATGTTGCCAAGAAAGCCTCTGTTGAGGTAAGCACTTATTTTTCTTTTAATTTGCATACCTGTGTAGCTCAATTTCATATTTATCAGGATCCGTCTATCTATTTTGTCTAGACAAGTGTTGGCAATTGACATCCGTTGACCCCTGTATTCATGTAAAATTTAATTCTCTTGAAATGTGTCTGCCACGTTCTGGTTTTGAGAAAACTAATGACTATTTTATAGCATATAGTGCTGCATGCATTCTATAATTCGTAATGTTGAATAGACTGTTCAGTGAAAGCTTCTAAGTCTCCCTGAAATTTTAATGTTGTCTTGTTTGATAGAAGCATCTTGTTTAGTTTGATCAGTAAGGTATCAGATTTGGGGGGCTCTTTTGTGCTGTTACAAAATTTGTGATTCTTTTTACGAAAAAGGGCCAACATTCATTTTCTTAACTGATTGCAGAATCCTAGTTAAAAGACAACAATATTGGAGGGATAGAAAGGAATCAGGGTGGGGGGTTCATAATCAGGTATTCAGATTTAATTAAATGGGTGAGTCGGATCAATTCAATGGGTTGGTTAATTTAATTCACATTGGATTAACACCTGGACCAAACATACACTGCCACATCTCTGAGAATACAGCTACTGCTAGTGATGTTGTGAGGCAGATGGGCGATATCTATATGGTGCAGTGTCGCTAATTTTCTTCTCTGTCAACAGAAAATAGGCTTAAAATATACTCTACAGAACTGTGCAACTTAGATATCAACAGTGTTTTGGAGGGCGAGAGGCGACAAAAGGCGACAAGGGCCTGCCTCGCCACGCGGCGAGGCGCTTGCCTTTTTGAATCGCAGCGCCAATTAGTACCAAAAATTAAAAATATTTAATTGCATATATAAATATCTAAAATCTCAATAGCAATAACATATATTAGCAAATATTTCAATTCAAAAACATAACCCTAACGAGATAAGAGATCTAGGTTAATGAGTATAAATTAGTCAAATATTTTATTTTATTTTTAAATGTAGGCAGTGGGCAGTGGCTTCAGTTCTTCTTCAGAAATTAGACTTCACAATAAAAAACAGAGGGACTGAGAGAGTACTAAAAACAGAGCAAAAGAAGAGAAGAGAGATTGATTCGAGAAAAGAAGAGAAGAGAGATTCGAGAAAAGAAGAGAAGAGAATGACTCATGTAAGAGGAGAGAACTCGCAGCAGCAGTCGTCGTGAACTGCAGTAGCAGCAGTCGCGACTTGCGACTTCAAGTTTCCAGTCGAACTCGCAGCAGCAGCAGTCGTCGCAAACTCGCAGTAGCAGCAGTCGCGACTCGCGACTTCACGTTTCCAGTTGAACTTGCAGCAGCTGCAGTCTCGCGAACTCTAATTTCAGTCGAGGTATTGATTTCAAGTTTCCAGTCGCGAAATGAGAAGGAGCAGTCGCGACATCAAGTTTGAAAAAATACCCAAAAAAAACCTTAATTTGGCTTTTAATTATTAAAATTTAGACTTTAAAAAAAAAAAAATCAAAAAGGCGACGCCTATTGCATTGCCATTCCACGTCACCGAGTCGCCTTAGATCGCCTTTTTGACCTCGCCACGCCTCGCCGGAAATAGGCGCAGACCCCTCGCCTCGCCTCGCCTCGTCGCCAAAGGCGAAAGGCGCTCGCCTTTAAGAACACTGGATATCAAGAATGTGATTGACCAAAGGTTTATTACTTCTCCATCCCAATTTATGTGATGGTTTTGACTGGGCACGGAGTTTAAGAATGAAAGACTTTTGAATTTTGTTGTCTAAAACAAGCCCATAATGTTGTGTGGCTATAAATCATCTCATTAAGGTTAAAATGGAGGTTTTAAGTTGAATTGTTGCTAAAAATATAGAAATGTGTCATTCTTTTGGGGAGTAATTATTTTTCACAAGAAAGAGGAAATGAGTTAAAAATATAGAGATCATCACCTAGAAATAGTCGGTGACCTAATAATTGTTGTTTTAATAGCTG
Organism: Solanum pinnatisectum; assembly: GCA_035578085.1. NCBI lineage: Eukaryota > Viridiplantae > Streptophyta > Magnoliopsida > Solanales > Solanaceae > Solanum > Solanum pinnatisectum. Next base: position 9,355,394 of record CM069076.1, read on the forward strand.
TATTCTTCCATCAAAAGAGATAACCTTAGATTAGACCATGTCCCCTCTTTGACCATTTACTTATCAGAAAACAAAACTTGTCGCCTGTTCTAATTTCTTAATAAACTCAATTGAAGATTCAAAGACATTATTGTCCATTGGCTGTTGCTTAATTTAGTTCATCTCAGTATGTGAAGTGTATACTTCAAAACCCAAAGTACTTTCTTGTTCTTGGAAAATTTCCAATTATTTATCTATTTTCTGGTAACGATTACCAGTTTTATAAATAGAATTGACTGCACAAGTTTTGTGGTCAAGCCCAAAAGTTAGAATTACAAGATGGTTCCTGATACCTCTCTAAATGTAATCTAAAGCATCAAAAATATTTTGTGTCTCTGCTATATGTTCTTGTTTACACCAAAAATAAAACAGGACCAGACAATTCATTTTAAACTTCTGGATGGAGCTTCCTTTATCTTCAAAGCATCTCCGATTTCTTTCTTTCCATATTGTCCACCTGATGCAAGCTGGGACCTTCGATTTCTTTCTTTCCATATTGTCCACCTGATGCAAGCTGGGACCTCCGATTTCTTTCTTTCCATATTGTCCACCTGATGCAAGCTGGGACAATCTTCCATTTCTCTTTCTGTTTGGCTAACCTGCCCTCCCTATCCTAACTGACTATAGATAGTCTCTGGCATAGCCCATCTGATGCCCCTGAGGTTGAGGAAAATTTTCCACAGTTTGTCAGCCCATTTCCAGTGTAAAAAGAGACGGTGGATGATAGCATCTTGAGCATAGTTGAAAACCATCCTAGATAGATTTCTCCTATATTAGGACAGCCTTCTTGACCAGTAACTAAACAAAGCAAAGCAGCATACTTTGTAAGGCATTCACTTTCCACATCAGCTTCCACGGCCAACAACCAACCTAATTGTTATTTTGATTGTCAGGAAACCACCTCTCTACCTCCCAAGGTAAGGGTAAGGTCTGCATACACACTACTCTCCCCAAACCCCACTTGTGGGATACACTGGGTATGCTGTTGTTGTATCCTATAAGCTGACTCACTGAGAATTTCCCTTTGTTGCCTCTTGTCCAAAGCATACACTGTACCAGTGAATTAAAGAAAGCAGTAATGTTTTCCAGTTCCCAATTATTCAATAATCTCCTAAAAGTGAGGTTCCACCCTTGTTTGGTCCATGGCTCTCCCACAATAGCTCTCTGCTGTTGACACAGGTTGTAAATATTAGGAAAAAAATTGTTTTAGGGGCTTATGAATTATTCCTGCATCATCGTGAAAGGACACCTTCAGCCATTTCCCACTTTAAATCTTGAGTTGCTTAGGAAAGCTGGCCACAAATATCTGATGGATTTCCAAACATTTATGCCATAAGGGGTGGGGACTGGTTTGGTAATCCAATGGGAATCCTCATCATATTTAGTTCTGATCACCTCCTTCCATAGAAAATGTTCTTCAGAAGCCATTCTCCACTACCACTTCATTAACAAACTCTGATTCTGGGTTTTTAGATTGAAAAGACCTAGCACACCTTCCTTTTTTCTCTCAAGGTCTCCCGTTTTATCAGGTGTATCTTTTTCTTATCATAAGAAATTTCTTCTCTAGGCATCTAGTCTCTTGATAACATTAGAGAGAACATGGAACAAGGACATCATATGTGTGGACGTCAACATCTAGTAGACTAGTACATTGTTCAACAGGATCAGTCTCCCCCCTAGTAGTGACAAGTATTGGCTTTCCCAGTTTGATAGTTCTTTTCACACTTTTCAAGAACTCCACTCCAGATTCCTATTGATTTGCTTTCATCTTCAATGGCATACCCAAGTACACTGTAGGAAGCTCACCTATTTCTTCCCTAGGATTTCAGCCAAGTTATGTAACTAAGGCACTTCATTGACTGGATAAATATAACTCTTGCCCCAATTTGTGTAGCCCAAAAACTTTTTCAAATAGAATAAAGATAACCTTTAGCATTCTGATTTGTTCCTTTTCAGTTTCACAACAAATCAATGTGTCATCAGTATATTGGAGGTGGGAAATTTCCATACCGTCAGCAGAGGAGACTTAGGATTCACTTTGAAACCCCTGATCCATTCCTTGCTTGATGAAGCATACTTGAGATTAAAATCCTTAGCATTTCACTCATTCTTGTAGTTAGTATTCTTTGAGTTTTAAGACCAAATATCAGAAGAAACTTAGAATTAGTATTTTCTTAAAATAAAAGAAATTGTACTCCGTTTTTAAAAAAAGAAAGAAATTGTACTCCATTTGTAATGCAGTGTATAACATAGATTGGATTGTCTAAAAGAGTTTGGTGTCTTTAAGGGGGTTATTTGGTCCTTACTTTTGTCTTTAGTGCGTAGGGTAAAGTATTTTAGGAAAACAACTACAATTTGCAACTTTTGCATCAACCTTTCATCAAGCAACAACACACATGCTTTCATCTAGCAACTCTTAACTCTTATGCATCATTGAAGAAGTACTCTAAGCATATTCCATTGATTAAGACTAGGCTTTCTTAAAATAACTCATAACAGCAAATAGAAACAAAAGAAAAAGGAACATCGTTGTTCTCAAATTGATTTATTAACTAGGTACATTGTTCTTTTTCTTTTGTTTTTTTGGTTCATATGGCAAACTCCATCCCTCTAAACATCCCGCTCAAGATCCAACACCTTCCTTTTTTCAACTCTTCTCTCTTACTGATTCGAACTTCCACCCTCTTGGTTAGATATGCAGGGCCTTCTTTGCTAAGCTATTCCTTGCGTGTCACTAGGTGCCTAACTGTTTTATCATGCACAACAGGGCTATATTGTTTTGCTTAGAGTTTCATGGCTCAGTGTGCAGTTAACTCCTGAATTGTGAGCTTTTTGCTGGCTGGTGGAGTAGTTGAAAAAAATCTCAAGTTCTTCAAACACAGGGTTCTGAAATCCATTGATTTTTTAGTTAGCAATATCACTGCATAAAGTTATCTATGTGTTTCATGTGAAGTGCCATCATTCACTAAAAGCATCCCCCTATTACTTTCTTCAACCTTTCAAAGATTCGATTATGTTGAGAACTTCATTCCATCCATCTTGTCGCGAACAACTACAAATGCAATCTCAATTGAAGTCGTACACGTGATCATCTCTTAAAGCTTGTTTTGTCGGTTTTCTTGCCTTTAGTTACGTTAATCCTCTATTATCTAAAAATTGCTGGCAGAATCGTAATTAGTCATATTCCAAAATTTGTGTCGAGGTACATCAATCTTGTTACATGTAGTTCTTGATGACTGCATTTTCTGAAGTTGATTTAGACATACGTAATGATTTTTCATCTCTGCTCTTACTAGGCAATGGAATCAGAACTAAAGCATATGCTTGAGATTGTTCAAGGTGTCCACGATGAAATGTTTTATCTCCGAGAAAGGTGTGTTTAATCTTACCTTATTGTTATCTATCTAAAACTCATGAATCAGCACTAAATAATTAACGAGTCAATCTGTTGACGTGCCACAGGGAAGAAGAAATGCAGGAACTTAACAGAGATACCAGCTATAAGTTGGCTTGGATGACTGGTCTGTCAATTCTTATATGCTTGTCTGTGGCGGGTTTGCAAGTGTGGCACTTGAAGACTTTCTTTGAAAAGAAGAAGCTTATATAAATTATTCTGATTTCAAAATTCACAGTTTCTGCGGTACAATTTTTTTTGGCATACACAACTTAGTCGAAAATTGACTCAAATGTGTAATATTTTTAGACTATTTATTTGTCAATGAAAACCCTTTAGTTTGATTACTAGTGGCCCTCACTCCCAACCATCAGAAATAAAGTGCACTGTTTTTCGTCTTATCAACACAATCCCTGCATTACTATTATTGGATGATTGGTATTTTGTTCTAAAAATTACTTTCTGTTTCAAAATAAGTGGTGTTTTCAGTTTGTGCATACCCCTTAAGAAAACTACGCACTCCTAGAGAGTCACAAAGAATACTCCTAATTCATATTACGACTCCTATTGTTTTGACACATTCATTAAGAAAGTTTTAATTAGAGCTAATTTAGAGGTGTATTTTACTAAATTAATCAGCACAAACAACTTGTAGGCTGCTTCATTCTCTAGTTTCTGCTCAATCATGTGGGTTTGTTTCTGTGTTCCTAGAGGCATGAAAAGCTGAGAAGTTTTTTTCTGATGAATCAATTTTTTTATGTGATTTCAGTCAAATTAACCGAAAAATTCTACGAAGGATTTTTGTTGAAGAAGATGAAGAATAAGAAATGGGATTGTCCAAAGGGTTTCCGAAAAAAAAAATTCCTCTTCTTCTTTTGGAAATGTTGTCAAATCTAAATGTTTGAAATAAGTCTTTGTTATAGAGTTTTAAAAAAAAGAGGAATTTGAGAGTTTTGATTAACTTACTGTAACTTCTCTTTTGATTTTGGTTGCTTTTGGTTACCAATTGGGTTATGGATAAATTAAAATTGTGAAAGATGGGTGGTGTTTTAATTGTGGGTAAAAATTAAATTAAATTTGGGTAGGCTGTTAAGATTATGATACATGTCCCTACGTTTATTCTAAGGTATATGCATTCCAAAATATTGACGGTAAGGATATATACAATCCAAAAATATAACGAAGGGTATTGACGTACCATTTATCATAGTTTAGAGGTATATTTATCCATTTTTCCGATTTTTTTTTTCTTGCAAAAATGGACAAGTAAAATGGAATATTTATTTTTGTTATAGGGGTCAAAGCAAAGAGGGTAAGAATTGTTTTTACTAATTTATTCTTAATTGATGTCTTGAAAAAGAAGTAGCTCTTTAATGATTTTTGGTTATGAAATTTTTTATTTATATAAATAAGGATAAAATTAGAAAAATAAAAATAAATGTGTTCTCTTAATTATTTTTTATTACATCAGAGGGACATAGGCGTATCCAGGATTTCGGCAAGATGGGTGCACAATTACGAAAAAATGCATCTTAAATATAAATTTGATCGGTTTGACTTTTAGGTTCTTAATATGATCCATTAAATTTTAAAAATTACAGGTCCAAAATATATAATAATACTAGTTTTAAATTTTAATATACACATTTGATTTAATTATATAAAATTTTTACACTACTAAAATTAATAGGAAATTTCAATGTAACACTTGAAAATTTTGAAAGATTAAAGGAAAAATATCAGAAGAAAAATTAGTTGAAACGTCTAAAGTGTAACCGATAACCACTTGGAGAGTTGTTGCTCAAAAGGACAAGATAGATATAAGACTTAATTTTTATTCTCACTTAGAGATGTGCACCCAATCATCACGTATTATTGTATGATACTTTGAACGTGGGTTCACACATCAATATTTAAATATTTTTTAAAAAATATAACACTATTATATATGATCTAGAGAAGGGAGCATGAGTTCACGTGAACCCACAACTAGGGATGACAAATGGGCGGGCCGGGACGGGTGGGGGTTGAACCCACATAAACCCGCAAAGTCTTTATCCCCCGCATAGCACAATTATTTTTTCTTGCCCCACCCCGCCCCGCTCCACATAAACCCATCCCGCCCCGCATAGCTTTAATATTCTTTTGTATCTATTTAAATCACTTGAACTATTCAATATCGGCACCTGGAAGATTAAAATATCACCAAATTGATTAAAAAATCATTAAAAGCACTAACATCTTTGAACTCACATTGTTATACCTGTAAAAAAAAAAAAAAAAAAGACAAATTCTGCACAAACAATATGCACTGACAAGTTGAAACACCAAAAATAATTCTGAACATATATTTCCATCCAACTCCACATATGAAGTCCAAGAATTTTTGAACTCTTGAGCACTTTATCTTCCAATCCTCAATATATATATATATCTCTTATAGTCATTAGTAATGGACAAATTATATACTTATCTTTCTTTACTAGTAAGATTGTAATCACATAAGCAACAAAATATATATATATATATATATATATATATATATATATATATATATATCTCTTATAGTCATTAGTAATGGACAAATTATATACTTATCTTTCTTTACTAGTAAGATTGTAATCACATAAGCAACAAAATGACAAGAATACAAGAATTGAAATTCCAATTACAAGAGATTGCTAATCACATTCTTGGATATTACAACAAACAAATAGTGGACTAAATAGCATTAGTACTATACATGATTATGGAAAGTATCATACTTCCAATGAAAATGGGATAGCCATTTGACTAATCATGGCCTCTAGGCTCTAACAACTAGTTTCAACTCAAAATCATACACTAATGAATAGTAGATAAAATAGCAATTTGGTGCTACACATGCAAGGCAGGCTAATTATAATATGGCAAGTACCATGCTTCTAATTTAACATGGGATCACCATTTTACTAATTAATACTCCCTACTAGAGAGAGGCAGAGAGTCGTGTGACAGTGAGAGATGAGATTAAGCGCTTTTCTGTAATTTTTGCCCAATTTGGTTTAAGTTCAAAAGAAAAAGAAAACCCTAACCCATAGCCGCCCCGCCCCATATATTTTTCTTTAAAAATATTTTGTACCACCCCGCAAAAATACTAACCTGCACTACTCCACAAACACTATTATCCACTCCGCTTTGCGTCCGCCCTGCCTCATTGCCATCCTCAACACCCCCTCTAGATACGCCCCTGGGTAGGGAAGTGAAGATGGGCAGGGGATCAAAAAGTGGAGATTGATATTTCACCAACAAGGTGAAGTTTAGGTGACCAACCAATTGAATTACAAAGATCCCCTAAATAAATAAATGTAATTTTTAATTTTATGGAACACCACTTATTTTGAAACAAATTGAATAGGTAGATACTTGTTACTCCTTCCCTCCACTCTTACTTATTTAGATTTAGCATATCAAGCAAAAAAAAAAAAAATCTTTTTTACCCTTTAATATTAAGTACTCATTTGAAAGTTCATTGAGATTATGCATTTCATTTATTATTTCTAAAGAAATCGATTGTATACCATCTCTGATAAACACCAAGTACAAAGTCTATTGTGGACAAGTAAAAATGGATGGAAGAAATATTATACAATGTATATTTTTTGTATATTTATAAAAGTTATTAGATGAAACTATTTAATATTTTACCTGAAAAAATTTAGTTATTTTATTCGAGATTACACTAGAAAATTTTAGTTACTTTATTCGAAATTACGCAAGATCCTTTTTCTAACTTGCTTTCATTTCGAGTTAAGAAAAAAATGACTTGAATGATACGATCCTTCTGTCATCCAAGAATGATAAGGGCATCCCGCAAATCGATAATTTGAGATTTTAGGTTCTAATTGAACAATTATTAAATAGAACAATTCAACATGATTCGATTAGGATCAAACTAAACCACAACACACCATATTATAGATACCGTTCAACATGTCAACTATTAAACAACTTATTAGAAATATAAAACATCTAATTGAAAATGTCATGAAAATCCTCGCTCTTTGAAAGTGCCCTCAACATCAAGGAACAAGTATTAAGATATATGTACGGCTTGTTTAGATCATGAACTAATACAAAATCAAGAAAACAATTTCCACAATATCAATAATCAGTAAGGGGCTGTTTGGTAGAGAGTATTAGGAGAAATAATTCATGTATTATGTGTAGTATTATTTAGTACTATATTTGGTAGGAATTTTGGGCCTATGTTTAACTAATCCATGGATTAGTTATACACCCTATATGGTATTATAAGATGTATTACTAATACATTTCATTTGGTGGTATTAGTAATACATAGAATTTGAGATTAATCTATGTAAAGACAAAAATATCCCTCAAATCATTTTGTTTATTTTGTCATGTTTTATAAATGTACTAGTAAATTTATTTAAATAATTAGCTTACAAATTTTATTATTTAGAGAGAGTTGTTTGTTGCTAAATAAGTCCAATACGACTCAATACAATATTGTGACTTATTCATTTACTAATTGAAAAGACAAATATAACACCACATGACGTTTGTGATCTTAATTGAATGCATTATTTGTTGATTTTTATATATATATATATGGGTTTCTAATTATTTGTATTTTGAATAATTTATAAAAATGGTATACATATTAAAACTACATCTTGCAATTTTTATGTGTAAATGTAGATGGTTTATTCGATTTTACTATTGTTTACTGTCTTCTTGGTTTTAAAGTAGATAGTATATATCTTTTAAATTAAAAATTGATGTTTTGTGAGTGATCAATTTATTAAGATGACAATTATCTACCCTCAAATAATTCAAGTGAGAAAATAGCAAACATGACAACAAAATTATTCTTCTCCTAGCTAGTTAAAAGGCCATAACAAATACTATTGTCCGACAATTATCTAACTTGACACAATACACAAAATAGAAAATCCTATAATAATTCGAGGGTATAATTTGAAAGTTTTTTTTTTTTGTATAGAGTTTTAATCCAAACACAAGATGAGGTGGGAAGCAATGAACCAAACACTTAATAAACAATAAACCCTGCATTACTAATCCCTACACTACACATCCCTGCATTACTAATCCCGACGTTACTAATCCCTGCGTTATTAATCTTTGTACCAAATGACCCCTAAAAGGATAAAATGGAAAAAGAAACTCCATCATTATTTAAAGGAAAAAAAGATGAATATACCCTTGAACTATTGAAAATGATATATGAATACCCTTTGTTATACTATTTAGACACTAGTCTCCTTGCCGTCCAAAAAGTGAATCATTTGTGTCCTTCACTCTAACGGTGGGACATGTGTCGTCATCCTATGCATCTACCCGAAATATTCACTAAATTTAAACCCACAAAGAAAATCACCCAAAATTTAAACAATCCTCCCTAACAACCCCCTAACCCACTCATTACTATCACCTAATAATATACCCAAACAAACCAAAATGCCCCATATTCTCTCTACTCACTCGCGACAGACAAATCCTAGCTCATCGGTGTTCTTTGTAGATTCTTCTTCGATCTTTACTTCTGCTAACAAATTCAATCTCTGATCATAGGTACCATGTCTTCTCTGTCAACTCACATTCTCTTGTATTGTTTATGTTCAATTTTTTATGTTTGTCATTTGTAGTGTGTAAGGACACTGGGTTAGAGTATTGATTTTCACTGATATCGATAATATTTTTCTAGAATCTGCATTTTATAGTGAACTTTAGGGATTTGTTCACGTTATTTTTAAAAAAAGAATTATTCTCTTTTTCTATGGTTTTACTTTGATGTCGTTTTCAAAGATTTGTTAGGGGTTTGTGCACCTTTATGTTAAAGAAATGTTCTTTTTGTTTGTCTTCATACTGTGTTTCAGAGTTATTGCTTGTTTACTGTCATTTTTCGAGATTTATTGATTTATTTATCTTCTTCTTTTGTCGACTTGTCTATTCATCGATTTGTTTATCTTTTTCTTTTGTCTACTATCTTCTTTATTTATTGATTTATTTATCTTCTTTTTCTTTTGTCTACTATCTCCTTTATTTATTGATTTAGTTGTTGCTTGTTTGTCTACTTGTTAGGGTTCCCTCCTATAAATCGACGTCCGGGGCTTCTCTTTCCCTTTAAAATAAAAGTGGTGAAGTCCATCCTAAAGTTCCAAATCTACATCCAACACCAGAGGTTCCTGATGAGAACAAATTGTAAGGCGTTGAAAGAAACTTTTTTCCACCACAAACAGATTTGCTGCATGGATTGAATAGAGTCCCCTGATCTCGACATTCAAGCACGAATCCCTTGAGCGCTTCGGCGGCGGATAGCAGCGTGGGGCAAAGCACTTGCCGCATAAAGTTAGATAGGTCCATAAGAGCTAGACAAGTTGATTTTATATAGTTGATATTCTTGTTAGGATTTTTCCCTGATTTTTTTTACCATATTTTAATTTTTTTTTCTTAAAAGAAAATCAAAATATTACCAGAAATGTTTGAACTTTTCTTGAAAGGAAAATATAATTATCTTCCATATTTGGTTACTTTCCTTAGAAGAAAAATTTGGGAGATCTGTAAATTGAAGATCCATATTCTCATAGTATAACACAATAATATCCACAATGTAGACATTTAAGAATTTTGTTTATGGAGAGATTTATTCTCTCAATAGTTTTAATATTTTTCTTTTATATTAGTTTTCATATAATAATTTTATGTGTTTAGTTAGTATAAGTCTTTGTCATCTAATTTATCACCGTCTTGTTTTGCAATTGTAAGCTTCAGCATGACACCTTGATTACTTTCGAATCCAACAAGTGATATCAGAGCACATGATTCAATGATTTCATGGAACAAAGTTGAAGACTGGTTCAAGTGGTTTCAAATTAATTTGCAACGAAATTGATGATAAAGAAGATTTTTGTCCCGCTACATGTGGAGAAGAGATTTAAACCATATTTTCAACATTTATGTTGCTGCATCTTTAAAAATAAAATATTTTAAAATCATTTTTAACTCATATATTTTAAACTTTATTTTTATCCATGGCAAGCAGCAACGATGAAGATTATTGGAAGAATGAAGATTATCATGCATGTGAAAAAGACGAATCAAGTTTTGTCAAGAAAATTTAGTCAAAAGGAGAGATTTGTTAGGGTTTTTCCCTGATTTTATTACCATATTTTAGGTTTTTTTTTAAAAATAAAGTCAAAGTATTACCATAAAGTGTTAAACTTTTCATGAAAGGAAAATATAATTCTCTTCTATATTTGGTTATTCTTTCCTTATAAGAAAAATTTGGAGATCTATAAATTGAAGAACCCTATTCTCATAGCATAACACAATAACATCCACAATGTAAGCATATAAGAGTTTTATTTATGGAGAGATTTATTTATATTAGTTTTCATATAATATTATATTTTTAGTATATGTTTTTGCCATCTAATTTATCACCATCTTGATTTACAATTGTAAACTTTCACATGAAGCCTTGATTACTTTTGAACCCAACAATTCTTGGGGGCCCAACCAGTTGATATTACGTAGTTGATATTCTTAGGGCCCCAACTACTAGGATTTTCAAAAAAAAGTCGGTTTAATTCTAAGATTATAGTGTGATGCCAAGTTGTTTAATATGAAATTAATATGACTTGTAGACTACTAACTTAACTTAATTTAATACCACTGCCATGTTTGCCTTCTTTTTCCTAATATGACTAATTAACTAACTTTATGCTTTAATACTTAACTATTTTAGTACATAATTAACTTAAATACATAATAGTTTAATATGACTTATTTTTTACTTAACAGTTTAATATCATTTGTTTTTACTCAACAATGTAATATGACTTGTTAACTCTTCCTAGTTTGACTTTATCTTTAACACTTAACTTTAATGCTTAACCGTTAGTAAAGTAATGCGAATACTTAACTTTAATGCCACTGCCACTGCCCATTTTTTCTTCTTTTTTCCTAATGTGAGTACTAACTAACTAACCATATGCTTTAAGACTTAGCAATTTCACTTAGCTTATCTGTTAATTAGTATTGTGTAATTAACTCAAATACTTAACATTGTAGTATGCTTTTTTTTTTTGGTAAAAGACTTGACTATTTCACTTAGCTTATCTAGTGTAATATGGCTTATTAACTCTTCCTAATTTGGCTTATCCTCAATACTTATCTTAATGCTTAACAATTCGTAAGTAAAGTGAATACTTAACTTTAATAGACTGCCACTGTTCATTCTTTCCTAATGTGAGTATTAACAAACTAACATTATGCTTTAAGACTTAACTATTTAATTCACTTAGCTTATCTAGTATAATATGACTCGTTACTCTTCCTAGTTTGATTTATCATTAGCACTTAATTTTAATAGTTAACAGTTAGTAAAGTAATGTGAATACTTAACTTTAATATACTGCCACTGTCCATTTTTTCCTAATGTGAGTATTAACTAACTAACCGTATGCTTTAAGATTTAACTATTTCACTTAGCTTATCTTGTGTAATGACTTATTAAATCTTTCTTATTTGACTTATCTTTAACACTTAATCTTAATGCTTAACAGTTAATAAAGTAATGTGAATACTTATCTATAATAGACTGCCACAATCTATTTTTTTCTTCTTTTTTCCTAATGTGAGTACTAACTAACCAACCTTAGACTTAACTATTTCACTTAGCTTATCTATTGTAATATAACTTGTTAACTTTTCCTTGTTTGACACTTAATCTTAATGATTAACAATTAGTAAAGTAATGTGAATACTTAACTTTAATACCACTGCCAGTGTCCATTTTTTTTGTTTTTTTTTCCTAATGTGAGTACTAGCTAACTAAGTAACTAACCGTATGCTTTAAGACTTAACTATTTCACTTAGCTTATCTATTAATTAGTATTGTGTAATTAACTCAAACACTTAACAATGTAATATGACTTGTTAACTCTTCCTAGACTGCTGACTTATATGTAATAAAGCCACTGTCCATTTTTTCTTCTTTTTTCATAATGGGAGTACTAACTAACTAACATTGTGCTTTGAGACTTAACTATTTCATTTAGCTTATATGTTAATTAGTAGTGAATAATTAACATACATACTTAACTCTTCCTAAACTGCTGACTTAACTTTAGTGCTATGTAGTAGTAATATGACACGTTAACTCTTCATAGCTAGTTTGACGTATATTTAATATTTAACAATTTATTTAGTAGTAATAATTACTTTGTTTAAATTTTTGTAGGTTATTAAAATGGTTAATGTTACCATATACTTTCATATGGTGGTGAGTAACTTAATAATCCAGAATCACAATATGATGAGAGATGGGTCTATTATTGGAGAAGGTATGATCCTGATATAATATTTTTTGTTGACTTAGTCAATGATTACACATACAAGTTAGATTTTGTGCAACAACTTATTATACTTGGTCCTTCTGGAAAATATTTTGAAAGAGTAGGAGATGAAGGAGTTAGGACATTATCATTTTTTATCTCTTGGGATTATAAATTCATTTATTTGTTTGCTACTGATGACTATGAATTAGCTATTGACGTACATGATATTGTCATGCATGATGAATCATTTTTACTTTTACCAATAGTTAATGAAGGCACAAATTGTAGTGAAAGTGAAAGTAACAGTAATAGGCACAAATGATGTTTAGCTATTCAAATTATGATACTGACAAATTGAAAAATTTTGTTACAGAAAAAATATAATTGATAGTTTACAAAATTATAAAGAGATTGTTAAGGATAAAGCTTTCAGGACATAACAAAAGTAAAATAATTCTGCAAATTTTATACTATGGCTAAGAAGGTAGAACTGATTGTAGTGAAGAGTGATAAAACAAAATTGAGATATAAATGTGGTACTGAAGGTTGTCCATTTAATTTGTATGCGACTTCAAGGGATTTGGCCACTCATAGGGCTAGTGTCAAAACACTAGTAGATCATATAGAGTGTGAAAAAACATATGAAACCTCTTTAATTGATTATACAACAATAACTCAGTATTTTAAGGAGAAATTGCAAAGTGACCCTAAGTACAAGGTCAAAGAAATAAAGACTGGCTTACATAAAGTGTTTGAGTTAAATGTAAGTACAACCAAGTGCAAGATAGCTTAAAAAGGAGATACTAGAGACTATGAGTGGTAGCTTTGTAGACTCTTACAGTAAACTAAAGGGTTATGATACTGAATTGAGGAGTTGCAATCCAGAGTTTGACATTGTAATTAATTTATCTAAGAAGACACTATCCAATGAGAACAAAAGATATTTTAGGATGTATATTTACTTCAAGTCAATATAGTTGGGTTTTAAGGCAGAGTTAAGATCATTTATTAGGTTAGATAGTACATTCCTTAGGATGTATTGATTGTTGTTGGTCAAGACAACATGAACTGTTTTACCCTCTAGCTTGGGCCATGGTAGAAAAAGAGACTAAAAGAATTTGGACATTGTTCATGTAACAATTCAGCATTTACTTGATCTTCAGAATGGTGATGGTAATTCATAAAAGATATGCAAAAAGTAATACTATACCACTAAGTTGCAATTCATTTAAGTCCCTTTATTTAATACTATTACTTTATTTAATTTAGTTATTTTTATTTGATACTTAGGGATTGCTTGATGAAGTAAGTACAGTTTTACCTAAAGCACATAAAAAATATTGTGCAAGATCTGTTGAGGCAAATTGATGCAAAAGACAAAGTTAAGGTAAGCTGAAAAAATTATTGTGGTGGGATGCATGGTCCACATTTTCAAAGGAGTTTGAAGACCAACTTCAAGAGATTAAGAAAATTGATGAACAGGCTAGACAGAATTTATTGAACAAGTATCCTCCCAAAAGATGGTGCAGAGCTTATTTATATACAATGTATATATGTTGTGAACAATAACTTTTATAGGGTCCTTCCATACTTGGATAGTTAAAGCAACATACAAGTCAATAATTGAAGTGTTGGAAGACATCAAGGTCAAAATAATGGGAAGGTTGGCAACAAAAAGAGACTGTTGTGAGGAAGTCGCAAGATAATGAGTTTAGTCCCAAAAGTGAAATGTTGTATAGTGAGTATTTGAAGATATTCAAAGTTTGTAAGGTGAGCGGTAATGGGAAAAATAACTATGAGGTCACTGGAGATGCAGATAGACACATTTTCAATCTAGGAGAGAAAAAGTCCACATATACGACATGAGATCTCACTGAAATTTCATGCCCACATGCAATTAAGGCCATGGAGCACAAGAAAATGAAACCTAGGTCTAAAATTGATTAGTATTACAGTAAGGAGACATCCTGGACATTTTACAAACGCAAGCTACAATTTGTTAGGGGATAACCATTCTGGAAATTTGATCAGTTAATGTCATTGAACCATTTCTAACCACCAGAAATGGTTAAGCTTGTCGGAAGATCTAAGGTTCCGAGGGATAGAGAAAAGAATGAAGCAATTAAGAGGCAACGAGTGTGGAAGCAATCAAGAAAAGGAAAAGTGATGACATGTAGTACTTGTGGAGAATAAAATCATTAATTGGCTTAACTTAAAGGAAAAAGATGCAATTACTACAAACAAACTACAAGCACAAATGGTTCAGAAGTTAAGGTCAAGAAGGGATGATGAAATTGTGTTGATGACCTTTTTAGTATAGGCTAGTGCCTTTAACAATGTTAAGGCTAGACTTATGTTTTTGTATAGGCTGATGACTTTCTTGTATCGGCTAAACTTATGTTTTTGCTAGACGAACTGAAGTGTGACAGATTTAATAGTCTGAACAAGCACCAATATAATACCAGTGATTTAAGTTTCAAAATTATGGCACTAGTGTTTAGTAAGTGACATATTTGCTATTTTATGAAAGTGCAATTTTAATGTTGACTTATAAGTTCCCTTAAACAATTTTGGGTCATGTTAATGGTTTGAGATCAATTCTCTGTTGCAAAGAAATACCAAATCTACAACCTCAAAAATTCTATCTCAGATATAGAAAATCCAAATGTTACAATTGACAAATACCAAATATTAATTTGTTCTTACAAAATCAATTCAAAAGATAAAATTCTCTAATCAAAATACTATTTGTGATTTCAAATCAGTTATTACAAAATTCAATTCAAAAGATAAGATTATCTAATCAAAATACTCATTGCGATTAAACTGACACTTGAAAATTGCATTGAAGAACATATCTTGCTTACACTTGAAAATTGCAACCAAAAAAAGGAAATATATCTTCCTTACACTTGAAAATTGCAACCAAGAAAAATACACTTACACAAAACTAGATCACTTGAAAATTGCAACAATAAATACCACAAACACAACAAATGACAATATTTACAACATCTTCAACTTCAACACTTTCGCTTTCGAATTTCTTGATTTTTTCACCTCGAAGTAGTTTATACTCTTTAAATTCACCAATTTTTTCGTTCAATTGTCTCTTTCAATCTTAACCGCATTCAACGACTCTCTCAAATTCTCCATTTTCACCGTAGCAACTTTCACTTTAACCCCTATGAAATCTTCTTTGGGGTTCAATAGAGTTCTTGAAGTAAAACAACGAGCAATTTCACCACCAAAGCAAGTCATCATTATTGAGTTACTAATTGAATCACAACTAGTTTCAGACGTGGTATAAGGTATGATTTAGACATTGTGACAACTGAAATCATAACTAATATCGCAGAAGCAAATATTGAAGAAGAATCGACGAAGAACATCGATGAGCTAGGAATTGTCTATCGCGAGTGAGTAGAGAGAATTTGGGCTATTTCTATTTGTTTGGATATATTATTAGGTGTTAGTAACGGGTGGGTTAGGGGGTTATTGGGCAGATCTTTGTAATTCTGGGTGGTTTTCTTTGTGGGTTAAATTTCGTGAATATTTTGGGTAGATGCATAGGAATGACGACACGTGTCCGGTCATTAGAGTGAAGGATACAAATGCCCCATTTTTGGACGCCAGGGACACTAGTATCCAAATAGTATAAAGGTGGGTATTCGTATATCATTTTCGATAGTTCGAGGGTATATTTGTTCTTTTTTCCTTATTTAAAATGGAGAAGGGCCTAAAATGCCCTTCAACTATGTGAATTGATACAAAACTACCATCCGTCCAACTTTTGGCCCTCAAATATCACTGACTTCAACTTTTTGGTTAAAAAATACCCTTATTTCTAACAACTCGCACTCATAAGATGGATGAGAGGGCAATATTATACCAATTTCCATAGTTTAGGGTATTTTAGGCCCTTCTTCATTAAAATAATTTGAAATTACTTAATATATGAACTCATATGATTGACCTGATTTTGGGTTTCACAGTGAAATCACCTCCCCCTTCTTCACTTCCTCTCCTTTCCACTTTTTTTCCTCTTGGATATTATCCACCATTTTAAATTTTAATTTCTTAAAACGAATTATGACAAAACAAGGGAGAAAAATAAAATGAAATAACGAGGACAGTCATATAGAAATAATTAGTTCAATAGAAGATAATTTAATAACATTTTTTCTTTTATGTGCACCCAAAATTCAAAATACACGAATAAAAGTACTCTTTTCTCCTATCCACACCCCTACCCCATCAAGATGATAATATAAATTAAAAGAATATGAACATGTAAGTTTATTTCAAGTTTGAGTCTTTGAGATCCTAATTATGAAAAAGAGATTAAAAAGGAACCAAAAAAGGGAATGAACAAGGCAACGGAATAATTAATAGAATAATTTATATTAATAAAAAATAATAATCATTTTTTAGAAGGACATTTAGACACGGATTTTAGATGGATCCCCAGTTATGAATTGAGTTATAATAAATTAGGTATTGATTTAAAATAGGTCCAATAGAAAGATATCATGAAATTAATAAGTTTTTAAATATTATTTTCAAGTGTATTGGATCAAAATATGAATTATATGTGGTTTTTATTATTTATTTGAAAAAAAGTTTAAATTTGAACCAATCAAATTAAGAAACATAATAAATAAATAAATAAATATTTAATAATTTTACTTTAAGGGAGTTGTTAAAAATGAGGGCAAATATGAGCCAAAAGGTTAAATATTAAGGATATTTTTGAGCCAAAAGGTTGATGTCAAGAATATTAAGGAGCCAAAAAGTGGATGAAGGATAGCTTGTACCAATTCGAATAGTTTAAGGGCATTTTACACCCTTTTCTGTTTTTTTTTTTACTTATTTCTTTAGCAAATTTTCAAACATATGGACTACTTGTGGAAAAGAAAAAATTTAGAGTCCAAACATGCTAATGAACTCCTCTTCTAAAAAAATCGAGGTATTTCAAATTGTTTGTTGACACGATGCTTAATTTTATGTCGATAAGAAAATGAGATTAAATGTGGTACAAAAGAACGTAAAATTATGTGGAGAGTAGTTTCTCCAACCTAAGAACGTAAAATTATGTGCAGAGTAGTTCTCCAACCTAAGTCACCAAAGCTTAGTAGTCTAGCCTAAGTGAATCTACTCACTGATCAAGTATCAATCAACAATTCCTCTTCAGCTGGAATCAACAAGATGAAATACTCTGTGTGATGATTCCAGCCAAAAACTTTACAAATTTCAAAAAAAAGTTCCTAAACATCCATTCAAAACATAATCACAGTGGAGCCACCAAGAGAAGAACAATTTGAATGAAATGAACTCAATGACCAATGTTTCTATCTACAATATCAACTAGGGCATGAAGAATTAGTTACAGAAAAAGCCCTTTCAGACAGCAGCTCGTTGATCCTATATACAAGCACATCAGAAAGGGAGATTCATCTACACAGTATGCACCCTTTAATGGCTGTTCAGTTCTTGCATTTCTGTCATTCAAGTGAAGATGTTCCAATGATTATCTGACGGTAAGCCTAGTTTGATTTTTTCGAGTGTCTTTAGAATCTCTAAGAACGAAGGTCTCTTGTTCACATCTTTGGCCCAGCACTGCTCTACCAACCTGCACGGAATTGTTTGAAGTTAGCAAAAACAGAATCAAGTTCCACTTCAAACTCCATAAGAGTTGTGAGGTCTGCCATGCTACGTCTACAACTCTACATAATTCAAAAAGGAGCAATTTTAGACATGTCTATGCTAGTTAGAGCTAAAATCATTAGAAGTAATTAAACAACAAAGGTGGTTGCCAATAGACTGACTAGGTGATGCATCATATTTTTTGGATGCCACCCTCTTTTCCGATATCATCACAACTATTTTTTCTTTCTTGTCCCTTGAAGCAAATTGTTCCCAATTTGGGGAAGTTCTATGGGCTTATGCCCCAATGAACGTCTGGAAGGTTGGGACTTATGCCTAAGCAAATGCCCAAAAAGTTGGGAATTACGCCCCCCAAAATACTTGCAGCCTCCTTTCTCAATGTTTTTTTAGCCCGCCCGCCCGCTCAGAAACTACCTTTCGAAACACCGCATAAGACTGCCGAATTCAAAGTAAAATTGGGTAACTTTTTCATTTTTGGCATTAGAGGTCAAGTATCAAGTTCCAAACCCTTAAAAAACTTGAATGAAGAACGTAACAATCTCCAATGTTTACTTACTCTTTCAATTCTGGGGTCAAACCTTTTGCCCTGAACATCGGCCTGTGTCCTTCAGCCACATATTTTGCTGCTTCATATGGTTCATAGTGCGACAGTGGTGGATCACCCTCTAGCATCTGCACCATTGTTCATTATTCATTAATAAGTTTTATTTCGCTCTCCCATTCTGCTAGAAAGCCAGCAAGGATTAATATTACCTCATAAAAGATCATTGCAAAAGAGAAGACATCAACCTTCTTGTCATATTTCCGGTGTTTGAAAACTTCAGGAGCCATATATCGGTCTATGGATTGATCATATGGAAATATATTAGAAAGAAATAACACCATTGATAAAAACGTCAATGAATGAAAGGAGGTAAAACAACTGCACCCACAGCTCCCAGTCTCGCCAGTCATTTTATAAACATCATGGGAATTTTGAACCCTTATTAGTTTGCTCAATCCAAAATCTCCAACTTTCAAATGGTCAGCACTGGAGTTGACAAGGAGAACATTCCTGGAAACGTTACCATATTCAGCACTATAGCCAATGGATCGTAAAGATGAAAATAGCATCATGTTATCAGCATCAAATAAGAGTTTCTCCATACACAAATTGCATAGATCAACCAATAACAGAATTATGCAAAGAAGATTAACAGACCTGGGCTTCAAATCTCTGTGGATTACAACATTTGGTTCATTGTGAAGATAAGCCAAGCCTCTGCCCACAGAAACATATAGCCTTATGTGAGCAAACTACATATGAAATGCGAAGTGATTTGTATAAAATGTCAGATGGCTACAGTAGTTTCCTTATAAAATGGCATGACAAGATACTTCATCAGATAGCCTTATCAGGTCAGAATGAGCTACTCATGATAATGACTCTATGTTTTTTTTTGCATGCATTTTTCAACCACCTCCCCCCGTAAAAGCAAAGTAAAAAGCCCACCTAGCTATAAACAAGACAACTTTTAGACAGAAGCTAAATTGCCAAACATTCAATTTTTTCTACCTCTTGCGTGATTCCTAAACAGTTTCAAAAACTGTAAAGTTGAATATCCGCCAATAAAATGTAAATGCTAGCAAAATGCTATAAAATAGAAAAGATAGAAGCACCAAAAACCTGTTTCTGTTCAGGTTAGTTTTCTGAATGAAACTTTTGATAAGTACGAGTTTATTGATGTATGCCAGCAATAGTTTCCAAAATGAATCACCCATCATTCTTTTTATCAAGTAACAAATTTTATTGACAACGGTCAAGAAAATACCCATAAGGAGTATACCAAAAAGTAGAAAGCCTTACAAAAGAATATGGTTTTCTACAAATGACACCCAATCTTCTACCCCTACAGGAACCTCACGGCCAGGGTGAACCAAAAACAAACTTTCCCATCATATAACCAGGGCATCAGATATACCACTGTCACAAAAGCAGATAGGAAGCTGGAATGATCTGGAGCTCAAGTAAATTAACACTGAAATTTTATAATTCGTCAAGATTACCTTGCTATGTCCAAAGCAAAATTAAGAGCACCTTTTCCCTTGAGGTACTGATGAAGGTCACCCTAACAACAGAATAAATGCATGAAACTTCACTAGTTAGAGAGAAGAATTCAATATCCATTTTACAGTAAGAAAGAGCAATCACATACCCCTCTCAAGTATTCAGTTATTAGCATCAAGGGCTTCTTCTCAGTAACAGCTCCAAGAAATTGCACTACATTTGGATGACGAAGCTTCACCAGCAAATTTACCTCATGTCTGAAATCCTGACTGTATCAAAAGTAAAGCAATATTATGTTTCAATCCAAAAAGGAATTAAATCAGGTACCAATAAAAAGGAATTAGAATGTAGCAACAATAAATTTTTATAAGGGGGTCTAATTGCCTACCAAATTACAGCTATCTGAATCTGTGTTAACTGCTAACCTTAATAGAGAAAAACATTGCACAGAATTAAGAAGGTTCACACCCTATAGTAATAACTAGTGCCGGCAAAATGAGCCCATATTTTGATAACCCGCCCATATTTTAATGGGTTGGGTGAGTGACTTTTTACATGGGTAAAATATGGGTTGATACCCATATTCAACCCATGAAAATATGGGTAATATATGGATTAGCCAAATGGGTTAAGCTTCTCACTTTTATTCACTCAAAATTCATGATATCACTAAAAAAATTTGTAACTTCTCTTCCTTTTTATGTTCTTCTATAGAACTAATTATTTTTCTCTATAATTGAAAAGGTGAAGTCTTTGGCCCTCCAAAAATATATATTTTAAATGTACATTTCTTTTGTTAATTATAATTATATTTTTTTATTTGTTTAATTTTACATTGGATAATAAATAATAGGGTAAAATAAGCAAATCATGTATTTATTGACATTGCTTAAGCCTTAAAGTGCATTAAGCATGTTTTAGTCCTAAAATGCAACTATTTCTTTACTTTGAAATTAAAAATATTTTCCCCTTGTTATTACATAAATTTATTTTATATTGAAAAGTTAGGAATTTTTTTTTGACTTTTATGATACAATAAAACTAAATGAAGCATTTTCAACATTTTTCATCTAAAAAAGGACTAAAATGTTTTCTCCATGTTGAATTCTCAATTAGAGTACTATTTACTCATTAAAATATGGGTAAACTAGTATTTTACCCAATCCATTTGTTACCCAACCAATTTTTACCCATATCAAATATGGGCGGGTTGAATTATTACCCATTTTATGTTGACCCATTTTCAACCCGCCCAAATTTGACCCAACCCGCCCATTTGCCACCACTAGTAATAACATATAAAATATTTCTTGCTCCACTTTATTTTGAAGTCCTCATGGAAAATAACAGATTTAGGTTTAACTATTGTTCCAAAGAAACACTATTATTGATTGAACATAAATGATGCCACCTTTATTGCAAAAGTCACCAATGTCCTAGGTGCAGAAAGTTCTAATTGTTACTATCTTTTTACCTTTCTGATCAATTGACTAAGAAAGCTTCAAAAATAAAACATAATAAAACAGAGCTGTATAGGCCTCCATCTCCATCCGAGAAACAAACCAAAATGCAAGACTTGAAAACCTCAAAAAACAACCAAGATGGACTTCATACCAGAAAACACTAACACAACATTGTAATGATAAATCCACTAGATACTTACATCACCAATTGATCATCTAAAAGGTTTGGGAGAATGCGTTTAACAGCTACAGGTGTTCCACGCCAACAAGCTTTTATTATTTCACCAAAAGACCCCTATCAATATTAGCTCTCATTAGCAATGATGAATATTAGATATATAGAACCGTATTCTCATAGTTAGAAGAAACTTGACTCAGAAACAACGTAAGTAACTAGAAAGCAAATATAGAATTGGTAACATAAAAATAACTAAATGAAAGAAAATGGTTGATGCAGCACTGGGCAACCAATTGTGAAGATAACCCTGGTGTCTCTGTGTTCTGAGGTGATGATATCAAAATCACAGTTACCACGGGGAATGCAACAAACAGAAAACACCTTGAATGCAGCCCCAAACAAAAAAGGTACTGTCTTTCCCTATTTAGGTGAGAGTTCCTAAGGGACACATAACATGCTCGCTATACTTCAAAACGGGTAAACACTATATGCTATATTTAACCAAAGGGCAGAAAAAAGCACTTAATAATATTACATACAATTCTCAGAATTTTCCAGAATTCAAAAGCTTCATCATAGGCAAAGTATTTTGAAGCAACTAGGCGGCAAGAAGTTAGCTTATACATCATGATATAAGATACAGCTGCAATATTCTTTGTGGACAAACAACTTTACCAAAAGAACAAATTTACATATAGTAGGCATAACATCGGTAAAAATTGTCATTTAAACGAGACACGATAAATTGTATAAGATTAACCATCATTACGAGAAAATAACTATTTTAATTGACAAGATACTCGGTGGATGGAAGCTATACGAAATCGAACAATATGACTTTGATTCAACCTCTAATAAGTTTATTTACAATCACAATTAATACAACTTGTACCTTCCCAATGATTGCTGAGTTAGAGAAATCCAGCTCAGTAGGATCAATCTCCCAGTCACACTTCTTTGGCAAAGGGGGTGGAACAGCCCTTGGCTCAAAATGGCTTCCATCTTGCCCCTACAGCATTTCCACAAATAATTATATCCTGCTGAAAAACATATCCGCAGATGTCAAAGAATGAGTTTGCAGATTTAAGGGGATGGGAAAGCGATTTCCAACATTAAGAGATGAATTCTTTAAAGTGCTGGAAGATGAGATAATGTACAGAAAATAAGCACGCACGCGCACAGAGACACACACACACACACACAATCCAAGTAATCCAAGTCAAACGAATCACTTATTTCCTAAATGTGGGTATTCTTTCATAAACTTAGCAAATATCCAGCATATCATACCACGCATATACTTATTCGCTGGTTCATCAAGTAACCTTCACTTTCGTACCATGAGATAAATAAGACTAATGGTCATACATCTGCATGATATATAGGGTCTTGCTAACCTACTACATGAAGGTAGTAGGTTAATATTGTCACCATTTTCATTTCACTAAAATGTCCTTACTATTTTTGCCAACTCATTAAAAATAGGGGCCTTTGCCATTGCAGTACCAAATTATAAATCCCCCAAAAATTCATTATTCTCTCCCAGCATCACCCAAAACATCATCGCCTCTTTTATTTTCTTTCCTTGTCATCGTCAATGGTGAAGTCATACCAACAAACATTTGCCTATTGATTTCCTCCCCAAACCCAGAAAACTGGGAGGGGGGGGGGGGGGATTTTTTAAATTTAAAAAGTAAACCTTAAATCTATTGAAGTAGATACAACAACATACCAAGTGAAATCCACTAAGTGGGGTCTGGGGAGGGTAGAGTGTACAGACCTTAGCACTACCTCGAGGAGATAGAGAGGCTGTTTCCGATAGACCCTCGGCTTAAGTGCATCAAACTCAAGTACACGAAGAAGAAAAAAATGAAGAAGCATAGCAATTAATAACAAAAGAAGTGTAGAAGTCTACAAGAAAGATCAGTAACATCAATAAATAGAATGTAAAAAAAATAAATCAAAAAAGTATAAATGATGCAAGGACAAAAAGGTTTCTAATCAGAAAATTTACATGAAGAAGTTTGCTTGGTTGTATACTTGTATTCACAATGAGAGAGAGAAAAACAGAAGGGAGAGGCCAAATCCAGATGGAAGAGAGTGGAAGTGAACAGAAGCAGATTTTTTAGCTTTTCTGGTAAAAAGACAAGGACCCCTCTAACTAATAAAGTTATTATATTCTATTGGGGGCAATTAAGGAAAACGAAAAATGGGGACATTGCTAGCCGACTACCTTCATGTTGTAATATCAAAACCAAACCAACAACATACACAGTGTAGTCTACAAAGTAGGTCTGGGAAGGGTAGAGGTGACCTTCATTTGTAGGTTAGCATATATATATGTGTGTCTATCAGAAACAGCCTCTCTACCTCACAAAGGTAGGGGTAAGGTCTGCATGAGTACATGCTACCCTCCCCAAATCCCACAAGTGGGATTACACTGGGTATGTTGTTGTGTGTTGTCAGATACTCAGATCCAGCTTCCCGGTAATCCAAGTCTCACAAATCACTTATGTCCTAAATGTTGGTATTCTTTCACAAACATCCAAATATCCAGCATATCATGCCCCATCTATATACTTAATGGATGGGGTCATTACGTAGCCTTCTTTCCTACCAAGAGATAATTATGATCATTAATAATATGACGGGTAAAAGAATGCAGAATATACCATGTGTCGCAGAAAATTATCAATCACGAAGTTAGGAGACCAAATAAAACTATGAAAAAGAATCATTACAAGATTAATTAGTTCATATAGTTTTTGTTAGATGAGCACCTAGACCTTGATGGGAATAGAGGTAGCAGCCAGATAAATGTCATATCAAAAGGCATCTCTAACCGCACCCAAGGGTGTGGCCTAGTGGTCAACGAAGTGGTTGAGAACCCTGAGGTCTCACGTTCGAAACTCAGTGGAGACAAGAAAACACTAGGTGATTCTTCTCATATGTCCTAGCCTTGGTGGACAGAGTTACCTGGTACCTGTTGCTAGTGGGAGGTGGCAGGTATCCCGTGGAGTTAGTCGAGGTGCATGAAAGCTGACCCGGACACTACGGTCATAAAAAAAAAAAAGGTATCTCTGACCCTAACACAAGTTGAGAGTTTAGGTGTTGAAAAATCAGTAAACTCTCAAATAGCATATATATTGACGAGACATCAAATCTATCAAATTTAGCCTGAACAAGATAAGCAAAAGATCTCACATAAGATAGGCCACCATATGACTTCAACAACTCGATCATACCATGTTTCTTAGCTCCTTCTGCATCAGCTAATGGCTGTAATCAATAATAGCATACCCAGAGAGTGAATCTATTATAGGACCAACAACTTCAAGAAAAATCAGGGTCAATATATTCATCCACATATACACAAACATATATCTCACAAGAACAGAGAGGTAGGGGAGGGAATTGAATCTATCAAGGAGCTGGACAACAAAGCAATATCAAGTTTAACTTTTCTCACAAACAAACAATCTGTGTCGCATCATGGAAATAATTTTGTCAAAGCTCAACAACCAAGACTAGTAATTTCTGTGTCACCTGGAGCATATTAATATAATATTTTTTTGACAAGTTTACAGAAATATTATTTGATTCATCCAAAAGTAAATTTAAAACTCACACTGATTCAGGAAATGGGTTGCTATCTCCTTATATGGTACTCCCTCCATTTCACAAAGAGTGACTTGGTTTGACTTGGCACAAAGTTTTAGAAAATACAGAAAGACTTTTGAATCTTGTGGTCCTAAATTAAAGTTATGTCAAATGTACTAAATTGCACTTCAATCTTGTCGCTTTAAACATGAAATTAAATTGTTACCAAAAAAGGAAAGAGGTCATTCTTTTTGAAACAGACTATTCTTTTTGAAACGGAGGGAGTATTAAGCAACCCTCACTTTGTCACTCGTGAGCTAGCTAGCTTTTGAAGTTGAGTTAGGTCCAAGGTCCATTTCTCAACAAGGTATTAACCATACCCATTTATGTTCTTGGTTTACCCAATATGTTATATTGTATCCACATGTCGACCCCTTGGCATAGGGGTGTTAAGTGTCTCATATTGGTGGATAATTAGCTTTTTATGCTTAATATTGCATAACATGGTATCAAGGCTAGACCCATTCATATTTTTGGTTTACCCAATATTAGGCCCCTATACTATATTATCTAGTACCAAATGTCTTGTCCTAGGCGCGTAGGGTGCATTAAGTCTCACGTTAATTGAGGGAATTGGTTATTGTTTCTTCTATTTGGACAATCCTTACTTAATGAGCTAGCTTTCAAGGTTGAACCAAACCCCAAGGTCTTTCTTTTTTTCCAAACAGAAATAAATATTCCACTGATTTACAGAAGAACATTTTGAAAGTAAAATAAATTGTGGTGGTTATGTTCCTGTACATTGGGAGGAAAAACAATTTTCTTTCGAGATTTAACCAAACACATCTACATGTGTCAGTAGTTGGAAGAAGATCAGGAGGTTTCAGGTCTGTCAACAAAAATGTCAAATTGCACACTCAGGATGTTGGTTCATTCAAAGCCAGAGCAATGTTTTCTCTCTACGGTCATAAGCCCAGCAAACAATTTTAATCAAAATTGAAAAGAGAGGTAGAAAGGTTTGCTATAATTGGAATATCAATGACATTCGTTTTGCTTTTTTGACAATATAATTAAATCCATATTTCCATACCACTCATTAATTTTGGATGACATCGATAAAAATTCCAACAGCCAATAATTGAACTCATAAGGTCAAAACTTATCACCTCTAGCATCCTAATTCAACTTTAAAGAAAGATCATTGGAAAGAGCAAGAACTCTCACCAAAGTTTTCGATATGTTTAATGGTACAAAGTAAGCATACTAGCAATGACTCAATGAGGTTTCTTAAGAATAATCCTGCTTATAAACTTACCTAGGGTTAGTCCAAATTTATTGACAATTTACATTGAAAAGGTTCTGTAAATACCTTATCCTATATGAACAATTCTAGCAAAATAGATATCAAAAGAAAATTATGTGGGAGCTCAATAGTTCCCCTCTACCCTCTAATTTCCACACTACAAAATAAAAAAAAATCCCCTTTTGATTCCACTTTCCCTCTTTTTCCTAACAAATATATTTCAGAACCAGTTTTTCAAAGCATTTTGATCTTTTCTTTATCATCCTTCTAATAACATGAAAGTTATTTACATGTTTGTGCTTTGTCCGTACATGATCAAGAAAGAACTCAAACAAAGATGTGAAAGGACAAATAACCAAGTCAGACATTTTCTGTTCCTATAAATACTAAAATTTTCAGATATCCATCAGTCCAAAGGGCGGGTCACAGACGAATATCTCGGTTATAAAAAAAAAAATTATCAAAAACATTTTATTAACCCATATAGCACATGAATCTCATAGAAAAATCAGCAGTTTGGAGACTGAAATGACTGATCATAGCAACTTGTTGTAAGATGACATTTGACAGCAACATTGTATAATAGGATGACAAGCTACAGCCATTTTTTACTTAAGCAACATCAAAGCAAAATAGCAGCAGTCTGTTAGAGATTGAGTCTAAACCTCTATGCTGCTATAATTGGGCAGCAGTAGGCATGAAGTGAATAAATGCCCGAGTAAACTCAAATTCTTGTAGCTAACCTTTAACAGCTCCATTGTATTATAGGATGACGAACTACAGTAAATTTATATCATCTTCAACAACAACAAACAAAACAGAAGCTTTCTGCTAGAGATTGACCCTCTAACTTATTCTTTTTATCAAATTTTCCAAGTAAGAGAGGGAGAACGTTTGACTAGTGACTTTCAATGACTAAATTGAAAATACAAAAGAACAAGAACATCTATGTAGAATCTCTTAGAATCAAGAGCTTTTTTTTTTCCATACTCCCAAATAAAGATACATGCCACTTCACATCTTTCTTAGCCTTTTCCGGTAAGAACATCATCTTTCTTCTACTTTACTCATTCTAGTTTTGATTAAAGGTTTATTTATGCTGATCTTTTGCTTAACTCCCTACTAGACAATAAGAATCGGTTTAACAATTTAAAAATCCAGGCTTGCACACAAGCCATCATTTTTATTCTTCTGCTTGGTTGCATTTACAACAAAAAATATTTTACTACTCCCTCTCTATCCCAATTTATGGGACTTACTTTCCTTTTTAGTCATTCCAAAAAAAATGACACATTTCTATATTTAGTAACAATTTAACTACAAAATGTCTATTTTACCGTTAATGAAATTATTTACAGCCACACAAATTCCTATCATTCATTTTGGGCCACAAGTTTTAAAAGTCTTTCTTTCTTTCTTAAACTTCGTGTCGAGTCAAACTACCTCACATAAAATGGGACGGAGGGAGTATATTTTAATGAAATCGCTTATGCACGCTTGGTAATAGCCTATATTTAATGCTATAATGAAAGGGTGATCATAAAGATTGTTTATTTATCCTTTATCCTTCCGGTTGATGGGAAACTCGAAATGGCAAAATCCGATATAGCAGCCAAGAATCACAAATGATTCAATGGAATAATCAACCTTGGTTATGAAGTTGTTCACGATTGGCAAATCAAATAATCAGGGGTTCCAAAGACTAACAATAAGAATCAAGACAATGGTATAGAGGTATGTGAGTTTTGATAATGAGTTTTTTTTTTTGTGACTGTGATGCCCAAACCAGCTTTAGCGCACCTCGACTAATTCCACGAAATACCACTACCTCCCACCAGCAAAAGGTACCAAGTAACTCTGTCCACCAAGGCTAGGACAGATGGGAAGAATCACCTAGTGTTTTTTGTCTCCGTTGGGGATTGAACCTGAGACCTCATGATTCTCAATCACTTCATTTTCCCTTTTTACTGTCAAATTTATTATAAGTTCATTATCTTCTTTTTTTAAGAAAAAGATAGTGAGTTTTTATTTATTTTTGTCCTTTTGATAAATTTGATAATGAAAAGGAAAAATGTGCATTGATCTAGCAATCCAACTGAACAATCAGACTTTGAGCAGCAAGAAATAAAAAATACGGAGGAGAGCAAGGTTGTAAGAGTCAAAGAAGAGATGTAATATAAAATTTAGTTTGAGCTATCTCAATTTAGTATAAGCAATATTTACTTATTGTAGGCTATCTGTTTTTTTGTATTTAAGCGATTTTGTATTTTTATCAATAGAATATTGTTTTACACCATAGGACCTCCTATATTATTGAATTATTGATTTCAAGAATGTTATAGATACCGGTAATATGCCGATAGGTGATGGAAATTTGTTAGAAGTCTTCAAGAATGTTATAGATTCAAAAAAGGATCTAACTAAAATGAATAATGACGTTGATGTTGGTTACTTTCTTGAGTTGAAGGAGCAATATTACAAGTTTAGTTGCTTTCACGAAGGGTTATATCATTATTTGTTATTTAGACAAATCGAAAAAAGAAATAAAAAACGAGTTCTGATTTTTTGGTAGGAAATAAGTCTATTCAGTTTCGACTTACAAGGCAAAGTTATTGAGAGTCGTAAAGATTGCTAAGGGAGATGAACCAGAGAGGACCCTGGTAAAATACATTGTAGATGGCTTATCAGATGTATTTGGGAGACTTGTATCTTGTTCTTTTCACGCTTATTTAATTTTAGCTACTAATTATGGGAACTTGGTTACGATTGTTGTCTTTTTGGTTGAAGATACATGTTAGACAATTGACATATATGGGAAGAACCCTTGGTGTGAGATCAACCGAGCGTCAAAGTGCCATTATAGAATTTTGAGATGGCATTGGAATGTTTTGATTAAGGTGAAGAACAAGGATGAGAAAAAGAGTTACATTTCAGAAAAATGAAATAAAAATTTGTTTAAACTCAACCTAATTTACCTGATCCAAAATACAACTAATTGTTACAATACTCCTGTTATCAGCGCTATCGGCAGTTGTGTGCACATCTTGCCCATCAATTGTGTTTTTTCGCATCTTTTTCTTGTATTGATATTTAGAAATTGGTTAACACTTTCAAAATGTTTTTCCATGGTTTAACTTGCTCGACAATCTTTGCGGTTCACTCAACAACTTTGGCTCATAAGTCCAATCAAATAGGTTTGTTTCCGACCAAAAATCAAGCTCATTCTTGTTTTTTGGTTCAATTTGTCTGAGTAACATATAATGGCATAACCTCCATGAGAGCAACTACACCTCCAATATCGCTTCTTCGAACTCTAGAAAATCTCCAAAACCAGCTTTCATTAATTATTTTAGTTAAATCTTGTTTTGAATCTATAATACCTTTGAACACACCTAACAAATTTCCAACCCCACATCTAATAGCCATCATATCAATATACTGCCGATATCATCAATCACTATATGAAACCGACAATTCAACAAAATAGGAGGTCGTTATGGTCTAAAACAATATCATGTTGAATAGATCGCCTACCATAATTAAAGATCGTTTATCCTAAATTGAGATTGCTCAAACTAAAACTTTTATTACATATCTCCTCTTCGACTCTTTTAACCTCAAGTTTCTCCATATTTTGTACCCTTTGCTGCTCAAAGCTTGATACTTCAAATGGATTGCTTGGATTGGCGTACATTCTTCATCTTGATTATCAAATTTTATTATTCTGGATGAAATTTTTTTAACACTCATTATCAAAAACTCACATACCTCAATACTACTATTTCATTATTGTTATTCATCGCTCGAATCTCTAATTCTCCGAATTCTTCGTCACGAACAACTTCATAACCAATGTTCTCTATTTCATCTCATCTCAGATGCTCAATTCATCTCTGCGATTTATGGTTGTCTTCATTAGATTCTACCACTTAGAACTTTCTATTAATGGGAAAAATAAAGAGGAAGGGATCTTTATGATCGCCTTTTCCCTATAACATTAGGTATAGGCAGGGGCAGATCTACGTATAAGGTTGGGGGTGCCACGGCATCCAGTGCCTCGATGAAATGGTGTGTATATATATGTGTATATGTATACGAAATCGTATATATTTAAATCCTGCCACCCTGAGGAACAAAAGAACGAAAGGTGCTAGTGGCAAACACCGCAATGTACCATCCAAGCGATGAGGGTTCGAACCTAAAGTGCAACACTATTATTTTTGGCTTCCTCATTTGGTTGTTGCCATTTGCGAGGAAGAGCTTCAACTCTTTTTTTTCCCCAATAATTCTTCTTATACTTCTATTCTTTATTAATTCAAATTTCTTCTTTTTTATTTTAATTAATTCTTAACCTTTTTAACTTTCACTTTCACTAAGTATTAATCTCTTGATACGAGTATCGCGTGCGTATCTCATATCAATAAATACTATTTTTAAAATGCCACATAGTATTATGTTAGAATTTTTAAAATTTAAAGGTTATTTTGATCTTTTATTGATGTTTGAGCTATGTGAAAATGACTGGATTGAAGCTATAATTCTTAATCTTTCTCAACTATATATCTGCAACACCACATAGAAAATGAAATATGAATATAACAATATTAGATGGTTTATACAAGTTCAATTTTTTTAACGTGAAATTTTTATTCCTTCAAAAAAAAAATGGATAGCTTAGATATCTTTTATCTCAGAATATCTAGAAAAAAAGATTATTAAATATGAATATTCGATCAATTTGTCTATACAAATCGACCAAGATAAATAACTCAAATCATAACCCAAAATTGAAGAAATTGACCCATTTATTCGATTTAGACAGTGTGGCACCCGGAACTTCCTAATGCTGGATCCGCACCAAGCAAATGCACATAGGCAAACCCCGAAATATAACATAGGCCATTTCATTAGAAGATAGTGAAAACAAAATTTTCTATAAATGAAGCCAAATGGTGGCTTACGCACAAGAACTCGTCTTTTTATAGTGTGAAACATATTTTTGAAGCCTGGTAGGGATTTGGCAAAAGATCCGTTCAAGTAAACCTTCAATAGTTAATTAAAACTAAAATGGGTGGAGCAAAATAAGAAATATGAAATGCACCCTTGTGGCTCAGTGGTCAAGGAAATGACTGAGAACCCTTAGATCTCATGTTAGATCTCGAGTTCAAAACTCAGCGGAGACAAAAAACACTAGGTGATTCTTTTCAACTGTCCTAGTCTTGGTGGAAAGAGTTACCTGGTACTAGTCGTTGATGGGAGGTGACAGATATTCCATGGAATTAGTCGAGGAGGTGAAAGCTGGTCCGGACACCACGGTAATCAAAACAAGAAATATGAAACACAGAAAGGCTCATCAATGGACCGCACGATACAGAGTAAACAATAAGAAGAAGGAGAAAGATGAATTAGCATGTATTGGTCTGTAATAGTTAGGTGAAAAGGTGTTTGACTGCAAGAGATTTTATTTAGGTGTTCTTATTCTTTTGTATTTTTTATTGCCTCTCAAACATCTTCTCTTTCTGACTTGGAAAATATGAAAAAGTTTAATTCAAAAATAAATTAGAGTACTTCTATTCATTTTTTATATAGAAGTCTTTATCAAAAAGTGGATTCAGAATCTTAAACAGAGACAAATTATCTTCTTCTTTTTGTCTCTAATGAATAGAAACTTTGGTCTTTGTTCCAGCTTCATCAGCAACCCCAAATTATGAACCCTAGCCTACAGAAGGTTTTCAAACTAAATCATCATTTCAAACACAAAATTCTCATCATCATTTCAAACACAAAGTTCATACAATTGTGAAGGGGTAAATGTACCGTATTCCTCCATCGATCCTGAGAATTAACGTCAGCGCTATACTCGATCAAGCATTTAGCGATATCGATCCAACCATGAAGGGCGGCAACGTGAAGTGGAGTGCGGTTATCGTAATCCCTAGCTTGAACAAGCGTACGGTCTTCTTCTAGAAGTTTCCGGACGGCAGCCTTATCGTTTTGGTGAGCGTGCCATAGAATAAGCGATGTTCGACTCACTCTCGCTTTGTCTTTCTTCTTCTTCTCCGTCGATGATGTCGCCGGTTCTCCGCCGCCGGAACTACCTTCGCTTCCGCTCATTTGTTTTTCTGACCTCTGTGAAATGTGAACACGTAATTTTTTTTTAAAGAATTATTTATTTATTTCGTAAATTATGAACCATAATTTAATGGACTCCAATAAATCATTTATTTTGATAAAAATATTATTTTTATATATTTTTTAAAACTATTTTAAAAATTATAACTACAGGTTTTCCTACACTAATATCATTGATAAAAAAAAATAAAAGTTGTATTTGTTTTTTTACTTCTTCAAGATGATTAGGATAAAATTTAAATATAATGGCAAATGCAACTAATAAAAATAAAAAAGTTCCATAAAATGAGATTTCGAAAAGGTAGAGTTATGTAAATATTACTTTTATTTTGAAAATGAGGTAAATAAATTATTTTCTATAAACTTTGGACAATGTTATATCTTTAAAACATATATTTATATATACACTCTTAGATGTTTAATGAAGATTGATTTGAGCAGCCCAACTCGGTCGGTCGGTTGGCCCACCTAACAGGTGATGATATTCTCAATCGATTTGATCAAATTTTATTCTTTTCACATACAAGAACTGGGGAAAAAAAGGGGCTCGAACTATCAGGATCTGATACCTGACTTTCTTGGTATGAGAAGTTGGTTATGTAGGTCAACAACCTTTCCTAGGTTGTTTCAATCAGGCCAAATAATCGATTAGTAGTATGCCTGAGATTGCCATAAGAACTTCCCCCTCTTGAAAACTGACTAATCAAACAAAGGGGGCGTAAACCAATTGGAGCAAGAACTGAACAGAGGCTTCAGTCTATGAGGCTTCCTTATCTTCCTCTAGGTCTTTTCTTATGTAAGGAAAGATCTTTCAAAAAGAGAATCAAGAGAAAGCGCTAGAACCGATGAACATGGGAATTAGCACCATTCATATGAGTGCTTTTATTTTGTCTCTTCAAGACAACAAAACAAAAGGACGGTTGTTAATCGAGTTATGGGCTAAGGTTATCAATTTCGTAGACTTTTGAAACTCCCTTCAATTTCAAAGGTTAGGAGTTTAGTTCTGACTAGTACTGCCAAGGAGTGATTCCTCTGAATGGCAAGTATGAGTTCAACTGCCCTTCCTTCGGAGAATGGAGTCAGGGAGTGAGAAAGGTTATGAGTTTCTTTCTAATTTTACAAAATTGGTGATGACTCGTGTATCTTTCCTAATATTTTATATTTTTAAATGATCTAATATATTTTTATAAAGAAAATCACATTTCATATTTGTAGCCACGTGAAAAATATCACACTCAAAACTTGAAGCATGTCAAAAGATATTATTTTAAAGAATATTTTAATCGGTGTAAGTTTATTCCTCAGAATTCGACTTAATGCCAAATAAATTGGCTTCAAGGGTAGTGTCATGTTACTGACAATAATTAAGAGGTAAATGATCTCTAACTCACATAAGGAGTAATAATAATCAACCAAGGGACTCCAAACACCAGATGAAAAGCAAAAAAAATAGTCAACAAGACTGTTCAAGAAGTTATAAAGGTGATTTGAAGGCAATTGAGTCATGGCTTAAAAAAGGTCAGAAAATATGTTAATTGAAAATGAAAAAAAAAATGTTAACAATTTATTAAGAGTAATAGCTAGTTAAGGCTATTTTTGGAGTGAAAACAATTTAGGACATAAAATAATATTCTCTTTTAAATATAGTAGAAAATACAATAATTTTTTTTAGATATTAGAATCATTTTTTTAACACTAAATCATTGTAGTGAGGTCACTAATCTTAGAGCAAAGATGAAGAAATCTAATATTTTCATGATAGGAATAAATGATTTCACAAAGAAGGTGTTGATTACGAAATTTGAATTTGTTATGGGTATATTTTGAATTAGATACTTAGGGGTCGTTTGGTTTGAATACAAGTTATGATGAGATAAATTATGATAGGATAAGTTATGCTGGGATTAGTTATGTTGGGATTAGTTATTCTGATATTATTTTTTATTGACTGTTTGGTTTGTTGTACTAAAACTAATATCCATTGGATACTTTCTAAAATAAGTTGTTTCTTTACAAAAATACCCTCTATTAGCTATTTGTATATTTTTTGTGTAGAGCTTTAATTACTTTCCAATATTTCAAATTTATTTGTTTTTTGTTTTTTGTTTTTGTTTCTTCTTTACTGTTAGCTTTGTAGGAATTTGGGTTGTAGTTGTTTTGGTTTAAGTCAATAAAAGCCTGACGCATGTGATCATATTAAAAAAAAAAAAAAATTAAAAATTCAATCTTAAAAACAAAATATCCACCTTATTTAGCTTAATTTTTTTATGTTTGAATTCTTATGAATTTTTTTGTGTTCAACAATGTGCCAATTTTGGAGACGTCGGTACTCCACTCTAAAAACCAAACCTAATTAAGTTTTTCAAGTTTAATTAAGTTGTATTAGTATCAAGTTGTTTGGATTAGAAATTAATATATTATGATACAAATGACTGAGATGTGACCAAACCATATTAATTAGTATGAGTTTTTATGTATGAATTCTCATCTTTTTCATATTTGAACTGCACTTTGGTGTCCCAACGATTTGGACCAAAATGAAAAATCACGGACATCAAACTTGAAGTCGCCAATTATGTTGCTTATTGAGCATCAAAGTGTAGTATATACTCATGAAGTTTAATCTAGTCGGAACAATTATTACAACTATATATATATATATATATATGAAGAGTGATAACATAAAGAGTTTGAAGGGTAATTTTGTCATTTAATAGATTTATCCCACGACAAATTATGATGGGATTATTATACCATTCAAAGAGAGGTATAACTTATCCCGATACTAATTGTTAATTTCAGGATAAGTTATCCTGGACTTGCCAACCAAACAACAAATTAAGCATCACTATAATTTTATCCCAAGATTATTTGGTATAATCCTTCACACCAAACGACCTCTTAGGGTTTTCACTTTCCTCATCTAATAAGTGGAACAAGCTAAATTATCATCAACTTGTTTTCTAGATCACAAACAGGATAAGAACAACTAATGCTAATTTGTTGTCTTAGGCAGGAATGCTTTAAATTATTACTTTTGTTATATATTCTCTATAAGTAGGCAATGAGAAGTATGGAGAATGGATGGAGAGCACATCTCTGACACTTCATTTGGATAATTGTTACGTATTGTTTCATAATTATCAGATCGAAAAAGATTTTAATCAGAGGTGAATTCAGGATTCGGAGGTTGTGGATGTCATGTGTTTAACTAGGATAAATGATCGGTTTCTCCTATTTACCGATATTTATAAACAACTTGCTCAAATATGTGTATTTAGTAATTCTTTTAGATATTCTAATATTAAAAATACCTAAACAATTTTGGTCTTTTTTTTTTTTTTTTGTAGTAACAAGAGATCGTATTCTCTAAAACTTTGACAAAATTAGGGATTCTCCACCTTAAAAATTCGAACTTATATAAATCATCTAATACCATTACTTTATTATATTCATATTCATTGCCTCAATGTGTTATTACAGATATATAGTTGAGAAAAAATATTTAAAAATTATAGCTTCAACCCAATTGTTTCACTTAGCTTGAAGTAAAAGATTGAAAGAACCTTTAAATTCAAAAAATTCTAACATAATAATATCCATTATTTAAAAACTTTATTATTTATTTTTAATTAAAATACTATTTAAATATTTTTTTATTAATATTTAAAAGACATTCAAAATTTGGTACTCATTAATTATATATGATACACACAAAAAATTAATATCATGAGATTAATACTTAGCGAAAGAGAAAGCTTTTAAAAAAAAATTAAGAATTAATTAAAGTAAAAAATAGTCAATTAGATTAATAAATAATATAATATAAATAAGGAAGAACTAAAGGGGCAAAAAATACCTGAAGTCTTGCCACTGCCGCTTTTTAAAAAAATTAAGAATTAATTAAAGTAAAAAATAGTCAATTAGATTAATAAATAATATAATATAAATAAGGAAGAACTAAAGGGGCAAAAAATACCTGAAGTCTTGCCACTGCCACACATTAATGGGAAAAAGGAAAAAGCCAAAAAAAAGGGATGAGTGGGGTTTCGAACCCTCAACATCTGTATGGCAGTTTCAGTTTTTTGCCAGTCAAACGATTAATGATTTTTGGTTAATGGGTGGCAAGCTTAATATATGATTAATTTGTTATACATATATATACACAAAGTTTTAGTCGAGGTCACTGGGTGTCGTGGCACCCCATCGACACATATAGATCCGCCCATGATTTTGATAATTGACAAATAAGGAAATAGATGAAAGATTTGCACCGACATATTCTTATCAAATCAAGTCCGACTAGAATTAGAAGAGGGTCAACTACGTGAAGCAAAAGTTATTAGGCGGTAGATGAGTTGCGTTTATGATAAGAATTCAGTTGCATAAGTTTCCTTTCATAGATGATTCCTACATGAAAAGAAATTCAAGTCAAAGCCATAAATAAAATCTCAAAAGGAAAATGAATTGTTAGAAGGACCAATTTTGACTCAAAGAAGGAGAAGTCTTACATCTATAAATACATTCAGGTTTTCACAAATAACTCTATGCACTTAAACAGAGAGTTCCAAGAAGAACACGATCAAATAGAGGAAGTTCATATTTGAGAGAGTTCTGACCAGAGTCAATGATACGAAGAGCTAGCTTTGCTACCCTTGGGGGCTCAGAGAAAAGTCTACTTGTAGTTGTTAAGCATGTGAAAAGATTCAAGTGTAGGCAACACAAGCAAACAAAATGGAAGAACATGATCCATAGGCTTACCCTTTATATTTCTTAAGTCAAGTTTGCTTATATTGCATTTTATCGAGTTGTATCTTTAATGTTTTCTAAATCCAGTGAGGTATAAACTAGAATAGAAGCATAACCTTCAAGTTGGGACGACTTGGAGGCATGGGAACATAAACATTGGGAGGTTTGTGTTAATATTTAGGAATTAGAATTAGTTCCTAGGATCATGCAGCTTTTGTGCAAGGTAATCTCATGATATACTCAAACACAAAAAAAAAAAAAAAAAAAAGACTCTCTTAGATTTTTAATGAAAATTGATATCAGGAAAGGTTATGAGTTTCTTTCTAATTTTACAAAATTGGTGATGACTTGTGTCTCTTTTCTAATATTTTGTATTTTTAAATGATCTAATATTTTTTTTATAAAGAAAATCACATTTCAGTATTTGGAGCTATGTGAAAAATCTAACACTCATAGCTTGATGTACACATAAATTACCCCTTGAGACTCCTAATACCTCTTTAGGTGTGACCTGATGTATTCAACTGTCCTAACTCATATAATGTATGTGTATCCACAATATATAACATAATATATGTACATATGTGTATATATTCATCTTAATATATATGAGGTTTTCATATTTGCACTTATTAAGACCTCAAATAGTAATTGATTCTAATATTACAATAGAAATTAGAAGGTCAACAACTTGTTTAAAAATAATTTTGTAATATTGGTCCAATATTTATTTACTTCTTGATTTTGAATCATCATGCTATTATTTCTAGTTTGTCATAGTTCAATTTTGTTATTTTTTTCTTATAGATATATAAATTAACAAGTAAAAATATAACAAGAAATCTTAGTGTAGATGATGTTAACACCCAATTTTTGGTCTTCACAATATAGATTAATCATCAAGCTTCTTTTGATTTCAGTTATTAGAGAGTTTGGGGACAGAAGAGACACAGAGAGAAATAGATTCATAAAAAAGAAATTGATTTCTATAGTTACTAAGTTAAGAATTCTGAGTCTCGGGGTCTCATTTTGAAGTTTTCATTCTTAAGAGGTGAAGTCATCTTCAACTTGGTCGTCTCAGCGTCACTGCTCCATAAAAGGTATACAACCTTGCTACTCTTAGTATTGCCTTTGCTTGTTATGAATCTGCAGTGGTTCTATGTATCCAATGTCATGTTGTCTACTTTTTTTACACTAAAAACTAAGTGTCAGAACCAATCTGTTAGTTGTTGCATTTCTAGAATCTTGTTTCTAACAGAATTAGTTGTGTATTTTTTTGTTACTCTTCACTCTGAATTAGCTCATTTGAATGTTGTTGCATTTGTTTTGGTTATACCCTATTCTGTCTTTCAATACCAGGTCCTTCATTTGTTTATTACCATCGATATCATCTTCAGGTATGCATAGGAGTTAAAGGTTGATTGTTATGATAGTTGATTAAGATTTGTTAATCTTTTAGCCTAAGTGTTGTTTAATTGTTAGATAATGTTTCTAGTATCGTTGTAATGCCTCACATGTTTGATATTTTGAACCACAAGATAGTTTTTCACTTGTGTTTCCTTTGGAATGCCATGAATAGTGTGAGTTTGGTCCTTAGCACTTGTCTTGAATTAATTAAATTTCTAATCCTATGAATGGATTTATTTAAGTTGTTAAATCTTTGTGAAGTTACTGCCAAGATTGATAAACCATAAGCATAGTCCGTAAGATTACAAATGTTGTTATGTTTAATTTATGAGAGGATTGTGTAACAAACTAAGGTTTGTATTGATCCTAAAAGAACTTACAAGAAAGATCAAAAGGAAAATAGAAAAGGGAGATTCCAGACTACTATTACAAAATAGCTACTCCCTCCGTCCCATTTTATGTGGCACTTT
This sequence comes from Solanum pinnatisectum, assembly GCA_035578085.1. NCBI lineage: Eukaryota > Viridiplantae > Streptophyta > Magnoliopsida > Solanales > Solanaceae > Solanum > Solanum pinnatisectum. Next base: position 9,395,211 of record CM069076.1, read on the forward strand.
TCAAATTTCGAGATTCAAACAAGTCTATCTTTGACTGTAAATTGTTCAGAAATCGTTTAAGCATTTTGAATTATCAATTATTGTGACTTATAGTACTTTTTACGTAGTTTACAAATATATAAATTTCATTTCAAAAAAATTGAAGATTTGATGCGCAAATTCTCGATCAAACTTAAACTGTTTGACTCTTGAAAAACGAAAAGTGTCACATAAATTGAGACAGAGGGAGTAATTAAAAGAAAGTAACATAATTCATAGCATAACCCTCATGAGATAGTTCATCTTCTATATATATATATATATATATATATATATATATATATGCATCTTTAGTACATATGCTCATTCCTTTAACCAGGGTTCCAAATGTAATTTGACAGTATATCAATTGGATCCTCCATTGTGGCTAGCAGGGGCGGAGGCAAATATTACTATATATACATGGTTAAAATTATTATTTAGGTATGTATAATAAATGTCGAACCCCCTTCTACTAGTTCGTGTGTTTACTTCTCAGATTTTGAATCCGCTTATTAAAAATCATGGCTCCGCCACTGATGGCTAGATTCGTAATAGATTGTTTGGATTATGTGAGCCTATGTTGTAAAGTGATGTTAATCTTTTCTTCCTATGTTTGGTTTATTTCACCAAGTCCACCTGAACTTCCACACTTAGCATAGTTTATTTTTTGGTGTGAGTTGATTATGTTTGAGTTTTTTTTGTTTTCCATTCGGTGTCCGGAGGTCGCATTGGAACTCCAATTAAATTCAGATTGCGCACTGTAGGGTCCATCCGGGTGGGGGGGGGGTGGGGGTGGGGGGGTTTCCAACATGATTTTCTTTCCATACCTAGAGCTTGAACCCGAAATTTCCGATTAAGGGTGAAGCAGTCCCATCACTGCAGTACAACCCGTTTTAAATGTGCTTTTCCCTCAAATTATTGAAAGAATTTTTCCTTGCACTAATGTGTTGCCTATTATTCTTTGTCATGTGAATCCCTCCCTGAGTCCACTGGACTCTATTTTGCATTTCCTAATGGGCCACAAAGGCCCAGAAATCTTTTTCTTTGAGTCTATCTCATGGGAAACAAGTATGAGGGTTTGAAAAATGGAAGCTAATATATACAAGATTTGAAGGTTGAAAATGGGTTGTATACAACCTATATATAGCTTATATACAGAGATAGTGGAAAAAATTGGCTGTATACACCATATGTATAGCTTATATACAGAGATACAGGGAAAATTAGGCTGTATACAACCAATATGTACTGATATATAATTATGATATACACTTGATATGTTTTAATCTTAAAAAGATCTACACTTGATACAGGGGCGAAAATGGGCTAGAAAAGCCCAAGTGCAACAGCAGTCCAAAAGAGGACTAAAATGGATAGATTTCAAAGAGAATTTGGGCCAAAGCAAGGCCCAATCCGTGCAGCAACTTTTTATTTAGAATTTAGGACAAATTTGGGCCTGCTAGCCCAACAGCTTTGAATTTGGGCAAAAAGGCCCAAGTTTGAAATTGTTCTTTACTTTTATTATTGTTAATTGCTTGCTCTTATTCTTGTATTAACTCTTAACTTCAAATGTCTAGTTTAATTTGATTAAATCCCCCTAAAGGTGAACCTTTCACGTTAATTTAATCTTTTAAATGATTTTATTTGATTACCTTTTCTTACTTGGTCATTTTTTATAAAGTTTATTCTCTTCCCAAATCATTTCAAGTATTTAAAGTTAATTTCTTTTTAAATAGTTTTAAATGCCTTCACTTATTTCAAAAGTCATTTTCCCAAAGTTAGCTGAATAGTTTTCAAATCGTCGGATTACTGCACGTTAGCGATTACTTTAAATGCTAATACCTTCTTAAAGCAGAGATAATAACCTCTTATCCATTTTCTCTAAAATATTAAAGGTTTATCCGTTAAGATCTTTTTAGATTAAATTTTCTTAATTTCTTTAAAAATTTAAGTGGTCACTCTTTTTTCTAAGTATTTTCTTAAGTTGTTTTATACTTAGAATATTTCAAAAGTGGTTTTTCTAAAAGATATTAAAATCATGACGTATTTGATGACTTACTCAATTATTAGTTAAATAAATGTTTGCATTAAATGGTATTTGCCATTTGAGATACATAAATGTTTTCATTAAATATGACTAATCCTATTTGATGTTTTTTAGGTAAAAAGTCTCTGTCAATTTACTCTACTAAGATGAAAAAAAAAGTTTGAAATACTATATAAAGATGAATCATAAAAAGCAAAAATCAACACATTTGAAGCAAAATCATATTATTTTCAGTTTCATCATGAATAACTTTTATTTCTTCATGTTTGTTGTTGTTCTTCTCCTTCTCAATACATCAGTAGAAGTTGGGGCCATCAGGAATGAGAATATTTCTGTCAATTCGTTAAAAATCAAAGAGATTTATCGATCTCTGGTAGAGTTAACAACTTCCAAAAATTTGAAGGCATCCATGCGTTCAGCTCCTGGAGGACCAAATCCACGGCACCATCCTCCACGTTCCAAGTATGCTCCAAATAAATTTGGGTACACTCAAACCCAATATGACAAAGAGTTAACTTTTTAGAAAAAAACTTCATAAGATGTAATATATTGAATTATGCATTTCAATTTTAATTATTACAATATCTTATTTGAGTGTTTTTATGTTTTTTTTTTAAATTTTTATTTGCTTGGAATTATGTCAGTTTGGATCAATTTATTATAAGGTATTTGTTGTGTGGTATCATCCTCAACATAACATTTTCGCATCATAGTTTTTAAAAAATCTCATCACAAGCAGTGGTGGACCTAGGATTTTGGTTCAGGGGGTCTGGAAAAAAGTAAGCATGCTAATAATGTTGACAAATTAACGAGTCGATTAAGATATAAACGGGTTAAATCATATATGAGTGAGCTTAAATTAAATAATTTTTTATCTAAAGTAAATATTTTTATTAAAAAGTTTATTAAGTATATAATAATATTTACTTGAAAATCAATTTTTTTTTATTGAAATATTATTATGTATTAATTTAATATTTTAAAGAAACCCATAAATTTACAGTATAAACCTATTTGAAAAAGTTTGACAAAGCTTAACAAAAAAAAAAGTTGTCAGAGAACACCTCCACCAAGATTCGATCTTAGCTAAAATTGGTGAATCATAACCTGCTTAACCGCTGCACTGTGTACCAATATTGTGTTGAGGGAGTTCAACATTTAATATATGTATAGGTAAATCGTAAACTTCATCTTATACATGCACTATAATTTTACGAGTGAGGGGGTTCGGGTGAATCCCCTCAGCACCATGTGGGTCCACCCTTGATCACTAGTATAAAAAAATACTTAAAAATATTTTCTTAAGCATAGAAAATTAAAATTACTTGCTCTCATTGACGATGAAAGAAATTTAAGCATGTATCAAATTTATCATTTTATTTAGTAAAATTAAGTTTATATTTTTTAAAATAAAGAATCTAATTTTTTAATAGCTAATTTTTATAATTTTATATTTATAACGACATGTTCTGTCGTTATTCGAAAGGTACCTCATGTGGAACCTCATTTTTTTTTTTTGAAAATATGCTGCAAAATTTAAATTGGGGTGACACAACAAAGATTTCAATATTTGAATTTGATCCAAGCTAATGTCAGCCGCCATAGCAGGAAAATTCCCGCTATGGGACTGTTGTTGTAGTGGCTTGATGGCCGTTATAGCAGGGCTGACGAGACCAAAACCTAGAAAATACATAGATTATTCCAAAAATCCTCCTAGGTTTCTCAAAGATTGGGAATAATGAACAAAAAGGATTTCAACGGGGTGGGGGGGGGGGGGGTTCAGAACCCATGAATTTCAGGCCTACTTCCATTAGGATTTGGCCCCACAAAGCCAAAAGTTCGCATTTAGGTTTCTTTAGCAGTTTCTTGGCGTCTAGGTAGTCTAACTGAGTAGTTAGATCTGTCTCTAAATGCATGATATGTGTAGATTGATGGGAGATTTCATGCCTAGACCTTCGAACACAGAGTCTAGATGGTTGAATGTGTTGATTGTTATTGGTTAGGGTGGTAAGGTACATGATTAGTAATGTTGGTCTTATGAGTTAGGTTTTATCCTATGGATGGTAACCTGTGGGTAAGCGGATTTGTAACAGAAAAATTATCTGAGATGGGTCGATTAAGGTAGGTGATGGTTGAATTATTTTCCAATTTACATTATGTGTGCATGCTAACAATTTCATTAGTAATGCTTGTACAATATATGATTATGAAGTTAAAAAGGGATGAAGGCGAAATGATATTGTATTGTCAATCTCATGCCATTGAACTTGTTTTATTTGTTTGTGGTCTTACAAGTGTATATATTAATTGTGGTTATGATTGTGGTGCAATATTGTGATTCTTGGTTGGCCCGTGTACCACGCCTGGTAATAACTCAAGGTTGGCTTGGGTACCATGCCTAGTACATACTCTCGATTGGCTTGAGTACCATGCCTGATATATATTATCGATTGACTCTGGTACCCTGTCTGATATATATTATTGATTGACTCGGGTACCACACCTGGTATAATCTATTGGTTGGCTTAAGTACCATGCCGATACATGTTTTATATTGGTTGACTCAGATATCATGCCTAGTAAATACTTGAATGTTCATTGTGTGTGGGTTTTGTGAGTTAGTTTTTAATTGATATTCATTATATATGGGTCCATGAGTGGCCATATTTGTGAGTTAAATGTGGGATGGTCCTTGTGTAGATCGAGAATTGCAGGTTAAACACCATAAATGATATTTTAGGGATCCTTGAGGGGTCAAGGTTACTTAATGGGTGTGCTTGACTAAATATTGGAGTATATGTTGAGTTAAGTCAAGAAGGATGAGTAGGAATTTGCGGGCGGTCCACTAAATTGATTAAGGGCCAAGGGCCAGGGTGTTGTAAGGATTTTAGTGGAGGTGACATTCCAGATAACACAATTAATTGATAGATTTAAGTTCAAGAATGGAATCGGTGAGGTAATTCTAGTGCTTGATATAATGGACGATTCGGGAAGTCTTTAGGTGATAGAGGAGTTGGGTTTGAAGGATCAGGGTGCTAATTATATCTCCTAGTTTCATGTTTCTTTGATTATTTGTATGATATTATGTGGTGAATTTGGGTCGATCGATGATGCTTACCAGTACATGTTGTTTGTACTAATACTATTCTTGCTATGCCACTTGGAATAGTCTAGATACAGGATCAGTGATGTTTCTTAGGAGAAGACAACAAATGATCTTTGGCAGCTTCTACCTCTCTTCCCTTATGATGGGAGATGTGTATTTTTATTTTTGAATCTTGTATTCTCTTAGAAACTCTTATACTTGTTAAACTAGTTCCTTAGAAGGGTTCAATGCATTTCACCAAAGTACTTTATTTTAACCAAGTTTGAGTATTTTTTATTTATTTAATAGGGTAATTAGATTGTAGTTTTTCACTTTCGTATTTCATATTTTAAATTAGGTGTAAGAGTTCTCCTATGTAGGTGTTAGAGTAGGTGCCCTCACAATCCACTGGGTTGGGTCATAATAATTTGGTATCAGAGCCCAGTTACTAACCTCCCAATATAAGAGCGAATGTCAAATAGAGGCTTGAGAATTGGTGGGTTGAAGTCCAAATCACATCTTCGGGAAGCTATGAAGCATGATAGAAAATCATTCCACTTCTTTCATTCTTTTCATGCGGTTTGTTGCTATTTTGTATGGGTAGACTCCAATTAGTATCTCTTGATTCCAACTGATATCTCAACAATGTAAATTAAATGTCATCGTCTTTGGCTGAAATGACACAAGGGAGACTAGAATCGGGAAGGTTCCAATTGATATCTGGCCTTAGAGGCTATATTAATTCATGTTGGTCGACCAACAGTCATCTATGAAGAGAATAAAAGATAATGAATATGATTTCCTTTGGTGATGAAGTTTGATATTATAATTATGTGCACTACATTACCCCAATGATTGAAATTGTGTGAGGTGTAATTGCCTTAATTTTTATGAGATTGTGGACTAGGAAAAAGTCATAACTTGATTATATGTTTTGTTTAGTCATAAATTGCTAAATGATTAACTGAACATTTTTATGTTAAAAATTGTGCATGGACTTATCGATGGTAAAAATGGTAAGGGGAAAGAATGGTATGCGACTGTGGGGAGACTCCATTTTAGGACAGTCAGAATTGGATGGGAACCACGGGTAAATGGATATTCTAATATGGTAGCAGGAATATGATGTTATGAACAACTTTTGGGGTGTTTTTCATAACTAATTTTATGATAAGGTAGCATTCGATTTGCGCTTGAGATATGGTGACATTATATCTATGGTGTCAAGTGTGAAATGTTCACAGATCATTACAGCTTGCAACACGTATTTACAAAAGTGATTTGAATCCGCCGCAGCAGATGGGTATGGAATTGTTGAAAGATTATGATGTGATCATCCGATACCATCTAGGTAAGGCTAATGCGGTGACAAACATATTGAGCTAGAAAATAGTCAGCATGGGCGGCTTGACCTATTTGGGGGATGTCCAAGTGACATATTCAGACTCTAACATCTAAGTTCATGCGGTTGGAAAAATCAATAAAGGGTAGAGTGCTAGTCAATATTGAGGTTAAGTCCACATTTATGGAGGAAATCAAGGCCAAACAATTTAAGGATGAGCAATTGAATAAGCTTTGAAACAAAGTGGCTCTTTATGAGTCTCTAGATGCCAAATTTGATGCGTATGGGGTGCTCAATTTTAGAGGGAGAATTTGTGTCCCTCGGGTCGATAACTTAATTCTGAATGTGTTCGTAAAATCTCATGATTTATGATATTCAATTCACCTAGGTGTAACCAAAATGTATTGGGACCTGAGGTGACTTTATTGGTGGCCTGGAATGAAGAAGGACATAGCTGAATATGTGTCCAAGTATTAAAATTGGCAGCACGTGAAATATGAACATCAAAGGCCTGAAGGATTGCTTCAAAGGATGCCTATTTCCAAGTGGAAGTGGGAAATTATAGCCATGGATTTCATGGTGGGTCTTCCTAACACTTTGGGTAAGTATGTTTCGATTTGGAACTAAGGATATTAGATCGCTAAAGGTTCAATGGAAGCATCATCTGGTTGAATAAGACACTTGGGAAACCAAGAAAGACATACGGGACAAGTACTCTCACTTGTTTGAGCATTTAGTCACTATATTCATCATAATTTAGCTCACTTTTCTTATTGGATCATTCGGGGACGAACGACAGGTAAGTTGGTATCTATTGTAACGACCATTTCTGTCATTAAGGGCGAACTATTTTTAACAGAAATCAGGTGAGAATACTTCTGGAATAGTAAGTTGAAAATTTCAGGCTAGGCTGTTCTTAGACAAAATCTGAGCAAGGGAAAGTCTATAGAAATCTGTGGAAAGGATTGGGTGAAACATCTAAGTAGCGTTTATTTTTCTTACAACTAAGACGTTAATGAGTCCGCTGGACTTTTCAAAAGTGAATTCGGATAAGTAGAAATCGCGATATTGAACTTGAAATGAATGATGAGTTGGTTTGATACGTCAAGATTTGAAGGTGTGTTGCAAAATAAGCTAATTTGGGAGGCTATATGTGGTTCTATCCCATGAAAGACACTATAGAGGGTGATACACCACTATATAGGGTTGTTATAGCGAGATTAGTCATAGTTAATGCAGAAAATTCCCCAAAACCTCGTATTATTTTACAAGTGAATTTTGGATAAGAGCAAGGGTGACCTAGAATGAATTTCATCAGTTTTCCATTGGAATCCTTTGTAAAAGTAAGTAAATCGCTCCATTAACTTGATACTTTGATTCCTAGGCCTAAGTGGAAGTATTTGTATCACTAGGGGAGTGTTTGGGTTCATCTAAAGTGGGAAAAAATTGGGTTAATGAGGATTTTGGGATGTAAGACCTTGGATTGTTGTAAAAACGTTGTTCTTGATTTATTTACCACAATTTACTAATGTAACCATGAGATTGATAGTTCTAAGTAAATTAATGGTGGAAAAGCCCTGGATTGGGTTGGAAAATCACGAGGTTGGCCTGAGCTTCAAAATTAAGTTATAATCCAGGAATATTTAAGCCAATTGTGATTAATTTTGTACTGATGTTATTATTTTAGATCAATAACAAGCTAAAGCTTCATAAATAGAGCCAGAAGTTTGTGTTCAGATTTCTTTAACAGTTGTTTAGCGTCCAACTAGGCTAGTCTTAATTGAGTAGTTAGACATGTCTTTAATTGCATAATACCTTGTAAACTAGCAGGAGATTGCATGTATAGGTGTTCAGTCACAGAGTCTGGGCAGATGAATGCGTGTTTATAGTTGTTTAGGATAGTAAAGTATTTATTGTTGTTAAGTGTTATTCTAGGGGTGTTAATTTCTAGGTAATTGGGTTGTAAGCTAGAAAACTGCCGAGAAGAGCCGTTTGGTATAGGTGATGGTTGTTTGGTTTCCCATTTATGTTATATGTGCTTGATAACTTCTCTGTTAGTATTACATGTATATGCTGAAATGCTAGTTTGTTGATATTCTCATGCATTGAATGTGTTTACTTTAGAGTACATGTGTGATTTTATTCATTGTGATTGTGATGTGTGATCTGTGTTTTTCATTTGGCTCTGTTACCATGCCTGTTGCTTTTTCAGGTACAATGGGACCAAGACAAAACACTGAACCACTGCATGTTTCACCACCTCCATCCCCAACTCAGAGTGAAAATAAGGGGGAATCTAGTAGCTCGAAGGTTCAAATAAATACTGAAATCGAAGATCACTCCCCTCGGTTACCAGGTTACGAACAACAAGATCTACTGTGTAGCACACTCCTTCCTAGTTTGAAGAGGAAGGCCATGAGTCCGGATATGGTTAAGACTATGATAGCAGTCCTCAGGAGAGTGCAAATGAACCTCAACGAGATGAAGGTGTGGAAGACGATATAGGAGCAGAGGAAGATAATGAGGCCTAAGAAGAGAATGATGATGATAGCGACGGGGCACCGAAGATACAATATGTCCACCAGCGGGAGTCTGACCCAGTAGTGAGGCAACAAATCATTGACTGCTTTCGCTGGATGTGGACAGTCCCTAGGTTAGAAGACTTCTTTAAGAATGGCATACTGGAGGTTTTGGCGGGCAACCCATTATACTTGAATCCAGAGTAGTCGTAGCAGATATCCAGGCATTCCCGACAATTTACAGACTCTTCCAAATGCACCAGTTTGAATGGATGAACAACGCGTTGGGAGAGTTCACATACCATCTTACCAGAGAATTCTATTCCTCTGATGTGGCCACTCTTATGAACTTTGCCGCAGATACCAGTTGCAGCCACTTGGGGACTATTAAATACAGTCTCGGTGAGGGGTCAGACCATGGATATCTTTGAGACCACGATCAACAGGATACTACATGGACTAGAATACACGGCACCAGCCTCAGTCAGATTATTTGAAGGCAAGCAACATGCAATGACTAATGACACAGAGATGGAGGATTCGAGTTTGAGGGAGCGCCTCATGCGATGGATTGCTGGGTATATTGCCACCGAGGGAGAGGCTGCAACATGGGTATCAGGGGCGTAGGTACAAATTATGAAGGCGTCACTCTCATTTCCTGCCAAGGTTTTATGAAGTTTCCTTATGATTTCAAAATTCATTTACCAAGCTCATGTTTTTAAGACATCTCTTCATATGTGTTACTATGCTTAGCTTGGTCATGAATTCCATGTTTTCGATTATATCCCCTTATGATAATGTGCTACGTTTCATGCATGCCCTTCATACTTACTACATCACATGTACTAATGTATATTTGTGCATACAACATTTCACTAATGTAGGGATTGATGACTCTCCTCCCTCCGTTTGTGGCTAGTTTATCATCTTAAGGATTTGAAGAATTGGTGAGTCCTCATACTCCGAGGATGATATCACCTTTATTGCTTTCTTAAGTTTTTTGTTTTCAGATGTTGTACGCGGTGTACGGGTTACGTCCCGACCACTTCTTTTGATGATGTAGAAAGACTTGTCAAGACTATGTTAGACTTCCACTTTTAAATGTCAAACTCTCTTATTAATGTGTATGTTTTAGTTTGATCTATTACTATGTGTATATGTATGTCATCTGACTTGTGTTGGGCCTCTCGGGGTCTTATACGCCATATCACGTCTAGGGTGTACTTTGAGTCGTTACAAGAATGAAGTTAGATAAATATTTATGTGAAGAATCTGAGAATGACACCAAAGAATTTAACATTATGTTTTGGTGGAAAATGAACACAACTAGATTTCCAATTCTTTCTGAGATGACTTGTGATGTACTATTAGATATTCCAGTTTCAAGTGTTGCATTTGAATATGCGTTTAGTACTGGCGAACGTCTTCTTGATCTATTTAGGAGCTCATTGACTCCTATATTAGTGCAAGTTTTAGTGTGTCATCAAGATTATCTACGAAGTGAAAAATTAAAACAACATATAAGTGTTAAGGAAGATTTTGATAGTCTCTAGCAAATTGAAAAAAAGGTAATAGTATTTTTATTATATTTATTGTATATTGTTGTTGTAAATGGCTTATATATACGGTATATTATTGTTCTTTTCAGATTTAGCCAACGCGGGAAAAGATCCTACAATAGTTGATGCGTAGGACAATTGTACCTACAAGATGACTTTCATAAGGTTAGGTTATGCAATGAAAGTTGTAAGTTAATTGTTATGCACTTGTGTTGATTACAATTCTGCCTCATGAAACTATACATAAAGCTTGTCTCTCCAATTATAATAATAGATTTTTTTTTTAAATCATAATATCAGTATATATCTCTGCTTAGTAAAACTTTTTGATTACCTTCATGGTTGGGCAAGACATCTCACCGCAACGATATTTGCTTCATTTGTTGATTTGTCAATGTTGCTCGCTGCGCTTAGATCCAATAGACCTCCGTAAGATGGCTCTCCAACTTGTAATTAGACTTCTTGCTAAACTTAGGACCAAGCATTCTGGTCATTTTGGATCCACATCTGGTAAAAAGGGTAAGTTAGGATTATAATAACTCAGATTCTTTGCGTAGTGAAGAAGCTTGACGAGTCTAGAATGCTGGATTGTCTTCAGTTACTGCATTTTCCCGTTGGATCTCAAATCCCCATCACATAGTTACTTGTTTTATTGGTGAGGCCACTCAAATTTTCTTTCAAACAGGTTATGGACAATGTTTATAAGGCTGCTATGGTTTCTGTTGATTTTCTGAACAATGCAAAGTGTGATGGCATTAAGAGAGATACTGATGGTGTTGAAGATTGGGGGAGGTTGATGAAAGAGAAAGATATTTGATTATTATTAAAAGGCAAAAGGACCTGGTAGACCCTTATACTTGACTCGAATTGTAACTCGAACTTTCTGCTCTTCAAATTTCAACTAGACACTTCAACTCAAACAAAATAGAAATTTTAAACCCTTATGTCAGTCGTGTTCCTCGCTCGATCTGACAGGGATGAAACTTATCATATCCACGTAACAAAGGCATATCATATCCATCTCATTAATTTAATGGTTACGATGCTATCTTTATATATTTATTTTATCAAACAAATAAATACTTTAATAAAAATGATTTTCACCTTGTTCTCAAGAACCCTAACCCAAAAGAAAGTCCATTCACAACCCCATTTGAGCTTACAATTTCATCAAAATTGATATTTACATCAATAGAAGAAAGCACTCAAACCCTACCACTCCTAATACTAAACTTGACACCAAAAAACTTGAAATTGAAAGAAAAATCCAAACTTGAAAGAAAAAAGATCAAGAAATATGAAAATTTAAAAGTTGTATCTACAATTTAAAAGAGATGAAAAATTGTTCTTTGTTTTTTTTAAAAAGTTTTTCTTCTAAAAAGATAAAAGGAAACAATTAGTAGCAGCAAAAACCCTTCTTCAATTTTGATATGAGCTTTCAATTTGGAGAAGTTTTTTTTTTTTTTTTTACAATTATTTTTGTTGTTGGATTTTTGATGAATGTGTAGTTTTCATTTGAAAAATGAGAGAAAATGAGATTGCAAGAAAAAATAATTGATAATAGAGAGGATAGTGATATAGCAAGTGGGAGATCTACTATTTTCCAAAAAAAGTGGGTGGGTGGGTTTGAAGAAGAAAGAGGTTTTCTTTTTCTTCTTCTTCCTTTTTAAGGTAGGTTAATTGTTTTTACTTTTTATTTAATTTTTGTAACTTTTTAAATTAATTCACGCTCTTATTTCTTGTGTGTAACACACATTTTTCCAACTCAGCTAAATTAATGCCTCATTAAGCCAGTCAATGATCAAAAGGGTTTAAAATTTCTATTTTATTTGAGTTGAAGTATACAGTTGAAACTTTGTGGAGTAGAAGGGCCAATTTACAATTTTAGTTAAATATAAGGGTCCACCAGACCCTTTTTCCTTATTATAATATTAATTATGGAGTTCAATCGTATAGATAATTAATTAATCCTAGTTTTAAGGGATGTGAGTACTTGATTGTATCTCCAATTATATATGGTAAGATATTAAAAGTGGTAATATATGTAATTATTTGAAAGTAGATGTATAATTAGTATATATGATAGTGATGTGTGTCTAATAAGGGTTAAAAATGCCTTTTACGTATCTCAAATGGTTCAAAAATGTCCTCCTTCCATCTTTTAGTTTAAAAATGCCCTCAACGTTTTCTTAAGTTTTAAAATTGCCTTTTATTAACAACCCACTAACATGATAAATGATCAGTCATTTAATTAGACAAATGGCTTCATCTTATTGGTCCACCTAATTTTTAAAATCCAACTCAATGACCCGACACATCTATGCTATAGAAACTTAAACCCACCCAAAAACCCATTTTCATATAAATCTATCTTATCTTTGAACTCCATTTTACGGCGATTCTCAACCTCTTTTGTAGCATCCGACGATGGCGGTTTAGGGTTGCAAATCACAACATCTCTACTTATGTTCTTTAGATAATACTTTTTTGTTTCTTCAATCTTTTACTTAGTTAATTTTGTTACTATGCAACTTAGGTAATGTTTTGCTTTTTTAGGAGTTTGTAGAGGTGGGTTTACAGCAGGATCTTGATATTGATCAGTTTCAGCTTTCTGTTGGAATTATGAGATGTGTTTGCTTGAGAATTGTTGAAATTCAGGTCAATTATTGACTTTTAATGAGCTTTTCTGCTTTGAGTCGGTTTGCTCCTAAGCTTTCAAGGCATTTTTTTTGAAGATATGTAGGTGGATTCTATTAAATACAAATTACAAATTGTTGGGCATGAATGGAAGCTTTTCTTCAAGTTTTAGGCTAAAGAAGGCCAGAGAGTCTTTGCGAGGACCAAATTGTGGGTGGAGATGGCAAAGGAAGCTTTTGCTTTTATGGCTCATTTTCTTTGGAATTGGATTTTTGGTTGGTCATTACCTTGAATGGTGGTGTTTATAGTTGGAAGCAGGAGGCTTCAGAACCAAATTAATCTTATTTTCTTCTTGAACGTTTCAATGTGAACAAGGAACAAATTCAAGATTTAGCTAACTTATTCTTTGTAGTTCTTCCTTCTTTTTCTTCTTGATATTAACCGAGAAATGGAAAAAGAAGATAAATTGAAGGAGGTAGGAAGAAAGAAGAGAGTTGGAATAAATTGAAACAAAAGACCCAAAATTAATCGGTCATATCGGCTCAGATTTAAAATGGGTTTCTAGACTAACTGGGTCATATATTTTGAAATAGGTAAAGAAAATCCATGTCACAATTGCCATGCCACTGTGCTGTTAATAAAAGACAATTTTAAACCTTAAAAAAACGTTGAGGGCATTTTTAAATCAAAAGATGAAAGAAGGAAATTGTTGAACCATTTGAGATACATTAAAGACATTTTAAACTTTTTTCTCTATAATATATGACTCACGCATCTAACCTTCAAATAAGTACAAAAAAATTTTCATAAAAGTACAACTATCTAACTTACATTACAAATTTCTAGCCCAAAACACAATTTGGTATATAATTATATACATTCGGTATACACATACAAAACTTTCATATTTCTTTTTTACAAAAATGTTTTAAAACTTGATATAAAATATTATGCACCAACATATAATCTTATACAAAATTATAAGAGTTATTTATACACTTGTATACATAAATATACGTATACACTATTATACAAAACAAAATTTCGCCAAATTTTATCACTTGATTTCTCTCAAATGATGATAAGATGAAATCTTCTCAAAATTTGTGAAGAGGTAGATCTGTTGATGACTTATCACCCTAGTAGGTGAGACATCATGAATCACAATAGAATTTGATAGAAAAATATATTGAAAATGGTTGACACTTCGCTCTTGGGATTTTGCTACTAATTACGTTAGTAATTTGCAATTTTCGAAGTTGTGGATGAACTTTCAAGAAGATTCTTATTGCATTAGATTTATTTGTCTCATCAAGATCTATCATTTGACTCTAAGTTTGGTTTTTTTTTTTTTGGAGATCAAGAGGGGCCTGTGACCCCATGGCAGCCCTCTAGGGCCCTTAAGCTCCTCCTTTGGGCCAGCTTAGATAAACATTAAAAATCTTAATTAAATTATATCAAGTAATTTTATGAGTTGCACTAGAGAGTAATTTATCTCATAATTATATGTTTTTGATTCCTTTATGCATAAAATGGGTCATATTTTGACTATTTTTAGAAGTATCTTACCCTTAAATATAGAGTAACAATACTGTTTAACATAGCATATGGATGACAAAATGATTAATAATTCTAAAAAATTGTTAATATTTATAGGAAAAGGGATCAAATTGCACGTTTCAAATAACTAAAGGTTAAATATGCTTAAATTCAAAAACTACTCCCTTCGTTTCAATTTGTTTGTCTTACTTTCCATTGTAGTTCGTTTAAAAAATATCTCTTTCATTTTTAGCAACCCTTTAATTCAAACTTTTCACACGATATGCTTAAGACCACAAGATTAAATGACATTTTGGTACATTTGAATATCTTTAATTTAAGACCACAAGATTCAAAAATCTTCTTTTTACTTTCTTAAACTATATGTCAAGTCAAAACATGACAAACAAATTGAATCGAAGTATAATTATATGAAAAGTTACTATTATGAGTTGCAAGTTTATCATATCAAAGCAATATAAAATAAATTTGAAAATATGAACTAAAATTCATTTAATTTGATCTAGATCAATGGGAACTACAACAAATAATACCATATCTAATGTAATTTCTTAAGTGGGAATTGAAAAG
The DNA here is from genome assembly GCA_035578085.1 of Solanum pinnatisectum. NCBI lineage: Eukaryota > Viridiplantae > Streptophyta > Magnoliopsida > Solanales > Solanaceae > Solanum > Solanum pinnatisectum. The sequence continues at coordinate 9,410,551 of CM069076.1, forward strand.
GGTAGTGTACGCATATCTTATTACTACTCTTGTGAAGGTAGAGAGATAGGTTCAGACATTTAGCTCAAGTCCATCAAATCAAAATAGTAATGAAAAGAAAGAATGACAATGAAGAAAACATTACTACTAATAAGGAAAACAATACATATCATTAATGAAATGAAAAGTAGCATTAACAATAGTAAAATAGTGTGATAATCAAAATATAATAAATAAAAAATAGTAAAATATATCTAAAGCAAGAAATTACATGAACAAGGCTAATACAATGACATACACGGTGCTCCAAATGATAACTAATCCTAATCCCGTTGAAAATCAAGATACATATACCTACTAATCTCCTACCCTAATTAATGACCATATATCCTGCTATCTAAGGTCCTTGGAAAGATGAAACTACGTTATTTCCTGTCTAAAAACATCTCCTCTAAATACTTCTTTGGTATATCTCTACCTCTTGTAGTACCCACTATATCCAACCTCTCGCACTCCTCACTAGCCTGAGACATCTACACATCTCCTCTTTACATGTCCAAACCATCTCAACTTTGTTTTACTCATATTGTCCATGGTGGAAGTTACTCTTACCTTGTCTCAGAAATCCTCATTTTGTAATTTTATTTCTCCAAGTATGCCCAAACATCCATCTAAGCACCATTATTTCCGCAACTTACATCTACTGAATATGACAATTCTTGATTGGCCAACATTTTTCTCCATATAACAAAGTCACCCCAACTGTTACAATATATGTGATCACCTTTAAACTTTTATGGTACCTTTTTCATTAAAGACTCATAAGACAAGCTTACAGTTCATTCTCACCGCACTAGTGTGATGTGTGACTTTACCATCAATCTTTCAATTTTCTTAAATTAAAGACTCAAGGTACTTAAACAGAAATTACTGTTAACAAACATTTTTGAATTGAGAGACTAATAATAATATCAACCATGGGAACAATTAAAGAGGTTGTGTGACGGTGGTTGCCTTAATATAAATGAGGTTTACTAGAATTATATGATATAGAGAGGTAAATCTAGAATTTAAAGTTAAGATATTAATTGTGATCTTAAGCTATTATAACCAAAACAAACTCAGTGTGTTCCTATTAGTGGCAATCTGTGAAGCTTGGGGGTAACAATATTTACCCCTATCTATGTGGGGCAGAGAGATTGTATCTGATAGACCCTCGACTAAAAAAATATTTATAAAAATAGGTTTAAACATTACAAGACTAAAAAAATAATAGAACTAAATTTATATATGAAGAAATTAAGAGAAAGAGGGAGCAGATAAGGTGCTCTAATAAAATGATCTCCTACCATAGGAGAAAGAAATCACCCCACTACCTACTAACCTTTTATTTTGATTCTCAAACTTCATATTCCCTATTTAGGATCATTTCCTCGGTGAGCTAAATCATGTTTTGTTAAGAATCTCTCCCTAATTCCGTATTTGTCTACCTCTATCTCTCATTATGTCTATTACTATTGTAACGACCTGTCCCGTCGTTAAAGATGAACTAATCATTAAGAAACAAAGTAGTCAGCCTAGCTGCTATAGAGGCCTTGCCCATTATTGTCTAGGAACATTTTGGAGAAGAGAAAGGGTAACCTAGGACAAATTTCAATAGTTTTTCATCAAGAATCTTCGTAAAAATGTGAGCAAACTGATCCCCTACTTTTGTAGTTAAATTTTAGGCCTTAGACAAGATATTTGTGGCACTATGAGAGGGTTTGAATTCATCCTAAGGTGGAAAAAATCTGGTCTTATGAGAATCTTAGGGTGTATGACCTTGGGTTGTTCTTAAGAGAGGCTATTTTTCATTTTATTTATCATAATGCACTAGTATAACCATGCGATTGATAATCCTAGGTGAATTAATGGTGGGAAAGCTCGGGATTGAGTGGGAATCATGAGGTTGGCCAAGGTGTGAGATTAAGGTATACTATAGAATTATTTAGGTCATTTGTCATTAATTTTGTATTATATTATTATTTTAGACCAAGAACAAGTTAAAGCTTCACAAAGGGATCAAAGTTCGAGATCAGACTTCTGCAGCAGTTGCTTACTGCCCAGGTAGGCTAGGTTTTCTTAATTGAATACTTTAGACCTGTTTCTAATTACATGATATTTTATAGATTGACGGGAGATTTTATGCTTAGGCCTTTGGGCATGGAGTCTAGATGGTTGAAGGTTGTTGTTTATTACTATTAGGGCGGGGGAAAAAAGATGATGACTAAAAGGTTGTTTTCTAGTTCCTAATTGTTAACCTTGAGTTTTTTTGGTTAGGGTGATTTGGTGGTATTGTAAGGTTAAGTGTTATGAAATTGTTGTGTTATAACCATTTTTGAGATTCGTGGTAACAAAGGGAAACAAAATGAGCAGGAAGAGTATTAATTCATGAGATTAGGGAGGTAATTTTTGGGAATGAATGTATATTCATAATGGGGTCAGATATTGATATATAGTATATATATATATATATATATATATATATATATATATATATATATATATATATATATATATATATATATATATTTGTATGTTGACTGATTCATATGAAATGCTTGCGTAATACATGTTCAGAAAATAAAAGGGTGAAAGAGAAATGACTTCATATTGATAATCTCGTGCAATAACTTGTTTAATTTACTTATGGCTTTTAAGTGTGGTTGTTCATCGTGATTGTGATTGTGCATGTTGTTTGTGATTGTTGATTGACTCAGGTACCACGCCAGTACAAATTTACTAATGGTTGACTCAGGTACCACACAACTACACTAACAATTTGTGTGTGGATGTCATACGAAAATATGATCTACAAGTTGGTTTTATGAGTGGAACAAATTTACTTTTTTCATAATGTGATACTGCAGGTTGGTGTATGAGTGGTCAGACTTGTGTTTAAATGTTGTGATAGTTCTTGTATAGACTAGGTTTGCATGTTAAACAATATGAATGATGTTTTAGGGATCTTTGATGGTCCGAATTACTTGAAAGGTGTGATGAATCTGGTATGGCTTGTTGTGCTGAGGTTATTCATGTTTATTGTGTGTATCAACTCAAGGTGAGGACTAGGAGTCCGAGCAATATTTTACTGATGATTATAATTGTATCTTATATGTTTTTCTAAGCTGTGGTTACTAGGTCATACTGATGACTAGGGATCTAATGCATAGTTTAAATACTAAGAACGGTTATGATTATTCAGTTTTAGAACATATATGATAAGGGGGATTTGAGTCAAGGTGGTTTAGTAAGGGTCTTGTGTGTGGTTTACTAAAACGGGTCAAGGGCCAGGGTGTTGGTATGAAAGCTAGAAGGAGAATAATAGACCAATTAATAGAGTTAGTAGTCATTTTATGTTTAGAAAATCTCTATGTGATAGAAGGATTAGGTTATGATCAGATATGAGGGTGGCATGACAAGTAGGCTTGGGAAGCCATAGGGTGACATAGAAGGATAGGCTTGGGAAACCTTAGAGTGGCAAAAGGTTTGAATGTTTAATGGTAGATTTGGCAGTGGAATGAGGTAGGAAGCTAGGATCTAAGTGTGCTAGTTTATGGGTATTATGACTGGGATAATAGAGTGGGTGGATAAAGACTTGGGGTGGTGTAACCTTATCATTTTATGTTTCTGCTGAATGTCTAATTTATATTAAGTGGTGGATTGGGGTCAACTGATGATTCCTAATGGTACGTGTTGTGCATGTGTACTAATACTACTCTTGCTATGCTACTTGACATAGTCTGGTTGTAGGATTTAGTAACGTTTCATAGGTGAAGACGAGGATGATCTCCGATAGCTTCTACTCTTCTTTCCTCTTGGTGGGAGTTGTGCCTTATTTTCCTTGTATATTACATTCTCTTAGCAGCTCTTGTACCTGTTTACACTAGTTCCTTGGGGAAGGGATCAGTGTATTTTCTTTACAAAGATTTTTGTTTCACAAATTATGAATATTCCGGTATATTGATAGGGTGTTTAGTTTATGTTTGTTTACTTCCGCGTGATATGATTAAGTTTGGGATTGAGGGTTCTCCTATGTAGGTGTTAGAGTAGGTGCCCATACGGCCAGATAGATTGGGTCGTGAAAACTACCAACCTCTTGCACCTTCTCACTAGGGCATTTGCATTTCTTTTTGCATGCCCAAATGATCTCAATACCATTTCTCGCATTTTGACCTCAATAGTGGTCACTCCCACTTTAATCCATATATTGTTATTCCTAATCTTGTCTTTGTAACAACCCTTAGGTCATTTTGAGTACTAGAACTCTTTTTTTAAAAGACTCTATCCACAAATTTTAAATACAAATTTTGAACTATTCATTCAACTTTGGTAATTTAGTTGGCGGGTATTTATTAAATAATTAATTTGTTTTTGTTGATGGTTAATGGAAAAATTCCATAATTTATTTAATACCATATGAAACTTGGCCCATATGTAAAATGAATTAAATTATTAGGGAACTAATATTTGATGCATAATTAAAAAAAAAGAGGAAACTTGCGGCTTCCACACTCAAATGACATTGAAACTCACTGCAAAAAAAAAAAAAAAACACGAGTTAATCTGGAAGAGTGAACCAGGCCTCAAACCTTTAATTTTATATGTGTACATAGTGTCATGTCCCGCCACTTCACAGTTAAATTTTGCATCTGGATAGGAGCGGAAGAATCTAGAGTTTTGGAGAGGTTTATAGAGAACTCTAGAATTCCCTAAAGAATTTCCAAGAAGACTCTAGAAGAACTTAGAAGCTTTCTTGGAAAGCTTTGGAGTATCCTAGAACATGTAGAGAGTTCTAGAGAGGGACCAAAGTGTAATTATTAGAGGGACTTATCAAGTAAATATTATTTACACTTTAGCCCCTAGGTTGTAGTATAAATAGATGGGACATTCATTTGTAAGACATCACTCAAGTGAAAAGCAATCTTCCAAGTTAATACAAATCCTTCTTCCAAACTTTCCAAATCTTTCTAAGTCTTTCCTTTCATTCCCTTAGCGATCTTAGTTTCAAAGGGCTTACTTGAGCTTACAAGATCTTGAAAGATTAGTGAGTAAGTTGTCAAGTGCCGCACGGAGCTTTAGTGAGACTCTAAGTCTGTGACAATAGGGTCATATAACTAATACTATAGTTTTGGGTTGGCAAAGAGAGAATGAAAATTTGAATTTGTGCAAAACGTAAAAACTAGAACGTATTGTATTTTTTTGGGACTTAGGACAAATCTTTGGTGACTAATGATTACTCAATAATTCTACAATGATTAAGGGTGATGATTTTAGGAGTATATGATGGATTATAGTTATTTTGTTTTCTAGATTTCAAGTTACTGTCATGTAACTTGATGATAAATTTTGGGGTTCTTGTTTATATATTTTCTTGTTATAGTTACTCTATAAAATCAAGTTGTTACACTCCAAATATTTATAAGTTAAGACCTAAACTATTCTTCGCTTATATATAAGGTCGTGCCGAGTGATTCTTAATTGTTCTTAGGTTCTAAGGTGAATTCTTTAGTGTGGGACTGAATATGGATATCAATTAAGATCATTAGAATCTTCTAGCACAAAGTTGAGTTGAAGTCTTTCTTACCGATTGAGTTTCAATATAAGATTTTCCTTGGTCAACTTCAAATAAACATATCTCTTAGCTCATAAAGAATTAGGTGGCCCATGACCTGTCAAACTAAAGGTCTACGAGTCCTCTTTTCAATGCCACCATATCTTTCTCATTTCGAGTTTAGGGCAAGAAGTTATGCATGTTTTAGTTAATCCCTATCAGGTAGTTGATGTTCTACGACTGGACCTACGGACGGTGGATATTTCCACGATTGGTAGACCATTTCGTGAAGGCTTGCTGCACATTTTTCAGCAACTTCCCGCACACGTTCTAGGGCTACTTTAATCCTTTCCCAAGCCTTTTAACCCTATTCTATGTCATTTTTGAGTGTTTCAACTGAGTATATCATTCAACTAACTAGTTTTCCTGTAGAAATCATTAATCTAAACATTCAAGTATTTAGAAATTCTCTTAAAACTCACCTAGGGTTCCTCTTCTCCAACAAGAACTCTAAAACATTCAAGTCAAAAATTCAAGATTCTAAAAAAATCCTTCCACCCAAGGCTTCCCCATGCACTTCCAAGCTAAAAACTTCATAAAAGAGTTCTTTTATCAAGAGCAAGCACCAGGATTCGAATATCAAAGGTTTTAATAAAAAAACTAATGTTCTTCCTCAAGCTCAAGATAAAATCAAGTCTCCACAAAAGTTTTCATGCTATTTGCTTTATTAATTATGTATGTAAGACTATCATAGTGATGGACTGAGTTCATCATCACTCCCTACATCTACTTTCTATCAGTAAAGGATAATCTAGGGTTACATCCTTAGTTTTGAAAATTCTTAAGATAAGTTTTGTTGTTGAGTTCTAAATTCTAATCCCGATTATTGAGTTGTTATATATCTTGTATTGAGATTCTTGAGTTAATTTTTCATGTCCATTTTCAGCATGAACCCTAGTATTTGAGCATTTATTGAGTTATTATTTAGAATCTTTTTAACCAAACAATTATCTTAAACTGGTTTTCTGAGAAAACAAAGATGAGTTTTGAAAAGAGTTTTATACATAATTTGAGAAAGAGTATAGGGAACTAAGTATTCCCAAATATATCATTTTTACATTAAGAAAAGAGAAACTTTGATTTCTACATGAGTTAATGAGTTCAGAGATATTTCGTAGCGGTAACCTCTCTTACGAGAATATTTTAAGCAATTACCTCAAATTGAGAAAGAGTATGTTTTATACATTTGAGCATGAATATATATTTATTGAGAGTAGTATTGAACATCGATATGGGGATGAATTCAGACAACTCACATTCCTCATAAACCATGTAACTAACATGGGCAAAGGATCATACTTTTTAGATGACGCCTTATTTCTTTTGAGCAGAGCTTTAGTGGATTCACTTAGTTGAGGTATTCTATACCACAACAAGGTATATGACAGTTCTTGCAGTGTGGGCAAGACGATGTATCATCACGTAACACTTAGTGATGGTTGTCGACTAGATAATCTCCCAAATAAGAGTAAAGAGTATTTACTTGTATTTTTATATACATCCTTGAGTTATAATCTTTTATTTATGAAGCTTTAAATATTGTCATCTCTTGTTATTGCTTTGTATTGAGTTGAGTTGAGGTAAGTATTCTTTCAGCCTTGTCAGTTAAATTATTTATCCATTCAGCTATATTATGCTCGTACATTCAATGTATTGATGTCATTCGACCATCATCTTTTATGATACATATACAGGTGTTCAGGATCATCAACAGACACTTCGTTGACATCACTTTGCACTTTAGATAGCTTGGGTGAGCCTCATTGCATTCTCTCCTAACCCTTATTTATGCTTTACAGAATATGCCTCCACAAAGGAATCCCATGATAACGGATAAGAATGTTTGTGAAAATATGGAGCTCGAGGTTCCCAAGTGTCGGCTAACCCTTTGGCTGAGCAACTGACTAATGATGAGTTTCGAGCCGCATTCCATGCATTGGCCCAAGCTATGATGGCTCAAGCAAATAGAGAGGTTGTGGCTCCCGTGAACCTAAGGATTGGTATGACGACAACAATGGTGAGGGACTTTACTAAAATGAATCCTCCAAAATTTCATGAGTCCAAAGTTTAGGAGGATCATCAAGAGTTCATTGATAAGGTTTGTAATATAGAGGGAATTATGGGTATCACTTTCGTGGAAAAGGCGGAATTGTCTGCTTATCAACTTAAGGGTGTTCCTAAAGTCTGGTTTGACCAATGGAAGGAAGAGAGGGCAATAGATGTGGATCTTATTGATTGGGAGAAATTTAAGGTTATTTTTCTTGATAGGTTCTTTTCCCTTCGTCAAGGGAATATGAGTGTGAAGGATTATGCTTTGAAATATATGCAATTGTCCAAATACGCTCCAACTATAGATGTCGATCCAAGGGCAAGGATGAGTAAGTTTATGCCAGGTGCTTCCGACTTGGTGGTCAAAGAATGCCCAACTTCCATGCTTGTTAAAAAGATGGATCTCTCTCGTTTGATGGTTCGTTCATAAAAAATAAAAGAGAAAAAGCTTAAGAAGAAAATTAGGGATTCAAAGAGAGAAACAAGGGATAATGGTGATTTCTCACATTCAAGGTCCAGTGGAGGTAATCATTCTCAATATAATGGTTCTAGTGAGAAAATGGTACCCAAGTGTCGGGAGTATGGAAAAAGATAGAGCAATAAGTGTCTAGCTGGTTCAAATGCATGCTTTGAGTGTGGAAAAGTGGTCACAAGATGAGAGATTGCCTACTTCTTACTACTAAGCAAAGGGATGGTAGGCAATATCAAATTCAACAAGATCATGAGGGTTTCCGGAATGCAAAAATTGGTAAATTATGGTCTTTTAGATTGTAGTTATGCATTACTCGATATTGGGTGTTTCGTTGGCTATGGCATGGCTCTATGTATGGTTATTGTGTCTGAAGTCGTTCTTGAAATATTTATGGAAATTCCTTAAGTGTTTACTTGTATCAACGGTTCTATGGTTGTTAAAAAACTTTGGTACTATGTTTGGGTTGAGGGAGATGGATTTGAAAAGACTAGAGAGGTTTACTCCCAAGGGGAAGATAGTGTGCTTTGGGTTGGTATGTGAAAGACCGAATATGGTGTGATGTCTTACTATCCCTATCTCTTTCCTTTATCTTCGGGTCTATTAGAGGCATTAGACCCTCATGTTTTCTCTTTAGGATTCTTGTGTTTTAGTCATTCCCATGTTTCCTCATGCATGCGTGCTCATGAAAATTTGATTTTTCGGAGATATGATTTAGCTTGATCGATTGTTTCATGATTTTGTGCATTTTGTATGATCTTACATGTTTGTCTTATGAAATGATGTTTTGAATATGTTTTAGCTTGGAGTCCAAGTTCCTCTTTGGTTATGTGCATTTTGATGAAGTTGCATTAATATTGGGTTGTTAGTTTCTTTCCTATTATTTTCATGCTAGTTTGAGTTCCATGCAAGGGCGAATGTTCCTACGGGGGAGATATTATAATACCTCATATTTGAAAAGAAGGAAAAATACAAAACTTTCTTAGCTGGTGTCTGTGTCTACAGTCCCCACCTACGGACTCTAGGTGCTCTTATGGGTCGTAGGTTGAAACCGTAGGTGGTGTGGTAAATATATTTCAAAGGTCAATTTTTAGTACCTTTTTTACGGTTCACCAGGACGGTTCGTCATTCAATATACGAGTCGTAGATAGGTCTCTAGGTGTCTCAGACTTAGTGAAATTTTGAGGATCAAAGTTGGGGCCTACGGTTGGTATGTACGATCTGTAAGTGGACATACCGATCGTACATGGGTACCATCGTTTGAAGGTCCAAATTCAAGTCCCTAAACCCCACCTACGGTCGACCAGGACGATCCATAGTAGGACCTACAGACCGTAGGTTGGATCTGTCGCTGAGGGCTTGACAGTTATTTTTAAGGGATTTTTGGTCTTTTTCCTAAATGATTAGTTCCTAAACTATGTTGTTTTAATCCTAATCCTAGACCCTATACAAGTCTTTTAAGCTTAAAATCTAATTATTCTAAATCATTTTTCAAAATTCTCAAAAGTTGATCAAAGTTCTTCCCCAATATTCTCTCTCTAAATTTTGAAGAAAAAGTCAAGGGTTTCAAGTTCAAGTCTCTTTTCTTCACCATTTCTGAGGGCTTCAGTCAAGGCATGTAGGGAGTTCATCAATGGGTTCAATTGAGTCCCAAAAGTTTCTTCAATTCTCCAATTCAATTTTCCCAAAATTGATTAGGTTTTCATTCAATTTCTCATGGGTTGTATTTGTATGGTATCAATGGCTTTATTATTATCTCATTTTTTATGATTTGGACTTAATTACATGCTTTTCAACTAATTCTATGTGAACCCATGCATTATTCTATGAATTTTGACTATGAACCCTAATTTACATGAATCTATGAAGAAGTTTGGGTCTATGAATGCATTTTTATGAAATCATGTCTATTTTCATGAAATCAATGTGTATGATTTATGTAAGTCTATCTATATATATGTATATATATGTGTGTGTGTATAATATATATATAGCTCTATGAAGTTTGTCCACATGACATGAATGACATCTAGACTTGCCCTCAATATTTTTTGGGCTATTTTCCTAAATTAGATCTTGATTAGTATGGTATATAGATATGTCATCAGTGATTATAGATCACGCTTTCAATACGATTTCCATTAGTTGTAGGGAATTTCTAGCATGAATTTAATGACTATGGGCTTTAAAAAGCTATTATGAAAAGATCATGGATGGTAAAAGGTTTTCTCACACATGGTCTAAGCAGCTACCCTATGATGTTTCCATGGATGATAAGACAAGTGGCGATTATCCATGTCCTATATTGATAAGACAGATTAATGACTATTATGTGGGATTTATGCTTAACATTGAGTGGACTAGTGGCGAATACCCATGTCCCATAAACTATGTGCCTCTATAGGATGATTGTCTTAGATAGACTTTAGCTAGTGGATCCACGTAAGCTAGAAGTTCATGGTTTTTACCTTGGTAAGTGAGGACACCCCTTTTCGGTATGGGTAGACACTAGATTCCATATTATATCTCGCATGGTCTATATGTTGGCTAATGGTAGACTTCCCATAAAAAGAACTAAGTTAATTGATAATGTTTTATGAAGCCCCCTTTTATGATTTAAATATGCATTAATCATGTTCATGATTTTTGAATCTTCTTAAATGATTTTACATTGTTTTAACTTGGTCATGCATTCCATGTTTTCAATTATTTCCCTTTGTGATCACATCTCATGTTTTATTGCATTCCCCTCATACATAGTACACTCCACATGTTAATGCATACTTGTGCCTACATTATTTCAGTAATGTAGGGCTTGACGACTCTTCTCTTTCCGTTCGTTGCTAGTTGATTGCATTGGACATTTGAAGACTTAGTCAGTCCTCATACTTCAAGTACGATGTAACTTTTATAGCTTTATATAATTTTAGTTTCAGATTTTTTATGTGATGTATGGGTTACGTCCCAATCACTTTTCTTGTGATGTATTATATGGATTTGAGACTTATGTTAAACTTTCGCTACTTTTGTCAAACTCTTTGATATACAATTATATTATCTTGTATGATGTATGCTAAGTGGATTGTCTATGGTCTTTAGGGGTCTTATACGTCATGTCACATCTAAGGTGTACTTTGGGTCGTGGCAGTTGCCGGTTAGAGAATCTCCCAAGTATTCATTCAGCATTATCAGTTTAATTATTTATCCATTCAGTTATATTACATACTCGTACATTTAATGTATTGATGCAAGTCAACCTGCATCTTTTATGATGCATATACACGTATTCAGGATCATCAACAGGCACATCATTGAGATCACTTTGCACTTCAGATAGCTTGGGTGAGCCTTCTTGCATTTCGGAGGGCTTCACATTTATTTTCTAGTCGGTGGTCTTGAGATGTCATGGGTCTTGTTCAGACATCCATCTTGACTAATAGAGGCTTCATAGATAGATAGAGTTGAGGAGTCTCTCAGTATTTACTTTTCCTTGAGATGATTTTGCAAACTATTATACTTATGTTATTAAGTATTTTACAGATAGTTGGAGTTGAGTATTTACTTTGAGTTCAAATGCACTCGATTTTGCTTTTAAGCCTATCATCACTTAAGTAAGTGTTCTACTAAGTAGTCAGTCAGGCCAAGGGTTTGTTTGGAGACCAGCAATGCTTCTCGAGTGCTGGTTACATCTAGGGTGTAGGCTCGGGGGGTGAAGATCAATAGGACATGTCAGCTTCTCAAGAGCGAACCCCCAACTCTATAGGCATAAGAATGTCAAAGCGATCAAGTTCCACATGCATGAGGCCAACTTATGTCATCAACTTCCACTAGAGCCTCTAGCTCTCTACTAGAATGGATCCATCAAAGCAAGCCTTCCTCCGCGCGAACATATGCACAAGCAGTTCATGCATAAACTATTTGGGATTAAAAACAAAAGTCTCAAATAGACCTTAATAATTCAATTAGGATCCAACCAACGTAAACAAAAAATTCTAGCCGATCAGAAATTAAATTTTTGACTTAATTAAACTGTTGAAAACTCCAACATAGGTTGTCTCGATGAAAACTATGTCCGAGAACCTAAGACCTATTTTATCTGAAACCACAAGATAGCTCAAAATGAGTTTGAAAGACTTTGGATTCAAACCAAAGGTTCTTCTACCCCAAAAGTCGATATTTCGGAGCTAAC